>JAYKKI010000016.1:17387500-17965000 GCA_039881145.1 Druceiella hillmani | reverse complement strand
TGTATTCTACTATAGATAAGAATAAAATAAGACAAATACGAACAAATGTAGATATTACTAAGCATACCATTTTTTATTGTTTTTTGTTAATTGTAATTCCACAAGTTTTTTTTCAATTTCGAGATTTTTCATTATTCCTAGTGTAATTAATAAAAAATATTCGAGCCAAAATCAATGAAAAGGTACGTGGAAACTGCGGTGTAAGAACTATCAACTTGAGAATTGAAGCCAAAGAAAACAGACATAAAACCTATATCTCCAACCACCAATCAGTAATAACAACATTGCTTCTAAAAACTTAATATGTACAAGTCGAAAATTGTTACTATGATAAAATTATTGGCAACCCACCCATAAAAATATAAGTCAGCCTGTGTGTATAAGTCACTTCATTTTACTGAATAATAATTCAGAGCGTGTGGCCAAAGTCTGACATAACACATATTATTTGCTATCTTTCTTTGCACAAAATTGAATTCACAAAAAATAAACAATATTTCTTGAGAGGCAATGAGATATTTGTATAAACGATTTTATTCCTATTTCTTAAGTGTAATTTTTATCTATATATGCTTACATAGTTTCCATGTATAAATTGCCTTT
Organism: Druceiella hillmani; assembly: GCA_039881145.1. Taxonomy (NCBI): domain Eukaryota; kingdom Metazoa; phylum Arthropoda; class Insecta; order Lepidoptera; family Hepialidae; genus Druceiella; species Druceiella hillmani. The sequence goes on along the minus strand of JAYKKI010000016.1, from coordinate 17,964,397 downwards.
TAAGTAACTTGAAGTGTCAAATATTAGGTTGGCTAGTCAATTTTTAGCCACAAATTCGGGACTCTTCCAGAAGATTCTCAAAACTTCGGGTAGGATTTACAGTAGGGTATGAATAGGCTAAAGTGTAGTCAGTTGAGAATAGTCAGCTCCAAAGCTTTGAGTGAATTACATAAAAGGTAATGGATTTAAATCAAAATCAAATACGGATTCTGTTACTTTACGAATTTTGTCTGGGTTACGAAACAAAGGCTGCCAAAATAATACATGTTATCCGATGGGCGAGTCCACGGTGTCTTACGCGACGGTAAATATTCGGTACAGAAAGTTCAGGAATGAGGACTACGGTCTCGTGAACGAAGTAATTGAGGAGGATCCTCGATTGACGACTAGTAAATTGGCAGACGAGCTGCATTGCAGTCTTGGCACCGTAGAAAACCCGGACGGTTGCACGGATTCAGAAAAGTTTAAAAATACTGTATGTGGATACACTACGAGTCGTCATAATGTCACCTTCGGTGCAGAATTGATACTACTCAATAGTTATTGACCTTGAGACGTAACTTCTCTGGCTGAATCAGTTAGTAACTGGCGATGAGAAGTGTGTTACATACGTTAACCATACATGCAAACTTCAACGAATTGGTTTTGGAGAACAAGAGTTTTAGTATCCAACCCTGAAATAAATGCAAAAAAGATAATTCCCCGCTGCTGATGGAATATCGAGGGCATTATTAATTTGGAATTGCTTTCAAAGGAATCTACAATTAATGCAAATATATACTGTGAACAATTAGATCCATTAGCTAACAAATTAAGTAGTTAATAGAATCGAGTTTATTTTATTTTAAAAAAGTACTCTTGATAAATTAGAGAAGCTCCTTTGAGTTCTACTCACTCATACAATATATTTGCTTGACTAATGACATTGCGCCCTCTGATTACTATTAATTAAGGGCTCTAAGTAATCATTTACGTGAAAAAAAATTCGACTTTCATGAAGATCTCCAAAACGACCTCGCACAGTTTTTTTAATCAAAGTCACCGGAATTTTACAAGAAAGGCATATTATCACTGCCAACTAGATAGCGACAAGTAATAGATAATAAAGGTGCATATTTCAATTAAATTTAGGGCAACATATAAAATTTTTTAATCAAAATGGTTGACAGCAACTCGGATCTTATAACTTATAAGCCACCCCGATACTATTTTTTGCTACGTTCGATCAAAACTTACACTTTGATGGGAAACTCATTTTCCCAAATCCATATCCAATTGAAATGACATAGTTTTTATATTAAAACTCACTCTTGTGTTAGTAAGGTTTTAGGATTAGTATGCAAATATAAAACTTCTGTATGATATTTTTGTATTACTGAAAACATATAAATTATAATACTGAAAACATGTCTGGTCTCAAAAGGTTTTTGCACCACCTTTCATCTGGTTATACTTATTTTATTAAAGTAATTGTTTTATCATATAGGGCAGTGGTAATATTTTACTAAAGAGGATGATATAATGGGAAATTATTTTAAAATAAAGGCTTTTACAATTTTGGCACCAGGTAAATCTAGTAAATGTTTACGTTCGATGAAATTCATAAATAAATTGAAACAAAAAACTTAAATCCAGAATATTTACATGTAACTGATGTAAATACATCGGATTGACGACATTTTAATTCAATTATTATTGGGATGTGTCAAAAGGCCCAATAATGTCTTTGTGCATATTACACTGCCTTATCTCGATAAACATCGTTATAAGGACGTCAAGAAGTTAGTCGAGTCGACGTAGGGTTGCAGATAATGGGAACAGCCGTTGATGGGAATACAAATACAAATGTTATAATCTGTTGAATCAAAATTTTTGAAATTTACATCTGTCATCTAAACATATAATAAAATTGTAAAATTGTAGATTTAATATATTTATGAAAAAATAAATGAAGTGTACGTAAGAAAGATAACTGAAAACAAAAATATTGTTTAAGGAATTTTACAATTAGATTTGATTTGTTACCTTATTTCATTTCAAATTTTATTATATTGTAAATTTTCATAATTTAATTACATTTATAAGTATTAAGCTATATAAACTTGGTTGTTTATTACTTCGTTGTCTATGTATATATATATATATATATATATATATATATATATATATATATATATATATATATATATAACATATGTAAAAATGGCAGTATTAAATATGTAATATTAGGCTACCTTTAGATTAAAAGTATACAAAGAATATATCTCCACCGGGAATGTAAGACCAGTAACTGAACAAAAAAATTTTGTTTTGGAATTTTTCTTTATTTATCTGCTCATGTGTCCTTTTGTATGAACATCATGTAAAAACTAAAAGTCGCAATTAGTTCACTTCATCTAATGATATGTGAATGTAATATTTACGAAAATATATTTACATTACTTTAAGAAAACAACACAATAAAGAAGTGCTTAATGACCCGGTGCATAATAATTATATAAATGTATAATGTACTTAAGATATCGATATACTTAAGATATCGGTAGGCGGTGTAACGTACATTTTAAATAGCTCGATGAAGTTTTCCACACGGCAATATATTGGCGAAATATGCGTCGCTAGAAATGAAGCAGGAAGTGATATGGTAAGAATCGGTGCTTGAATAAGAAATTCGAACGAGGGCAAACGCATGAAGGCAGACATGGTTTTGGTCGTCTTACCCGCATACAATTTCTCGATGTTTTTGTATTTGTTATAAGATTACTTTATTTCCTAAATTTGTTTGAAATTTTATGTGTAATTTATAATTTAATTACCTTGGTAAATTAAATATTGGGCTGAATAAATGTTAATATTACGTACTATATTGCCTACATAAAGAAAACAATGTAGAATTAGCATGTCTTTACCTTGAAGGTATTTACGAGAGAAATATTTAGGTGAATATAACCAAGTATAAAACAGAATGATATAATTTCGAAATTTTTGTCTGCAAGCCTATTTATTGATTCCTGTGACAACTTCAAGACCAAGTAGGAAATTTAATTATGAAAATTATTTTCGAAAAATGGCTATACATTTTGACAAATGTTATTATCTGGTTAAAAATGTTATTACAAATGAGCAGTTACTCGCTTTACGGGTCGTTATGCTTTTTTGAAAAATATTCCGAGTAAATGTGTTTAATATATATATATATATATATATATATATATATATATATATATAAATATATATATATATATATATATATATATATATATATATACATAAATATATTCATTATGCCATATCAAAATATCACATACGATTCCAAGCATATTGTACCAATATCATCGATGACCTGCGCTAGCAACATCCCTGGACAATGAATATTCAAAATTACATAAATACTGTGTAGCTCGTGATAAAGACTGACGAGAGAGAATAATCTATTGGCAGATTCGGAAAGGCTTTAGTTATGAGTTAAACATATAACTTTATACATGAACATTTTCATGAACTTCTACATAACCTTCTACATGAAGCTTTGGGCTAGATGAAGCTCAATGAAATCATATTACTGATTGGTGACGAAATCTTAAACCAAAATTAGTTTACGTTAAAAACTCGAAATTGAAAGGCGCTGCGAGTGTTTTTTTCTGAATAGTTTCTCATAAAAGTAAAAACAAGAGGAAAGGACGAAGTGGAAAAAAAATGGCCGTATCATTCTTCAGACGGATATACGGGTTATTGGGCAATGATTTTTCTAGAAAACAAAAAAAAACACTTATGTCTTTCTATTATATGAGTAATTGTTTGCTTGTTGTTTTGGAAAAATATCGAAAGCCTCATTCACACCATTCCATTGACCTCATTCACCAGACCTCTGCACACAAAGTCAGAACAATGACCGAATATTTGACTACGTCCGGTATGGAAACTAGAGACAACCGCCATATATCCTCGACAAACCTTGCTATTTCTATTTATTTTGAAAAATAAAAAATAAAATACGAAGAATATGATTCACGTGCGCCGAAGAAGCGGTGTATACTTTCGAGAAAGCCGCTTGTTTCTTTCGTCCGCCGTGTTACTCTTAGTGGTTCAATTGAATGAAGCGACGTAGAAAGTGCCACGGTGGCTATATTTAAAAACAATAAATAATTTACAAACCTCTTGTTTGCTTTAATTTCTGATATCCTCAAAATATTTCTTGTTAATTCTTGAGTTAACGAAAACGTATGTATGATTTTTTTCTATATATCAAACCACTATTGTAAAACAAGAATGTAATTGTAATGAAACAACTTCAATATAATAATAAATTTGGTTAGTGTGATAAACCGAAAAAAAATACAAATTATAGTTATTTATAATGCGACAAATGCGCTATGGATATCCTTCATCAAATGATTGATAAATACATATGTAACAAAATGTTTGGCTGATGATAATATTGTTAAAATATATCTGACTTTTTTTCGTACAATGCCTTTATTTTAGGGACATCAACAAACCTACAATCAATTAAAAAAAGAATTAATAAAATGAAGGTTGTGCAAAAAACGCCGAAAATTCTTTGTAACAACAAATATAGAATCTGTTTTTCAAAGAAAGAAGCATACCCAAGTCTTGGAGAAATGTTTTTTCAAATAAACAACAACATATCAATGATGGAATGTTATTAACATTTACAAGTTATAATTAATAGCAATTATTGCCAGTATTGGTCATCAAACAATGACAACAATACAAACAAAATAAGAACACGTTATAACAAATATATACGTAAACCTCGTACCACATATCTCTGTTACTATCTTACACTTTTTGTATGATGTAGCGTAAAACGATTGGTTCTTTAATATTTTTCTTCTTTCCATTTTGTCTATTAATATTTAAATTAACATTAATAAAAACAATATTTTTTTAATTTAATGTGATCTATGCATTGTTCCCAAACAGTACAAATATATAAGAAATTTTAAGGGAACAATAGGATTATTTATGTTTGAAATTTCCAGGGTACAGCTAACAACAAACAAGTTAATATTTTAAACGCTATATCCATACAAATATAAACAAATCGCTTTTAATATTTCATTAATATTGAAAACGGATCTAAAATTTAATTGTATCCAAGAAGATTTTTCATTGCCTGACTTTAACTTGAACGTCAGTTAATGGGGTTAATAATGAAACAAATACATTCAACATCAAATTATTCTTTACTTCATTGTGCATGCAGCGAACATTTCAATAGTCGGGAAATTCGCACAGTACTTACTGAGAGCGTCGATTAAGGGTTCTACATTAATAATGGAATTATTTCCCGTATGTGTCGCTATCCCCGTTTTGTAATTTATCATTGCGACGTCAGTTATCAACTTTATTCAGTTTTTGATATCGGTTTGTTCCAATAACATGTATGAAATAAACATTCAGTTGAGTCGTAGCATCGTTAATTATATTTTCAATAATTGACCTACACGAATAGTTTTATGAAAAGGAAGGCTTTTCATGAAATTCGTGAAATGCTATATTTTAACCGAATATGACTTTAAAGTTATATCCATTGAGTATGCAATTTGTGACCATTTAAAATAAATTAAACCATATGTAAATAAGACCGAGTAAATGTCGGAACATAGGTACAGTGTGATTCCATAACTATATCCATTAAAATTGCACCACTGAAAAATGTTAAGTGAACATTTATCTAGAATTTTACAAATTATTCAATTTCAAGGTTAAAAAATACAAGGACAAAATACATTTTGCACTGTATTTTAACGGTTAATATGTCTTAAAGTTGGTTTAAAAAATGTAATTTCTATATAATTATTAAAATTGATAAAATTAGATAACTGAAATAATGGTAAGAGAATATTTATTTAGATTTTAACAAATTTTTCAATTCCAGAGTAAACAAAATTAGATTTTTTATGGTATTTCGACGTTTAATATTTCTTGAAAGTGATTTGTTTTTTAAACCACTTAACACTAAACACATTAATCGATTAAATTTTTAAGGTTTAAAGAACTCCACGATGTGCGCCAAACATTGTTTTGCCCCCACTTCATGGAAATAATTTTTGTTAAAATGTACTTATGCGGTAATTCAAATATTCATCGGAAGTATATATTTTTAATTTTATATATATACGACTGGTAGAAATGTTGAATGATTATTACAAATAAGGTGTGTTTTGTAGGGTATATATATATATATATATATATATATATATATATATATATATATATATATATATATATATATATAGATTCCCACGTACAAACTTATACATTTAGAAAATGAATTGCATATTTAAAAATTCGTCTGTATATATTTTCATCTGTCACAAAATAGCCAGTTGCGCAATGTCGCGACTGTTTCTTGTTGATAACCACCTATTAGTAATATATTTCTTAATGTTTATAGATTTTTCTCTCCCACCTTGTATTTTGGAGATTTTTAATGTCGAAATGTCAATATTTTTGATATATTACAAAAAAATTATTTATTTAAAGAAAATCCGCAATTAAAAAAATAAAACATTGATACTGTGGTATAAAGGGAGATATATTGTATATTTTCTTCTTTGTCCTAGCTATGGTCCCATATCTCATTTGGTGTCAGCCCTGTTCGTGCATTTAAGACACGACAGTCTATCGTGTGTTCTCATAGAATTCAAATTCATAATTGTAAGATGTTTATCTATAGTGCTCTTCCATGTGGCAGCGGGTCGACCTTGGTCTATGTTTCCTTCTTCTATTTTTAATACTGCTTTGGTCATATGTTCTTTGTTGTTCCTCATAGTGTACCCGTACCAAAGCAAACCATTGAAGTGGCAATGGGCAAACCATATAGCACACAAAACCAACAGCTGAAAAAGGTTCCCGAGTGGGGACATCGTGCCGGAAAATGAAACATGATGATGATTGGTTAGGTGGAGAGGTAACCTGATAAATTTCGCGGAAAACCATTGAATTTAGACGGCACGGGTTCGATTGTTGCGGGAGAATGTGAAGGAAGTTTATGTTTAGTAGTGGACGTCTTCCGGCTTATAATGAAGATGGGCATAACAAGCTAACATCAAAGTTAAGTTAGCGATTCAAGCAAAAACGGTCAAGCTAGATTTATGAGCTATGTCCAATGGCTAAACTTTTCACTGGAAATTTAGATAACGATGATCGGGTGGCTCTTGATCAATGTGCGACACTCTTAATCAGTGGGCAAATAAATATAAATTTTACTATAGTATAACAATCGTTTCAATTAATAATTTAACACAGATACATCAAATCCAATTTGGTAACCGAATATTGATTAATTTAATAATATTAAGAGATAAAACTACTGATGAGGAATTAAGAACAATATTATAAAGGACAGTCAAAAGTATTATTACTATTAATCCCGGAAAAGAAATTAAACATGTTCTAGAAAAAGTTCCCGGTTTTTGTAACACTAAATTGTTAAATGTTGAAGAGAAAGTATTATTGGCAATACCAATTAAATTTAGCATGAACAATGTATTGAAATTCAAGTACAAAATACTTATTCTGAAGGAAAGTTCTGGAAAACTTTACAAAAAATCCCTTTTCCTAATAAGAAAAATCATATAATTTTGCCAAAACAACCTTACCTCTCATCACGAGGTGCGAAGGTCACATAACCACCAGCTAAGTGTGCAATAAAAAATAGCATCACTGTAACGATTTTGAATGGGTGACTGATGAGAATACAGACAACTACATCATTATTACGGTACAAGAAATAAATCCATCAAAGTCTGAATGTTTAAAGCGTGAATGTAATCTGAAACGCTCACTTAAATTTAAAACAAATAGAAGATGATTCCAGGCTAGCATATTTACCAGACACGGTATCAGTGGCCGAACATCGTGATAACGCAAAGTATCAACATATGAGTAGAATCTATGTAACACAATCGTCAAATCAGGGCCCAAAACTGTTTTATTAAAACTTTTACGCATATATTAATACCATCGCAAGCAAGCTATCAAAAATGAAAATGAAAGAAAATGAGTAAAAAAATGTAGCTCCAATAAAATATATTGACAATCTGTAATTTTCTAACACCAGAATTTAGCTGCTTGCATCTCACTATTTTTTTTCTTTTTTAGCGTAAACTTCCTAAAGAGGAACTTGTTATTTATTTATTAATATTTTTTACGGGGTTTTCACCTTTTTTTGTTGATTTCTTTTATGATCTGATAACTGGATAAAAGTTAAAATTTACTGACATTTTCACTTAAATTTTAACTTTTTCTTTTCTCTATTTATTTTTTTGCCAATGTACTTAAAACGGGGATATTTCTTGAGATGATACATTTTCATTTCCATGGAAGTCAAATTCTATTGGTAAGTCTGTCATAATAGGGTTTATTGAGCAGTAACAAATTTGTTTATGTTAATGTTATTGGAATCAAAATTAGTAAAGTTTTAATGACATCAAACGTCTTCACTTTAGCAAATATAAGTTTGGCCAAACCAGAGAACGGCGAACCCAATGTTATTTCGAATATTGTTAAGACTAAGCTCCTGGATCATTATGTTATGCACGCCATATATATAGGAAATTATTTTCAATGAATATGGGGTCTCTTGAAATTGATTTTAAAATGTATTAGAAAGAATTTATAATCTTTCTTCTATTAAATGACTTCTGTGTTTATTTTATTTCAAAAATTTACCAGATAAACTAATTAGCCATTGCGCACAAAAGCATAACTGAAATATATTTGACAATTTCTACATTTATTTTAATAATTTTCTGTACGAGTTTACGTCTACAGGTGTTGATTTTGCAATACAGCAGCTATAGGAAAAATATTTCACAGCTTTCCACGTGAACATAACAGAACCATCGGATAATTCTGTTTTCTATCAGATTAAACTTCGCCCTCTGTCTTGCACGTGAGTTTGGTGTAGGATTCGTGTCACGTAAAGGAATCATGATTATGCGAATATTGTACATATAAGTGGGTTAGTGATCTGAGTCATGAAAAGATTTAGAGAGGTTTACGTTCTAGCCACTGAAGCTGGACATGAATAATTTATTTTATATTGAAAATATTTTTGAAGCATTTTGTTGACGGTTTTCAGAGGGCGAACTAAACAGAGACATTTATATTATTACCCCGAGATTAACATTTTAATTCTATTACAAGAAATCTATTTTCAACATTCGTCACTATTTCTGGCTTCAAATGCCTGATCATTTTTTTATCGCCATGAAAAATCTTCCATAATTTTTGATGCACTTTCGATTTTTAACCAAATCAATCTTTGTTTTGACTTTTGTTTAATTATCAAAATATTTTCACCGTAACAAGAAAATGAAAAATACATCAAATGAAATTCTGAATTACGTGACATCTAGCAGTAAAAATATGTTAACATTATTGATTTTTATTTTCGAAGAGAAATTTTTATTACGAAAAATTATCGTAGAAATATATAAAGTATGTTAAAGTTAATCTTGTATACGTTTAAAAAAAAAGTAAGTACATAACGCACGTACTTGGATTTAATTTTGGGTTTTAAATTTAATTCCCCTGTGTGTTTTCTGTAATTACATAAACATTCTATTAAAAGCAAACGTTGTATCTAAAAAACGATATTAAATTTGTTTGTTAATTGTAAAGTTAATAGAGAAATTCGAGGTCAATTAATTTAAAACTTTCTAGATATAAATTAACCTTAATAAAACCTAACAATTATTAGTAATGTTTGTACTACGAGAATTCCGTACAGATTGAGACTGACATAAATATTTAATATTATTATTTTTTTACACATTATCGCATAATATTAGTTCGTAGACGCAAATAATTCTAGTTTTAGGCTATTCTCTTTAAAAACACTTCATAATTTTCGAATAAATTAAGTAAAATTGTAATAAAACTGTTTTTTCACAGTTTTTATACTCAATTTACCGGAGAGGAAATAGATTTAGTGGCCATTTTTATGAATATTTTATGAACTATTTTACGTAATATATAAAAAAAATATTTAGAAAAAAATTATTATATCCTATATTACGCTCCTTCCATTAAAATCCGCACGACACGGTAAATTACAAAAAAAAAGATGAAGTATTTTAAGTGCGACGTCTAAAATTTGTGAACAAATATTTTAGGTTATTAACTGTTGAAATTTATTTGAGTTAACATGTTTTATTATTAGACCAAATTTTAATTTTTGCGTCGAATAGTTTCCGTGAAAAACAGCTGTGACCGACAGGGATATTATGAAAGACTTCATAAAAGTTAAATTTTGTTTTCTTTAAAGTGCGAAACTATAAAAAAATATTGAGAATTGTTGTTTGGTTGTTGTTTTGATAGGAAACTTGTACTGATAAAAATGTTACATACATATATATTGTTTAAAATATCAACAAAACAGCAAGAAAGCTGATTTTATTAGGGTTCAACATTCCGACAACTGGTCAGATATCGCCTGTACTTCACATAGTGCGAAGTATGTAAAAACTTTTATCGAGTACATTTTTAAGTTCAAATGTGTAAGGGTTTTCCTTACTACATTTGAACTTAAAAATGCACTCGATAAAAGAGTAAGCAATTCCTTAAAGTTTGTAATAAGTAAACGCTTTAATTTTTGTTCATTTATTTAGAATTTTACTTATTTTATGTTCGGTGAATGCAATTCATAATATGAAGTATGTTACATGTCGTTTATCCATTTCATTACAAAAAATAGCTTTGGATTAAATTGGGTTCATGAAAGTTTTAAAGAGAAATATTTTTTAAAAAAATAATTTAATTACATTTCATATTTACTGTAAAAGAAAGGTTGAATTAGTTAGAAAAAAAAGCAATTTGAAAACACAATTGGAAATAACGAATAGGTATTATTTTTAACCATTTTATGTAACATTCTTCTTATTTATGAACACCTAAATAAATGAAAACGAAGAATAGCTCAATTTTATTTTACGATTATTGTAATAAATGCACAATACGCTTAGCTGTAACGTGTCAATTATATATAACTGCTATCGTCACTATGTCAACCTACTAAAATATAATCAATCGTTTTAAAAGAGATGCCATAGTTTTGAATGCCGACTGGTCGCACAGTACGAGTAAAAGGTTCGTAGACTCACATTAATTAGCATATTTTATGTCACTATCAAAGTATGGCAATGAAGAGAAAAATAATGCATTTGGTTATTTATATCTAATTTTAATCTGTCAATCGGGGAAGGTGTTTCTAAAAGGGTCTCATTACTTTCCTTTTCCTTATTATTTGAAGTCTATTTTTTTGGCATACAGTTATTTTATTGTCTATATTTATAGTTTAAATTTATTAATAATATATGTATTATTTACTTTTTTTTAGAATTGGAGTCAAATACCAAGTAAAATGTGCACTTTCTGTTAAACACTAATACTGCTTTAATTACTTCGAAACTTATATTTTGCATTTCTTAATCCTAATTTTATTTCACTAATATTGTATACATCAGAAACAACCAACATTAGTGTCAATAACAATAACAATAACATTTGCCTCTTAATTTCGTGATAGTGTCACGTAAATATAATATTAAATCTGTTGTTAAGTCGTTAAGAATAAAACACACGCAATATTTTATTAGTCTCTAGACTTGTTTTGCGGATTGCGAGACATTTTACCTGTAAGTAATCTCAAGCTACGGCGGTAATAAGGAAGTTTTCCATCTAAGGCTTCATGTATTATTTGGCGGGGATATTTTCCTTTATTGCTCAAATTAATTTTGTTTAAGAGCTTTTGCTTGTACATTAGCAGAAAGTGCTATTTCAAGTAAAAACTTTTGAATACAATTAATTACATCGATATGAATATGTATCTTCATTATATTTAAATATAGAAAAAAATGAACAGAAATAATGATTGGAAACAAAATAAAATTACGTTTTATACCTTCATATTATTTCAAACAAATATACATATGTTGCTTAGTTTTTCCACTTTAGTTTTTGAAGTTTGTTGGGCAGTTATTATTTCGTTTGTTTGATTCGTCCGGGGCATTGGTCAGTTTAGCAGTCAACCCGATTGCCACCAGAAATTAGCTACTGGTGAATATATTCAATTAGTGTAATATCACAAGCAGCAAAAAATTTTAAATACTTTTATAAATTACTTCGTGTAAAGTTATAAAAAAAAATTTTAAGTGGGACTTTGAAAATATTGCTAAATTTGATTTTAATTTCAATTCGCCCTGTCAAGTTTGCACTCGATGGTTCAAATTGAATTGCAATGTTTTGGTATCATATAAATAAATAATTATAAATTATGGTGGTTGTCGGTGTTTTCGAAATAATAAAAGTAATATTTTTCTGTGGATTAAAAAACACTACGTACACATTTTGCAAGGGTGTATATTGAAACTATTACATTTCCAAACGAATGGATAAAAAATATAAAATAAACATGTACGTAACTAGCCTTAAATTTATTTTTACTATTTTAGTTTTACATTTCCGGGAGAGAGAAAGTGAGCAAGAAGTGAGGCTGGTAAATTATTCTATATAAAATATAAGTACAGCCATTAGAAAAAAGAAGCGAAATATCGACAGAAATTTATTGAATTGCATTCAATTTTTACTGACGAAAGAAATACGATCGTTAAAGTCCTAATAATAAGTGAATGTTGCAATTGAAAACTATTTTAAACAGAACCACTAATAGCGCACTATTATTAATAGGATTGAGAACTTTAATATATTTTTTTTAATCTATGGGCAACCGGTAAGTACATATTTATTTTTTTTTACTATTTTTAATCATGATGAGTTCATGATTGACTAGATGCCACGTGGTCAGTTTAATGGCATAAACTCCCATTTTGTAACCCGAAAAATAAAACCAATTCAATTTGTTTTTACATTAATTTATTTCAACGATACTCATGTGAAGGAAATAAAATCGTAGTATTCCTTTTACAAATAGCGTTTACCATTTTAGAAAACTTTTAGTCAAATATGTTCATAAGGTGGGGCGATAAAATCATCTATTTGCATGAAAAAACACTTTTGATACAATCGTGATCGAAACAAAACCTTTTGAAGAGAAAGTATTCTAAAACAATGCGGAGGGAAAAAAATTTGGCCCCGAGTTAGGATACCAGCAGTCACTGGATATCATGACAATACACCTCCGCAACTAGATGACACCCAAACGGAAACGATGAACCAGCACCAAACCACATAACCCCTGGGAATCAGGGACACCTCAGAAATAGCGGTGCGAACAAGAAGGAATATGAAATTCTGCATTGCTTTACTTTTATGTATTCATATAATAATAAATTGCAATAGTAGAGTTAAGGAGTAATTTTATTGTATTTAAATTAAATTAAATTCTTTTTTGAAACACCGAAATCTCCCGAAACATATCTCGTGGAATCATTGCAGAAATCTACATAGCCAACCAAATATTCCTGTTGATATTCAGGCCCACAAACGGTATGTAAGGTTGAATGCAAAAAAAAAAATTTAGGCGCTGAATTAATTAAACGCAAAGTATGAATAATATAGGGGATATTTTCAAATTATCGCTGTAATAACTTTTGTTGAAACGACGTTCCAAGCTGTGATAGATCCGAGCGCTTATTAAAAGTATTTGGTGGCGAATCCAGCCTAGACGTACTTAAATTAAGTCGCTTCCAAAAGCGATTTCGTAAATTTTGCAATACGCGAATGCTTTCCTTACAACTTATTTACGGTGCGTTATTACGATATTCGATTGTCTCAGTATATTATATTTGCTTTCACGAAACGGCAGACTTATTGATTCGGAACTTTGTAGAACTTCCGTTTGCGCATCTTACCGGAAATTGAAAATGAATTTTATATTTCGATATTACGGGAAATTAAGGAATTTTTTTTTAAAAGATCACGATTGAGACCATTTCAGATATGTATTATTGACTAAGTTAATTCTAATTTTCTAGGTTAGAGAGGTCTAAAGGAGGTCAGGGACCATGTCATTATTTAGGTTTATTATCACTGAGTAGTATTAAGGTTTATTAATATCTATCATAAAACATTCAGGTTTATCTACTTAAATGTTACTTCAATCTTCTCATCCAAATTCTCGTGAATGTGGTTTTTGTCTTACTGACCTTTGCCCGCTAATTTCTCTTAGGGAATTTTTTTATTAATAGGATGGAGTTGACATATGGCTTTTGAGTTTTCGAAATACACGAGATATCTGTTTAATTTTTGCCTTATGCCGTATGTAAAATTTTTAGTACTATTTTGTTTTACAATGTTTATTAAAACACCTCTTTATACAATTTTTATATAATTTTAGCATTTCACGTTAACGAACTTTAAAAGGACCCATGGAAAAATGCAATATTACAACCAATACATGAATTGCACTTGTATCTAAAATAAATTATTTCTTGATTAATAAGCAAAATTATGTTGTAAGCTCTGTTTTAGTAAGTTAATATGTAATGTAAAAAAATATTTTTCACAAAAGGAACCAGATCTTTATCGCAAAGATATTTCTCCATAGATGTTTCCATTGAAATACTTGCAAAACTTCAATGAATTTCCCTCAGTCTTAGAGGCATTTAAAAAAAACTTATGAAAAGCTTATTACACATTGATTTAAATTCACTTGGTTATTGTCACTAAAAATATTTTAAAGAAAAAAAGGAGTTTTATGAGGTATTTTGTTATAATATTTATTTAGTTCTTAAATAATTCAAAATCAATAATAGAGCACACAATATTAATTAAAACCAAAACTAAATTTTCATCAATAATGTTAGTATTCTCGACGCAATCAGTACAACAGGTGCCGTGAATCAACGTTGAATTTTGGATAACACCCATTGTCAATACACTTAATTTTATTCGCGTACATGTAGCATTAGCCTGGATGTATGTTTAATCTAGCACGTCGTGCTAAATAGTTAGATTAAGGAAGTTGAGTATATACAGAACGAACTTTAGACATAGCACACAATTGATTTGATATGCTTTTTTAATTTATTTTATTGTTTAATTAAATGATCGAGTTTTTATATCTGTTTATATACATCCAGGCTAGTACTACATACATATATATATATATATATATATATAAATACACACATATATATATATATATACATACATATATATATATATATATATATATATATATATATATATATGTATATATCTATCTGCGTGTGTAACTTCTCATCATTTCAGTCAATTATACAGTATTACTTTCTTCTAATAATGGAAGGGTGTGTTAAAAGAATCATATTTCTAGAACTTATTTGAAGTTGTAGGTCTTTAATTTTATTTTAAGTTTCTATTTTACAAACTGTTCATTTTAAATACAAATACATAAAAAAAAATTAAAAATAATATATTGTTATATAATACTCGTTAATGTCGTTTAAAAACAAGTGTGTGACTAATAATTTCACGAAGAGGAAGTGAGAAATGAAAGCGAAATAAAAATATTGCAGCAAAAAATATAAAAAATGCTAGTACAAATAGTTGCGTATAAAAAATTCTTTGGAAAATGGCATTATCATACAATAAGCTTTTTATTAAATTTAAAGGTGCTTTAAAAATTGATGTTGATTTTGCCTATATAATAAAATAAATAAACGTGATAATTAAATTACTTATTAATATGGAAAACTGTGAAGGAAAATAATTATTTGTAAAATGGCATTATCATACAATAAGCTTTTTAATAAATTTAAAGGTGCTTTAAAAATCGATGTTGATTTTGCCTATATAAAAAAATAAATAAACGTGGTAATTAAATTACTTATTAATATGGAAAACTGTGAAGGAAAATAAGGAGGAGAAGAAAAGGAAAAAGAAAGAGAGAGAGAGGAAGAGAGAGAAAGATAGTAAGAGCTGAGACTTGTGAATACATCTATCTACTATGAAAAAGGACCATAAAAAATTGGGCAGAGGAATTATTTCGGTAATCTATGTGACCAACTAAATATTTTACTTGTTACAAACAGTATGTAATGCTTTACGTAAAAATGCTTTTTGGTAATGTTTATTACATTAGGGTATTTGTGTTAAAGTTATTGAACTTAAATTAGAAATGAGATTAAAATTTTTAAAAAAAAATTCGGGCTGCACTCTGATCGTATGAAATTATTTCGTGCTTCCTTATTTACCTTCTTGGAAATTTAATAACGATAAATCATTCACGGCCAGTGTAATCGATCGTATTTCAAAACATTTTTTGTAATGAGCTTAAAATTGTTTGGGGTCTTATTCGAAAACAAAATTTACACAACTAATAAATTTATCAATTTTGAACCCTCGAAGCAGCAAAGAAACTTCTGCGCACAATCGGTACCAATTAACAAAACACACAAATTATGTAATAACAT
Organism: Druceiella hillmani; assembly: GCA_039881145.1. Lineage (NCBI taxonomy): Eukaryota > Metazoa > Arthropoda > Insecta > Lepidoptera > Hepialidae > Druceiella > Druceiella hillmani. Next base: position 17,948,006 of record JAYKKI010000016.1, on the reverse strand, counting down.
TTCGCAAACTTCTATCATTACATTAAAAATTCTCGTAAGTAGAGGACAATTACAACGAAGTAGATAAATTTATCTACTTTTTCATAATATTCACAAGGCTAAGGGAAATAACAAATAATATAATACTTTAATTATATAGTCATATTATAATTTTCCAAAGACGTATGATTAAAAAAAAATCTGAAAATTTTAAATGAATTAAATACCAAAATTAATAATATCCCTTACCAAATTATGGCAATCAGAAATATTGTTGAAGAGATGTTCAGATACCGTAATAGTTTCGAGCTCCTATTAAAATATTCTATTGGTGATCCGGTCTAGACGTATTTTAATTAAGTTGCTCACAAAGTCCATTTCAAAAATTTTACATTACATAATTTAGTAATATGGATTCCTTACAACTTACTTCCGGTGCTTTATTACGATATTTCATTGTGCCGATATATTAGATTTGCTTCAATAAGACGGCAGACTCCTCTTATTGATTGCATTACCTTTGTAGGATTTCTTCTTGCGTTTCATACTGGAAAATCAAAATCTGGTTTACTTTCGACTTTACGGGATTCTGAAAAATAACTTTAAAAACCAATATTTTAAAAATAATTTAGAATATATTTTGGAATAAAATGAATATTCTATTTCTGGGATAGAGAATTCTATAAGACTGCCCGGTGAAATAACGTATGCAGATTTATTATCACTGGACAGATATGTTGAGGTTTATTTGCATATTTCACAAAAAAATTACGTCCGTCGAGTTCAAGCCATTCTATACAGATTTTTTAATATAGATTTTAATTATCGTGGTGGGATTTACAAGTTCGTTTTTAGTTTTCAAAGTACACAAGAATTAAATTAAATCTTCACGTTACGCCATTTCTCAAACCTTTGCAATGCTAAATTCGTTTTATTTACTACAAGTAATAAGTTTCTAAGTCAAAATGAAGCATATATATAAATTTAAAGAAAGAACTATACTTACGCAAAATTTCATGAATATCTTTTTAGCCGTTTAGTCGTTATTGAGTAACAAACATAGACATGAATGTGCAATATTACACTCAGTACATTATCTACACGTATATTAAGCATAATTAAAAGTTTTTTCTTGATTTCGGAGTTACAAGGTAAGAATCCAAATTATATGTTATAGTGCATTTTAATAAGTCAATATACGATTTTTAAAAAATATTTATTCTGTATAAAAGTAACTCGGACATTTTTGCAAAGATATTTCAGTTTGAAATTAATTTTATTTTGAAGGCATTTTATAAAATATTATGACAAGTATATGCATAATTAAATTGTTACCATTTTAGTATTGTCACTTGAAAACTTTAAACATGATCCTTTTGAAGAAATAATAAAATCCTAGTTTCGCACACGTATAACGCCTTAAGTTTTTGTAAAACTTTAAATATTCATAATTCATAAATGGGAAAAGGAAGTGGGCTATTAGATAGGTAGATAGGATTATTTATTACAAATTTAACATAAATAATTGTATTATAGTCATAATCTATTAAGAATATGTTAGTGTTTTTATGGCCATATAATGGCCTTTGCATGTTACGCATGTGTCAAAAAAAATCCTTTTATTCTGTGGAATGGATATGACTTTACATTACCAGATAAATTTTAGTCAAATTTAACGCTACTTTAACTTGCACATGAATACTTAGATTTAAAGTAGTAACAATTGCACATAAGCATTCATTATATATGTTTGGTGTCATTCAGATTCTATTGTTTAGAGTGGAATATACCCATAACAAGTTCTTGGGTAGATGTCTAGATTATGAAAACAACGGTAATTAAATAAAACTCAGTAAAAATTCTATTAGACAACATATTATATGTTCGTTATATTTATGTATTCAAATTAATTTTTTATTAGATATTACACTAAAAAAACATTATTCCTAAGTAACATTTCCAAATAAATATACTTTGTTTCTTTGCGGTATACTATTATTAAATATAATTTTAGTGGGGAATATTTCCTTCTTATCATAATCGACCAAATCGCAAAGACTAAATTACACTTAGAATAATAAATTGAACGATTACATGAAATTCATTGCGTGTTTTACAAAAACTTTGTTCTCTTTATACCGCCATGTTTTTTCACTCGATTAACCGATAATTTCAAGTTTTATTTGTTTTAAAATATCTTCTCATATAAAGGTTTCTGTTATAATAATAAATTTGATTTATAATTTAAATCCTAAATTTTCAAATTTGATGAGAGAGTGATTTGTGAAAAGAATTTTGTTTGAAAGTTTATTACGTAATAGATATTATCTGAGTAGTTTAAATAAATTTCATGCCATACTTTTTGCTTTTATTAAACTTTAATTATATTTGCTGAAATGGAAAAATCGCGATTTGCTTATGTTCTTTAAAAAAAGCTGACACATTTCTAGAAATTCCATTAATTGAAAATGTTCTCTCCTCGTACTTACTGAATTAAAATAAAATGCGTTAGGACAATCATGGAAATGTTAACCAGAAAATATTTGTTTATAAAAACTGAACGAACAGTTTTGTTCGCAATAAGTTAATCGAAACAATTTCTAAATTTTTGAGCCTTAACAGTAAGTCTTTAGATAACAACAAACGAATCAAATTTAATATTAAGCCAAAGGTGAAACAAGACAATTTTTTACATTCAAACGCAGGAAAGTTTAGAAAAACAAGTTCCTATAATATTCCACTAGTATTTTACATTTTTATTCTTATAAAGTAGAGACTTTGCTATATAATTCCATTTGTATTTTGAATTTAGTCTTATGAATCAAATTTGCTATATACCATGAATGAAGAAAAACAAAGGTGGCAAAAAAACGGTTTACAGTAATGATTTTCATCGTCAACCATGGTACACAATGCGATTTTAAACCTTTTTCTCAGAAATAGGTACGTTGGGATCATTTGGTAAACTTTAATAAAGAGGAGTGAATAGTCTCATTATACGAACAGTGTTCAACTCAAAATTCTGCTGTGTGTTGAAATATTAGATGAATTATTTAAACATATTTGCAGGCAATCTAATTTTAGAACCAGTGTCTGTCTTATGGTGCATTACCAATAATACTGAGAATGTTAAACTGAAACTTATGAAGTGCAATTGGGAATTGCACTAAAAGGGTTCCTTAACTTAAAATTTAAGCATATATAGTATCTCTATTGAATTATTTACAAATAATAAAATAATTGCATATATTTATAAATGTATATATATATATATATATATATATATATATATGTATATATACATATGTATATATATATATATATATATATATATATATACATATATATATATATATATATATATATATATATATATATATATATTGTACCTTTTAAATAAATTGTAAATATACCAAGAATATTTGAATAACTGTGTGTCATAAACATTTTGGTAAACTTATTTATTGCTAATTATAATAATGTTTGAACGGGGAGCATATTTTTTGTAAATACGTTTCAATTCTCTGGTTTAAAATTCAGGAAAAGTAATATTTTTAGAATACTTCTAACTTTGATACGATATGCCAAACGATACAAAACCAAATAAAAATATTTTTTAATTATTATGTTATATGAGGATGACTATTCTATATCATAGTGCAAAACGTCAAGTGGCTATGTCAAACGGTTTCCGAGAAAATAGCTATTCATCCACGGACGAAAACGTGAGTGATCCGTTAAGACATCTACTATTATCAAAAGCTAATTAATCCATGGAGGTAAAATTCCTTACCTGCAATATTAAACCCACAGATTTAACTGATCAAAAATGAAACTTTCATTAAGCATTAATTTTAAAAAGAAGATGTAATTTTTTTTTAATTTCTTGACGTTAAGAAAATCCAGTCAGTCCATATAATTCATTTGAAATTAAATCTCCGTTATAAAATAATAATATATCTCACAAGTAATAATAATATATCTACCACTAATAAGATTTAGTGATCCGAATCGAATTCAATAACAATTCTCTTTGGTTTGTTGTTAGTGCCCAAAATATTTTTGAAGAATATTTTATTGCTTTTTTTACTGACGCTTTACTCTCAAATAAAAAGCCAGTTGTGGTTTTCTATCATCGTAATTTTGTTGGTACTAATATTTTGTCTTAATATCAATCACATACTTGGCAATTAAATATCTCTGCTTTGTTAGGAATACCACACGCAAGTAATATTTAATTCAATTTCAGAGCATTTTCTTAATTTATAAAGTATTTCTTGAAAACAAGGTTTGTTAAAATTAAATGTGAATATTAAAAAATGGACGAAAAAAAATAAACAAACACAAAATATATATGAGAACATTAGTCGGTAACTATGAAAAAACGTATATAAGTATGTGACGGAACAAAGATAAAGTAGAAATTTGTAATCAATCATATACATTGAAGTCGTTGATTCAAATTAATTCTGATAAATTTATTTGCATTTTTAATTCTCTTCGAAATTAAAGAGAGGGATGGGGAAAAACTTTTGCATCAACTTTAAAGTCATAATATTTTGAAAGAAATTATATATGAAAATTTGCTAATAAAACCTTAAAATCTATTCTATTTGACAATTTGCGGTTGTAATTGAACTATTTCATGCAATTTTTTTTTTATTTGACAATTTGCATTTTTTTACATATGAACGGGTATTAATCAAGTATAAATTAGTCACCATTTTTGTTATATTACGGTCCCCTAGAAAGAAATAAAATTGTTAGTAGTTAAAAGAAGTGTGTTTAAAATTTTTATAAATAACCATATAAACAAACACGGAACTTATTATTTTTATTTGAGGTATAGCATTATAAGAACAGGCCAGATCCCATCTATAGTTCACATAGTGGCAAGTTTGTAATAACACTGCCCCTAAGGATATTTACTTAATTCATTTGAATTTAAAAGTGTCGTGGATAAAAGAGTAAGCAATACCTTAAAGTGGTTTAACAAGTAAATGCTTTAATTTTTTTGATTCATTTGGAATTTTCTTCATTTTAATACATTCAATGGAACTCAGGACATGAAGTGTGTCACATATTGTTTATTCATTGTGTTACAAAAAAAGTAGTGTCTGGATAAAATTGATTTAATGAAAGTTTTAAAGAGAGGCAAAATAAAAATAATAAAATTACATTTTGTATTTACTGTAAAGACAATTTTAAATTGGTTCGGAAAAAAAGCAAACGGAAATACAATTTAAAACAACGAACGGTTCATAATAATTCATAATATATACTATTTTTAGCAATTTTGTGTAACAATCTTCCTATTCATAGACACTTTAATAATAAAAAATAAGAATAGCACATTTTTATTTTACGATTATTTCAAACTAATATTATTTCCAACTTAATCAATAAAAGATGTCTCTTGAATATTAAAATGAATCTTTTTAATGTGTTTGCCGGACGTTGATAACATGTACAGGTTAATATTAAATACAATACGCTTGGCTGTAATGTATTAATTATATATGTCTGTTATCGTTACAATGTCAACCTACTAAAATATAGTCAATACTTTTATCAAAAATGCCATAGTTTTGAATGCCGACCGGTCGTACAGTAAAAGTCCTGAGCTCACATTATTTAGTACATGTTTATATCACTATCAAAAGTACGGCGATGACGAGAAAAATATTCACTTAGAAATGATGCATGTCTAGAAGCTATAATGTTTCTTTTCTCTTCTTGGAAATCAATGTAACGGATACTGTTGACTTGCTCTAAACAATTATTTGAACACGTCTTTGAATATAACCAATAATTTCTAAACAATTATGTTATGGTGTGTTTCACCTAATAAGTACTGAAAATTTACTAGATAAACTAGTTTTAATTTTTTTGAAGGGATAGATATATTTCGAAAATAATCCTAAGCAAACGTGGTCAGGAACTGACGATACCCTGAGAAACTCATCAAGGGATGAGAGTAGAAGAACCTTTGGAATATTTGGGATTGTGTTTGAACTCATTTCTCCTATTTTCGTACCTATTTTTGTGAAAAGCAAAATCAGGGGTCTGATGATGGAAATAAAATGTGCTCGTAGAATTCTTTAATCGTAGGAAGAAAATTCATTTGGTTTGAGCTCATTTCATTTGCTGAACAAGCCCTTTGATGATAACATATTGGTATGCGTTTGATGATGATGTGGAAGGTAGTAACAGAAAGTCTTCAAAAGCGAGTAGTAAACTAATCGTCTTTACGTGAACAAGGATAACAAAGTAGTTAACTACATAGTAAAAAAAAGCACACAGTACAAAGTAGTATGTGCACAAATATGTCATTAAACGTCTACTACAGTGAAACCAAGATACACACACACACACACACACACACACACACACATACATATATATATATATTTATATATATATATATATATATATATATATATATATATATATATACATATATATATATATACACACATCTACATATTATTTAGGTATTCATGTTAATTCTTTAATTTAATTCTCTGTAAATTATTCATATATTTATTAACATAAGAGCCAATAATAGAAAAATTTAACCTTTTAGTAATAAAAATGAACAGCCTAAATAGCTATTAAACAAGAAACATGAAAGTATAAAATAAAAAAAATAACAAAAACCGTCTTCAAAAATGCAGAGAAAAATTAGATTAACTGCCATCAATATAAAACCAAAAACAAAATCAACATAAAAAAAGTACTAACGCCATATACTCTTACAAAAATAATTGTGACTATCTCCACCTATACAAGAGAAAATTCAGTCCAGAATAACATATTGTTTGGCATCCAAGTGTGAAAGAAAATGTTAAATAGAATGTTGTGAATAATTATTAGAAATGCACTAGCTTATTTGTACCTTCTTTTAATCTGCCAATGAGAGAAGGTGTTTTTAATATGTTTTATATTCTCCTTACTTTTCTTTTCCGTATTATTTGTAATCTATCTTTTTTGTTATAAAGTTATTTTATTGTCTATATTTATAGATTACATTTAATAATAATATAAGTGGTATTTTTTTTTTTAGAATTGGAGTCAAATACCATGTAAAATGTGCACCTTCCGTTAAACATTAACGCTACATTAAATGATCCGAAACTTTATTTTGCACTTCTTAATCTTAATTTTATTTCACTAAGTGTTACGTACACCAGAAACTACGAACGTTAGTGTCGTAATAACAATAGCATTTGCTTCTAATTTCGTGATAGTGCCACGCAAATATAATAATTAATCTGTTGTTAAGTCGTTAAGAATAACACACACGTAAGATTGTATTAGTCTCTAGACTTGTTTTGCGGATTGTGAAACATTTTATATGTTGGTAATCTCAAGCTAAGGCGGTAAAAAGGAAGTTTTCCAGTCGTCTTCCTTTATTGTTCAAATTAATTTTGTTTAAGAGCTTTTGCTTGTAACTTAGGAGAAAGTACTATTGGAAGTAGAAAGTCTTAAACACAATTAATTACATCGATATGAATGTATATTTTGTACTTTATGTGTTTAATTGTGAAGGAAAATTAACAGACATATTTACTGGAAACTGAGTAAGAATACATTTCATACGTTCACAATATTTCAGAGAAATTTGCTTAGTTTTCTCACTATATTTTTGAAAGTTTGTGAGGCAGTTATTGTTTCGTTTTTTTATTCATCTTGGGAATCGGTTAGTTTAGCAGTCTATCGCAACTTTTACCTGACTGCCAGCAGAAATTTACAACTGGTGAGTATATTCTATTAATGTATTATCACAAGCATTGATAAATATTGTAACACTATTAAATTACTTCATGTAAAGTCATAAAAAAGTCTTTAATTAGGGCTTTGAAAATATTCCTAAATTTTATTTTGATTTTAATTCACCCTGTCAAGTTTACACTCGAGGGTTCAAATTAAATTGCAATGTTTTGGTACTATATAAATAAATAATTACAAATTATGTTGATTGTTGGTATCTTCGAAATAATAAAAGGAATATATTTTTTGGGAATAAAAAAAATCCTACGCACACATTTTACAAGGATATTTATTAAAACTAGGTATTACATTTCCAAACAAATAAATAAAAAATTAAATTTAAAAGGCTCGTAATTAACTTTAAAATTATTTTGATTATTTTTAGTTTTATATTTTTGAAAACCTTTGATATTTTTTTAATCTATAAACAACCGGTTGGTGTATAATTATTATTTTTTATTATTTGTTTTAAATAATGAACTCAATTGAAGTCCTATATGTCATATGATCAGCTTAATTGCATAAACTCCCGTCTTGAAATCCGAACAATAAAACCAATTCACTAATTTATTTTTACATTTATTTATTTCAACGATATATATGTGAAAGAAATAATACGAGTGTTATAGCACTGTTTTCACATACAGGATTTACCATTTAAGGAAATATTTCATCAAGTATATTCATTAAGTGGGACAATAAAATCACCTTTAATGAAAAACCACTTTTGATACAATCGTGATCGAAATATTACCTTTTGAAAATATATTATTCTAAAACAAAGTAAAGAGAAAAAAACTGGGCCGCGACTTAGGATATCAGCAATCACTGGATATCACAATATATCGCCTTAGCTAGACGACACCCAAACAGAAACGATGAACCAGTATCAAACCACATAACGCTTGGGAACTAGGGACACCTCAGCAATAACGATGCGAACACGAAGGAATATGAAACTTTATATTACTTTACTTTTATGTATTCATTTAATAATAAATTCATTACTATTCTGGCATTAGTAAAGTTGACAAGTATTTTTATTGTATTTAAAATGAAATAAATTCTGTTATTAAATACCAAAATCTCCGGAAAGATATCTCGCGGAATTATTTCAGAAATCTATATAGCCAATCAAATATTCCTGTTGATAATTCAGGCCATAAATGGTATGTATAGTTTTGTATAGAAACGTTTTTGGTTTATATAAAGTTAATAATGTAAAATGGCTTTAGTATAACAAATTTTGACTAATTTTCAAAATTCATTATGTGTAACATGAATATACGACATTGGCAAGAAACCATTAGTCAGTTCCTGTTACCTAATAAAAAAGAACATTTTAAATTTGTATTAGTTTCTCAATATACTTTTCTGTAGATTCAAAAATGTTTTTGCTCGACCTTCTGTCTTCGCTGTTTAACTTATTTTGAGACTCTATATATTACTACAAGGTAAAATATAGCTCATAATTCAATTTAAGATTATAGAACATTGAAGGTGCGAAAAATCCCTGCAACATAGTATAACAACAAAACTTACAAAATATACTTCAGGTTTATAACATTTTATTCTTATAATCTGCTTTATATTGATTTAATATCTCTAAGGCTAAGAAAAAAAACTGGGCTAATTAAATTATTGCATTAATAATCTTCCAAACACACATGAATGTAAAAAAAGTTCCGAGAAACTGAATTAATTGAATGCAAAATATGAATAACATAGGGGATATTATCAGATAATCGCAGTTATAACTATCGTTGAAGAAATCTTCGAAGCTGTAATGAATCCGAGCGCTTATTAAAAATATTCGGTGCCGAATTCAGCCTAGACGTACTTAATTTAATTCGCTTCCAAAAGCCATTTCTTAAATTTTACAATACGCGAATGCTTTCCTTACGACTTACTTCCGGTGCTTTATTACGATATTTCATTGTCCCTATATATTAGATTTGCTTTCACGAAACGGCAGACTTCTCTTATTGATTCGGAACTTTGTAGGACTTCCGCTTGCGAATCTTACCGGAAATTGAAGATGAATTTTATATTTCGACATTACGGGAAATTAGGGAATTTATTTTTTTTAATCATAAGTGAAATTAGGATTTTATTTTTTTAAAAGGAAAATATTAAAAATTTTCTAGAGACTATAATAAAATTATAGCAATTTAATTACGCATGTATTTGTTGTGAGTTTTAATGAAATGCCTTCAAAATAAATAATACCTTTGCAAAAAATGTCTGAGTTAGTTTTATTAAAAATAAATCCTTTTTAGAAATTACATATTGACTTATTAAAATTCACTGCAGCATACCATTTGGCTTTTACATTGTAACTCTGTAATCAAGGAAAAATTTCTAATTATGCTTAATTTACGTGTAGATAATGTATTGAGTGTAATATCGCAAATTCGTGTGGATGTGTGTTACTCAATAACGCCTAAACAGCTGAAAGGATATTCATGAAATTTTTCTTATGTACAGTTCATAGCTTAAGTTAATATATAAGCTTCATTTTAACTTAGAAACTTATTGCTTGTACTTAATAAAATAAATTTAATATTGCAAAGCTTTGATGATTGGCGTAACGTGTATATTAAATTTATTGCTTTTGTGTCTTGAGAACTCAAAACGAGCTTATATATCCCTCCACAATAGTTAAAATCTCTATAGAAAAATCTGCATACAAAGGCTATTGGCCTTAACAAAATAGCCCATACCATATCTTAGTGATGAGACTGAAGTAATATTCAAGTCGACGGATTTGATTGTTTTGTGACATGTGTGAATAAAACTTAACATATCTATTCAGTGATAATAAAGCTACATACGTTATTATACATGGCTCTTTTATAGGACTCTCTATCCCAGAAATATAAATTTATTTTGTTTCAAAAAATATTCTGAAATGTTTAAAAATCTTGGTCTTTTTAAAGTTATTCTTGAGTTTCCTAATTTAAAATAAACCTAATTTTCAATTTCTGATATGAAACTCAAGAAGAAATCCTACAAAGCTAAAGCAATCAATAAGAGGAGTCTGCTCTATTATTGAAGCAATATATTGGGACAATGCAATATCGTAATAAAGCACCGGAAGTAAGTTGTAAGAAATCCATTTGCGTATTGTAAAATTTTCGAATTGGACTTAGTGAGCAACTTAAATAAATTACGTTTAGACCGGATCAGCTATAGAATATTTTTTAATAAGAACTCAAAGCTATTGCGTATCTGAACATCTCTCCAACAATATTTTTGATTGCAATAGTGTGGTAATGGATATTATTAATATTTGGTATTTAATTTATTTGAAATTTTCGGATTTTTTCGAATTCACACATGTTTGGAAAATTATTAATATAACCAAATAATTAACGTGGTTTAGTTCTCTTAGCCTTGTGAAAATTATACAAAAGTAGATCAGATTATATCCACTCACTAGAATTTTTAACGAAATGATAGAAATTTGTAAACAATGCAGAAATTTTATTGCTTGATTTGGATATTTTCTTAAATGGTAACGATTGTGCGAGGAATTTCCTTTGCTCCTTCAAGACACCAAAAATTTTAAGTTAATTATTGAAATTCTTTTAAAATACAACCGATCAAACTGGTCGTGAATTATTTATGCGTTATTAAATTTTCAAAAAGATACGTGAGAAAGCACGAATTAATATCATATGATCGAAGTGCAGTATGAATCTTTTTTTTTATTTTATGCTCATTTTCAATTTAATTTCAATGCCTTTTACACAATAATTGAAGACCATGATTAGAATTGTTTAATATTTTTCCATTATTAAGTGACAAAAAACTTTATCATAGACGTCACATAATTATTTTTTACATTACATGTTAACTTACTAAAACAAGGTATACCACGTAATTTTCCATAATAATTAAGCAATAATTTACATTAAATATAAGAGCAATTCATGTATTGGTTGTAATATTTAATTTTTTCCATGGGTGGAGTACTCTCAATATTCATTCACATGAAATGTGTTTTTTATAAACATAAGAAAGACAAAATAGTACTACAAATTTCAAGAGATAGCATAAAGTAAAAATTATATAGATATCTACTGTATCTCGCAAACTTAAAACCCACATGTAAAGTTCATCGTATTAAAAAAAATTCCTAAAGAGTAATTCGCGGGAAAAGTGTGAGACAAAAACCGCATTCACAAGTATTTGTGTGAGAAGACTGAAATAATATTTAATCCCATAAACCTAGCCCTTTACTGGTAGATGTAAATAAACCTTAGTACTGCTCAGTGAAAATAAATCAAAATGATGACATGGCTCCTGGCTCTCCTTTAGACCTATCTAACTTAGAAACTGATAGTAACTAGTTTCACACATGTGTAACGCCTTAAGTTTTTGTAAAACTTTAAATATTCATAATTCATAAACGAGAACAGGGTGTGGGTTATTAAATAGGTATATAAGATTACTCATTACAATTTTAAAATAAATAATTGTATAATAGTCATAATCTATTTGGAATATCTATGTGTTTTTCATGGTCATGTAATGGACTTTGCATGTTACGAATCTGTCAAAAAAAAAACGATCCTTTTATACTGTGGAATGGATAAGACTTTATATTACTAGATAGTTTTTAATCAAATTTAACTCTACATTAACTTGCACATCAACATTTATATTTAAAGTAATAACAATTGCACATAAACTTTCGCTACGTATGTTCTGTTTCATTCAGATTCTATTGCTTAAAGTGGAATGTGCTCATAACCAGTTCTTAGGTAAATGTATAATTACGAAAACAACGGTCATTAAGTATTACTCAGTAAAAATTCTATTAAACAACATATTATGTGTTTCTTATATTTTTGTACTCAAATTAATTTTTTTACTAGATATTACACTAAAGGAACGTTATTCGTAAGTAACATTTCCAAATAAACATACTTTGTTTCTTTGCGGTACTGCTGAATATCTACGCAAGTTACTTACATTTTGTTGATAAATATTTTAGAAACAAAAATGAAGACCCAATGAATAGAAGGTATTTCTTCAGCCTCTATATTGGAACGCTGCATATTTCATAAGAATTTCGAAGCTCGACAATATAAAGGTAAAATTAAAGTGAATACTAATTTTAAATAGATCGGTGAGATGCTACAGAAATTAAATTGCAGGTGACGAATGATATGGACTTCTTCCCAAAATAATTGTCAAGCAAAAAATTTCCATGATGTGGTTATTGAAACTTTTACGCAATTATAAAATACTTTAAAACCAAAATGGTAAAAAAAAGATTTAACATCAACAAATTTTACCTTTGGTTAATATTTTGGACCTTTGTCCAAAAAATTTTCCAAGGTATTGGTCGCGATGCCTTTGCATCGCGACCAATACCTTGGAAAATTGTTATTATTTAATATAGTTTTACAGTACTTTAATATTAATAACATTTACCTATTTCTCCAACGTCTAATTCTCTCTTACTGAATGATACTAATTTATCGATATTAATAACATGATCTAGCCATACATAAAACTACTTAATATAATAATGTAACATAATGTGACATAAAACCCTGGTTATAACTTTGTAGTAAAGAGTGAAAATATTCTTAAAATTTTGAAATACTTTTTATTTGTTAGCTTACGAAGGGATTTTCATTTAGAGCGTTATGTAAAAAAAACAAATTTTGTTTTCGCTAACGTAATGTTTTTGATGAATATAGCAGCCGCTATTATTAAATATAATTTTAGTGGGGAATATTTCCTTCTTATCATGATCGACCAAATCGCAACGATTAAATTACACTTAGAATAATAAATTCACCGATTACATGAAATTTAATGCGTATTTTATAAAAACTTCGTTCTCTTTATATCAATAATTTTTTTCATTCTATCAATCTGATAATTACAAGTTGTATTTTGAGATTATATCTTGTAAAATATCTTTTCATATGGATGTTTCTGTTAAAGTAATAAATTTCATTAATATTTTAAATTTTCTAATCTAATGAAGTAGTGATTTATAAAAAGAATTCAGTTTGAATATTTATTATGTAATTTGATATCATTTGAATAGTTTAAATAAATTGTATGCCATACTTTTATTAAACTTTAATTATACTTGCTGGAATGGAACAAATGGTATGCCAATCTTGTGATATGCCATTCTTTAAAAAAACTGACATATTTCTAGAAATTCCATTAATTGAAAATTTTCTCTCCTCGTACTTATTGAAGTAAAATAAAACGCGTTAGGAATATTTTTTATTAAAACTAAATGAATAATTTTGTTCGCAATAAGTTAATCAAAAGAATATCTAAATGTTTGAGCCCTACCAGTAAGTCCTTAGATAACAACAAACGAATCAAACATAGTAGTAAGCCAAAGGTGAAACAAGACAATCTTTTACATTCAAACGCAGGAAAGTTTAGAAAATAAGTTTCTTTATAATTCCATTAGTATTTTATATTGTTATTCTTATAATGTGGAGACTGCCATATAATTCAATTTGTATTTTGAATTTAGTCTTATGAACAAAATTTGCTATATACCATGAATGAGGAATAACAAATGTGGCAAAAAAACGGCATACAGTAACGATTTTCATCGTCAACTTTGGTACACAATGTGATTTTAAACCTTTTTCTCAGAAATAGGTACATCGAAATCATTTGGTAAACTTAAATAAAGACTAGGGAATAGTCTAGTTATACGAACAGTGTTCAACTCAATTCAATGAATTATTTAAACATATTTGCAATTTGGCAATCTGCTGATAAATCGTATAACCAGCGTCTGTCTTATGGTGCATTACCAATAATACCGAGAATGTTATATAAAAACTTAAGAGGTACGAGTGTGAATTGAACTAAAAAGGTTCCTTTCACACTTCAAGATACATAAAATTTAAGCATATGTAGTTTCTCTATTGAATTATTTACAAATAATAATATATATATATATATATATATATATATATATATATATATATATATATATATATATATATATATATATATATATTTATATATATATAGTATACATACAGCCGTAAATATACCGTGAATATTTGAATAGCTGTGTTTAGAATTATCACTATAATTTTATTTATTGCTAATTATGATAATGTTTGAGCGGGGAGCATATTTTTTGTGAATACGTTTCAATTCTCTTGCTTAAATTCCCGAAAAGCAATAGTTTTGGAATCCTTCTAACTTTGATACGATATGCGAAACGATACAAAAACAAATAAAAATATTTTTTAATTACTATCTTATATGAGGGTATATATACTTTTTCAGAGTGCTAAACTTTAAGTGGCTATGTCAAACGGTTTCCGTAAAAATCGCTATTTATCCACGGACGAACACGCGAGTGATCCGTTAAGACATCTATTATTATCAAAAGCTAATTAATCCATGGAGGTAAAATTCCTCACTTCCAAGATTAAACCCACAGATTTAATTAATCAAAAATGAAATGTTCATTAAGCTGAAGTCATTTAATTTTAAAAGGAATATGTAATTTTTTGAAAAATTCTTGACGTTAAGAAAATCCAGTTAGTTAATTCATTTGAAATTAAGTTTCCATTATGAAATAATAAAAGATCTCACAAGTTGGGTTATTTATTTTTTTATCTGCCAATTTTTATATTGAAACTTTTGTCCTACGATTTCCATATATACCACTAATAAGATTTAGTGATCCGAATCGGATTTAATATCAATTCTCTTTGGTTTATTGTTAGTGCTCAAAATATCTTTGAAGAATATTTTATTACTTTTTTTACTTACTCTTTATTTTCAAATAAAAAGCCAGTTGTGGTTTTCAATCATCGTAATTTTTTTGGTACTAATATTTTGTCTTAATATCAATCACATACTTGGCAATGAAATATCTCTGCTTTGTTAGGAATACCGCACGCAAGTAATATTTAATGCAATTTGAGAGCACTTTCGTAATTTATAAAGTATTTCAGGAAAATAAGGTTTGTGAAAATTAGATGGGAATATATATCAACTCAAAATATATATCAGAACATTAGTTTAAAATTATGAAAAATGGCCTAAAATTTGCGGTAATATTTTATATGTTAACAGAAACACTTTACCTGTTTGCGAAAGTACATAGATTATAAATGTTTCTTAATATTGTAAGAAATATTATTGGAAATTTCATATAAGGCATCTAGTTGTAACTGAACTATTTCAAGCAAATAAATCTAAAACTGTAAAATTATGAGCTTTTTACAGATGAACGGGTATTATACAAGGACAAATTAGTCATCGTTTTCTTATATTACGGTCCCCTATAAAGAAGTAAAATAGTTAATAGTTAAAAGAAGTGTGTTTAAAATTTTGGTAAATAACCATTTAAATAAAGACGGAACGTATTATTTTTATTTGAGGTATAGCATTATAACAACAGGCCAGATCTCATCTATTATCCACATAGTGGCAAGTTTGTAATAACAATGCCCCTGAGGATGATGCGTGTCAACGAATTATATTGTTTGTTTTATTTTCCTGGCAATCAATGTAACGTATACTGTTGACTTGCTTTACGATTATTTGAACACGTCTTTGAGTATGATCAATAATTTCTAAACAATTATGTTAAGATGTGTTTCACCTAATAAGTACTGAAAGTTTACTGGATAGACTAGTTTCAATTTTTTAAAGGGATGGATGTATTTCGAAAATAATACTAAGTAAACTTGGTCAGGAACTGACGATATCCTGAGATATTAGTCAAGGTATGAGAGTACAAGAACCTTTGGAAAATTCAGGACTGTATTTGAACTCATTTCTCCCATTTTCGTACCTATTTTTGTCAAATGCAAAATCCAAGGTCTGATGATGGAAATAAAATGTGCTCTAAATTAATCTAGTTTAAGCTCATTTGCCTTGCTGAACAAGTCCTTTAATGGCAAAAAAATTGGTATGCATTTGATGATGATGTGAAAGATAGTAACAGAAAGTCTTCAAAAGCGATTAGTAAATTAATCGTCTTTACGTAAACAAGGATAACAAAGTAGTTGTACAAGTATCCACAAATATGTCATGAAGCGTCTAGTACCGTGAAACCTACACACACACACACACACACACGCACACACACGCACTCGCCCATGCACACGCACACGCACACACACACACACATATATATATATATGTATATATATATATATATATATATATATATATATATATATATAACTACATATTGAATTATTTAGGTATTCAGGTTCATTCCGCAGACACTCGTTTCAATTTCTGTAATTTAATTCTCTATAATTTTATTAATATATTTGTTAACATAAGAGCCCATAATAGAAAAAATTTACCTTTTATTAATAAAAATGAACAGCCTAAATACTAAACAAAAAACATGAAAGTCTAAAATAACAAAAACAGTCTTCAAAAACGCAGAAAAAAATTAGATTAACTGTTATCAATATAAAACCAAAAACCAAATTAAAATAAAAAAAGTATTTACGCCATATACTCTTACAAAAATAATTGTAACTATCTGCACCTACACAAGAGAAAATTCAGTCCAGAATAACATTGTTTGGCATCCAAGTGTGAAAAAAATTATTAAATAGAATGTTGTGGAAAATTATTAGAAATGCACTAGGTTATTTGCACCTTCTTTTAATCTGCCAATCGGAGAAGGTGTTTTTAATATAAAAGGGTCTGCTTGCTTACCTTTTTCGTATTATTTGAAGTCTATCTTTTTTGTTATACAGTTATTTCATTGTCTATATTTATAGTTTACATTTATTAATAATATTAGTGGTATTTATATTTTTTTAGAATTGGAGTCAAATACCACGTAAAATGTGCGCCATCCGTTAAACATTAATGCTACATTAAATAACCCGAAACTTATATTTTGCACTTATTAATCTCAATTTGATTTCACTAAATGTTATGTACATCAGAAAATACGAACGTTAGTGTTGTAATAGCAATATCATTTGCATCTAATTTCGTGATAGTGCCACGTAAATATAATACTAAATCTGTTGTTAAGTCGTTAAGAATAACACACACGCAAGATTTTATTAGACTCTAGAATTGTTTTGCGGATTGCGAGACATTTATCTGTTCGTAACCTCAAGCTACGGCGGTAAAAAGGAAATTTTCCATCTAAGGCCTCATGTAATATTTGGCGAAAATGTCATCCTTTAGTACTCAAATTAATGTTATTTGAGAGCTTTTGGTAGCTTAGCAGAAAGTGTTATTGCAACTAAAAACTTTTAAACACAATTAATTACGTCGATATGAATATATATTTTGTACTTCATATATTTATTGTAGAGCAAAGTGAACACAAAAATTTATGGGAAACTGGGTAATAATTCTTTTTATACCTTCAAAATATTTCATAGAAATATAAGTATTTTGTTTAATATTTCCACTTTATTTTTGAGAGTTTGTGGGGCAGTTATTATTTTGTTTTTTTTATTCGTCCCTGGCATCGGTTAGTCTACAATTGATGCATTTATTCTATTAATGTGTTATCACAAGCATCGACAAATTTGTAACACTTTATTAAATTACCTCATGTAAAGTTATAAAAAAATATTTAGGTAGGACTTTGAAAATATTGCTAAATTTTATTTTGATTTTAACTCAAGTTTGCACTCGATGGTTCAAATTAAATTGGAATGTTTTAGTACTGTATAAATAAATAATTACAAATTATGTTGATTGTTGGTATTTTCCAAATAATAAAAGGAATATTTTTTTTAAATAAAAACCCTACGTACATATTTTGCAATGGTATGTATTAAAACTATTGCATTTCCAAACGAATAAAAAAAAATTAAAATAAACATGTACGTAATTAATCTTAAAATTATTTTGACAATTTTTAGTTTTACATTTTTGGGAGAAGGAAAGGGAAAGTGAAACTATTTTAAATAGAACCACTAATAATACACTATATTTAATAGCACTAAAAACCTTTGATATTTTTTCAATCTATGAGCAACCGGTTGGTGTATATTTATTTTTTTATTATTTTTAATCATTAACTCAATTGGCTAGATGCCACGTGATCAGCTTAATTGCATAAACTCCCATTTTGAAACCCGAAAAAAAAAACCAATTCACTAATTTATTTTTACATTTATTTATTTCAACGATACACATGCGAAGGAAATAATATCATAGCACTGCTTTCACATAGAGCATTTACCATTTTAGGAAATATTTTAATTACATATCAAGCGGGACGATAAAATCACCTTTGATGAAAAACCACTTTTGATACAATCGTGATCGAAATGTTTCCTTTTGAAAATATATTATTCTAAAACAAAGCTAAGAGAAAAAAATTGGGCCGTGAGTTAGGATATCAGCAATTACTGGATAGCATAACAATATATCGCCGTAGCCAGACGACACCCAAATAGAAACGATGAACCAGCACCAAACCACATAACGCCTGGGAACCAGGGACACTTCAGCAATAACAATTCGAACACGAAGGAATATGAAACTCTATATTACTTTACTTTTATGTAATCGTATAATAATAAATTCATTACTGGCACTAATAGAGTTAACAAGTATTTTTATTGTTAAATACAATTAAATTAAATTCTAGTTTTAAATACTGAAATCTCCCGAAACATACCTCGCGGAATCATTACGGAAATCTATATAGCCAATCAAATATTCCTGTTGATAATTCAGGCCCATAAACGGCATGTACCGTTTTATACATAAATCTTTTTGGTTTATATAAAATTAATAATGCTTTAGTATAACAAATTTTGACCAATTTTCAAAATTCATTATAAGTAACATGAATATTCGAAATTGGCACCAATACCAATAGTCAGTTTCTGTTACCTAATAAAAAAGAACATTTTAAATTTGTACCAGTTTTCTTAAAATTTACCGCGTATACATTTTTTTCGTAACTAATTAAAATTTAAAAATTGTCTTCAAATATATAAAAATCCGGATCTCGCTTTGATAATATGCTTATCTGCAGATTCAAAAGTTTTTTTTCACGACCTTCTGTCTTCGCTGTTTAACTTATAATACTTTGAGACTCTATATATCACTACAAAGTAAAATATAGTCCATAATTCAATTTAAGATTTCTAGAACCTTGAAGGCACCAAACATCCCTGCAACATAGTATTAAATCAACAAAAGTTACAAAATGTACCTTAGGTTTATAATTTTTTATTCTTATAATTTGATCTATATTGATTTAATATCTCTAAGGCTAAGAAAAAGAACTGGGCTAATTGAATTATTGCTTTAATAATCTTCCAAACGCACATGAATGCAAAGAAAATTCCGTGGAACTGAATTAATTAAACGCAAAATATGAACAGTGTAGGGATATTATCAGATAATCGCAGTAATAACTATTGTTGAAGAGACCTTCGAAGCTGTAATAAAACCGAGCGCTTATTAAAAATATTCGGTGCTGAATTCAGCCTAGACGTACTTAATTTAATTCGCTTCCAAAAGCCATTTCTTAAATTTTACAATACGCGAATGCTTTCCTTACGACTTACTTCCGGTGCTTTATTACGATACTTCATTGTCCCAATATATTAGATTTGCTTTCACGCAACGGCAGACTTCTCTTATTGATTCGGAACTTTGTAGGACTTTCGTTTGCGAATCTTACCGGAAATTGAAAATTAATTTTATATTTCGACATTGCGTGAAATTAAGAAATTTTATTTAAAAAGCACGATTTAGAATCACCCCAGGTATATATATTTTGGTAAATTAATTCTCATTTTCTAGGTTAGAGAGTTCTAAAGGAGGGCCAGGAACCATGTCATTATTTAGATTTATTTCCACTGAGCAGTACTAAGGTTTATTTACATCTGTCATAAAAAACGAAAGAGTATGTAAAAAGAATTATATTATTAATTAATATAAACGGTATTAATCAAGTAGGAATTAGTCATCATTTTTGTTATGTTACGGTTCCCTAGAAAGAAGTAAAATAGTTAATAGTTAAACGAAGAGTGTTCAAAATGTTAATCATTAACCATTTAAACAAAGACGGAACTTCTTATTTTCATTTGAGGTATAGCATTATAACAACAGGCCAGATCTCGTCTATAAATAACATAGTGGCAAGTTTGTAATAACACTGCCCCTGAGGATATTTACTTATTACATTTGAATTTAAAAGTGTCGTGGATAAAAGAGTAAGCATTACCTTAAAGTGGTTTAATAAGTAAATGCTTTATTTTTTGTTGATTCATTTGGAATTTTCTTCATTTTAATATGTTCAATGGAACTCAGGACATGAAGTGTGTCACATATTGTTTATTCATTGTGTTATAAAAAAAGTAGTGTTTGGATAAAATTGATTTAATGGTAGTCTTAAAGAGAGGTAAAATAAAAATAATAAAATAAAATTTTATATTTACTGTAAAGACAATTTTAAATAGGTTCGAAAAAAAAGCAAACGGAAATACAATTTAAAACAACGAACGGTTCATGATAATTCATAATAAGTACTATTTTTAGCAATTTTGTGTAACAATCTTCCTATTAATAGACACTTAAATTATAAAAAAGAAGAATAGCACATTTTTATTTTACGATTATTTTAAACTATTATTATTTATAACTTTATCAATAAAAGATGTCTCTTGAAAATTAAAATGAATCTGTTTAATGTGTTTGACGGGCGTTGATAACATGTACAGGTTAATATTAAAGACAATACGCTTAGCTGTACTGTATTAATTATATATGTCTGTTAGCGTTACAATGTCAACCTCCTAAAATATAGTCAATACTTTTATCAAAAATGTCATAGTATTGAATGCCGACCGGTCGAACAGTAAAAGGGTAGTGAGCTAGGGAGTAAAAGGGTCGTGAACTCCCATTATTTAGTATATTTTTATGTCACTATCAAAAGTACGGCGATGACGAAAATATTCACTTAGAAATTATGCATGTCAACAAATTGTAATGTTTGTTTTTTTTTCCTGACAATCAATGTAACGGATACTGTTGACTTGCTCTAAACGGTTATTTAAACAAGTCTTTGAGTATGATCAATAATTTCTAATCAATTATGTTAAGATGTGTTTCACCTAATAAGTACTGAAAGTTTACTGGAAGACTAATTTCAATTTTTTAAATGGATGGATATATTTCGAAAATAATACTAAGTAAACGTGGTCAGGAACTGACGATATCCTGAGAAAATCGTCAAGGTATGACAGTATATTACTTTAATGACAAAAATATGCTATGCATTTGATGATGATGTGGAAGATAGTAACAGAAAGTCTTCAAAAGCGATTAATAAATTAATCGTCTTTAAGTAAACAAGGATAACAAAGTAGTTAGTACAAGTATCCACAAATATGTCATGAAGCGTCTAGTACCGTGAAACCAACACACACACACACACACACACACATACACACGCACACGCACATGCACACGCACACACACGCACACGCACACACGCGCACACACACACACACACACACATATATATATATATATATATATCTACATATTTAGGTATTCAGGTTCATTCCGCAGCTACTCGTTTCAATTTCTGTAATTTAATTCTCTATAATTTTGTTAATATATTTGTTAACATAAGAGCCAATAATAGAAACAATTTACCTTTTATTAATAAAAATGAACAGCCTAAATACTAAACAAAAATATGAAAGTATAAAATAAAAAAAAATAACAAAAACCGTCTTCAAAAACGCAGAAAAAAATTAGATTAACTGCCATCAACATAAAACCAAAAACCAAATCAAAATAAAAAAAGTACTTATGCCATATACTCTTACAAAAATAATTGTAACTATCTGCACCTACACAAGAGAAAATTCAGTCCAGAATAACATTGTTTGGCATCCAAGTTTGAAAAGAATTGTTAAATAGAATGTTGTGGATAATTATTAGAAATGCTCTAGCTTATTTGTACCTGCTTTTAATCTGCCAATCGGAGAAGGTGTTTTTAATATAAAAGGGTCTGCTTGCTTACCTTTTTCGTATTATTCGAAGTCTTTTTTTTTGTTATAAAGTTATTTCATTGACTATATTTATAGTTTACATTTATTAATAAGTGGTATTTATATTTTTTTAGAATTGGAGTCAAATACCATGAAAAATGTGCGCATTTCGTTAAACATTAATGCTACTTTAAATAATCCGAAACTTATATTTTGTCTCTTGTAATCTATATCTATATCTTGTAATCTCAAAATTGATTTACTAAATGTTATGTACATCAGAAAATACGAACGTTAGTGTCGTAATAACAATATCATTTGCATCTAATTTCGTGATTGTGCCACGTAAATATAATACTAAATCTGTTGTTAAGTCGTTAAGAATAACACACACGCAACATTTTGTTAGACTCTAGAATTGTTTTGCGGATTGCCAGACATTTTATCTGTTGGTAATCTTAAGTTACGGCGGTAAAAAGGAAGTTTTCCATCTAAGGCTTCATGTAATATTTGGCGAAAATGTCTTCCTTTAGTACTCAAATTAATGCTATTTGAGAGCTTTTGTTAGCTTTGCAGAAAGTGTTATTGCAGCTAAAAACTTTTAAACACAATTAATTACGTCGATATGAATATAAATTTTGTACTTTATATATTTATTGTAGAGGAAAGTGAACACAAATATTTACGGGAAACTGAGTAATAATTATTTTTATACCTTCAAAATATTTCATAGAAATATACAATCTACGGGCAACCGGTTGGTGTATATTCATTTTTTCATTATTTATAATCATTAACTCAATTGGCTGGAGGTGTGTGGTCAGCTTAATATTATAAACTCCCATTTTAAAACCAGCAATTACTGGATATCGTAACAATATATCGCCGTAGCCAGACGACATCCAAATAGAAACGATGAACTAGCACCAAACAACATAACGCCTGGGAACCAGTGACACTTCAGCAATAACAATTCGAACACGAAGGAATATAAAACTCTATATTACTTTACTTTTATGTATTCGTATAATAATAAATTCATTACTATTCTGGCATTAATAGAGTTAACAAGTATTTTTATTGTATTTAAATTAAATTAAATTCTAGTTTTAAATACCGAAATCTCCCGAAACATACCTCGCGGAATCATTTCGGAAATCTATATAGCCAATCAAATATTCCTGTTGATAATTCAGGTCCATAAACGGCATGTACCGTTTTAAATATAAATATTTTTTTTATATAAAATTAATAATGCTTTAGTATAAAAAATTTTGACCAATTTTCAAAATTCATTATAAATAACATGAGTATATGAAATTGGCACCAATACCAATAGTCAGTTTCTGTTACCTGATAAAAAAGAACATTTTAAATTTGTGTCAGTTTTCTTAAAATTTACCGGGTATACATTTTTTTCGTAACTAAGTAAAATTTAAAAATTGTTTTCAAATATAAAAAAATCCCGATCTTGCTTTGATAATATGCTTATCTGCAGATTCAAAAGTTTTTTTTCACAATCTTCTGTCTTCGCTGTTTAACTTATAATACTTTGAGACTCTATATATCACTACAAAGTAAAATATAGTCCATAATTCAATTTAAGATTTCTAGAACCTTGAAGGCACCAAACATCCCTGCAACATAGTATTAAATCAACAAAAGTTACAAAATGTACCTTAGGTTTATAATTTTTTATTCTTATAATTTGATCTATATTGATTTAATATCTCTAAGGCTAAGAAAAAGAACTGGGCTAATTGAATTATTGCATTAATAATCTTCCAAACACACATGAATGCAAAGAAAATTTCGTGGAACTGAATTAATTAAACGTAATAAAACCGAGTGCTTATTAAAAATATTCGGTGCTGAATTCAGCCTAGACGTACTTAATTTAATTCGCTTCCAAAAGCCATTTCTTAAATTTTACAATACGCCAATGCTTTCCTTACGACTAACTTCCGGTGCTTTATTACGATACTTCATTGTCCCAATATATTAGATTTGCTTTCACAAAACGGCAGACTTCTCTTATTGATTCGGAACTTTGTAGCACTTCCGTTTGCGAATCTTACCGGAAATTGAAAATGAATTTTATATTTCGACATTGCGGGAAATTAAGACATTTTATTTAAAAATCACGATTTAATATCACTCCAGGTAAATATTTTTTGGTAAGTTAATTCTCATTTTCTATGTTAGAGAGGTCTAAAGGAGGGCCAGGAACCATGTCATTATTTAGATTTATTTTCACTGAGCAGTACTAAGGTTTATTTACATCTGTCATAAAAAAACGAAAGAGTGTGTAAAAAGAATTATATTATTAATTAATATGAACGGTATTAATCAAGTAGGAATTAGTCATCATTTTTGTTATGTTACGGTTCCCTAGAAAGAAGTAAAATTGTTAATAGTTAAAAGAAGAGTGTTCAAAATGTTAATCATTAACCATTTAAACAAAGACGGAACTTTTTATTTTCATTTGAAGTATAGCATTCTAACAACAGGCCAGATTTCGTCTATAAATAACATGGTGGCAAGTTTGTAATAACATTGCACCTAAGGATATTTAACTAACACATTTGAACTTAAAAGTGATGTCGATAAAAGAGGAAGCAATACCTTAAAGTGGTTTAATAGGTAAATGCTTTAATTGTTGTTGATTCATTTGGAATTTTCTTCATTTTAATATGTTCAATGGAACTCAGGACATGAAGTGTGTCACATATTGTTTATTCATTGTGTTACAAAAAAAGTAGTGTCTGGATAAAATTGATTTAATGGAAGTCTTAAAGAGAGGTAAAATAAAAATAATAAAATAAAATTATATATTTACTGTTAAGACAATTTTAAATAGGTTCGAAAAAAAAGCAAAAGGAAATACAATTTGAAACAACAAACAGTTTATGATAATTCTTAATATATACTATTTTTAGCAATTTTGTGTAACAATCTTCTTGTTCATAGACAATTAAATTATAAAAAAGAAGAATAGCACAATAGGATTATTTTAAACTATTATTATTATTAATTATTTATAACTTAATCAATAAAACATGTCTCTTGAAAATTAAAATGAATCTGTTTAAGGTATTTGCCGGACGCTGATAACATGTACAGGATAATATTAAATACAATACGCTTAGCTGTACTGTATTAGTTATATATGTCTGTTAGCGTTACAATGTCAACGTCCTGAAATATAGTCAATACTTTTATCAAAAATGCCATAGTATTGAATGCCGACCGGTCGAACAGTCAAAGGGTAGTGAGCTAGGGAATAAAAGGGTCGTGAGCTCCCATTATTTAGTATATTTTTATGTCACTATCAAAAGTACGGCGATGACGAAAATATTCACTTAGAAATGATGCATGTCAACGAATTATAATGTTTGTTTTCTTTTCCTGACTATCAATGTAACGGATACTGTTGACTTGCTCTAAACGATTATTTGAACAAGTCTTTGAGTATGATCAATAATTTCAAAACAATTATGTTAAGATGTGTTTCACCTAATAAGTTATGAAAGACTAGTTTCAATTCTTTAAATGGATTGATATGTTTCGAAAATAATACTAAGTAAACGTGGTCAGGAACTGACGATATCCTGAGAAATTCGTCAAGGTATGAGAGTACAAGAACCTTTGGAAAATTCGGGACTGTATTTGAACTCATTTCTCCCATTTTCGTACCTATTTTTGTCAAAACCAAAATCCAAGTTCTGATGATGGAAATAAAATGTGCTCACAGATTCTTTAATCGTAGGTAGTAAATTAATCTAGTTTGAGCTCAATTGACTTGCTGAACAAGTCTTTAATGACAAAAAATTGGTATGCATTTGATGATGATGTGGAAGGTAGTAACAGAAAGTCTTCAAAAGCGATTAGTAAATTAATCGTCTTTAAGTAAACAAGGATAACAAAGTAGTTAGTACAAGTATCCACAAATATGTCATGAAGCGTCTAGTACCGTGAAACCAACAAACACACACACACATACATATGTGTATATATATATATATATATATATATACATATATATATATATATATAAATATATATATATATATATATATATATATATATATATATATATATATGTATATATATCTACATATTTAATTATTTAGGTATTCAGGTTCATTCTGGAGATACTCGTTTCAATTTCTGTAATTTAATTCTCTATAATTTTGTTAATATATTTGTTAGCATAAGAGCCAATAATAGAAAAAAATTACCTTTTATTAATAAAAATGAACAGCCCAAATACTAAACAACAAACATGACAATATAAAATAACAAAAAAAGAACAAAAACCGTATTTAAAAACGCAGATAAAAATTAGGTTAACTGCCATCAATATAAAACCAAAAACCAAATCAAAATAAAAAAGTACTTACGCCATATAATATTAATAATTAAAGCGATTTATTTCTTAATAACGTTAATGAGATAGGTACATTGCTGTAGGTAATTTACAAAAGCTTGATATTAAATCAATTCATAGTAAGTAAGTATATAAACTACTATGAGTTAACTATATTACTAACATTCAAAAGTATATAAACTACTATGTATTAACTATATCACTTTTTATAGGAATCCCTCTCAGGTGAAGGCCTCCTCCAACTTTTGCCAATTATCTCTATTTTGAGCTATACGTTGCCATTTTTCTAATGGCGCTGTTGGAAGGTTGTGGTCGTAATCTTCCTCGGTGACTGGCCGATGCGACTTACGCCATATACTCTTACAAAAATAATTGTAACTATCTGCACCTACACAAGAGATAATTCAGTCCAGAATAACATTGTTTGGCATCCAAGTTTGAAAACAATTGTTAAATAGAATGTTGTGGATAATTATTAGAAATGCTCTAGCTTATTTGTACCTGCTTTTAATCTGCCAATCGGAGAAGGTGTTTTTAATATAAAAGGGTCTGCTTGCTTACCTTTTTCGTATTATTCGAAGTCTTTTTTTTTGTTATAAAGTTATTTCATTGACTATATTTATAGTTTACATTTATTAATAAGTGGTATTTATATTTTTTTAGAATTGGAGTCAAATACCATGTAAAATGTGCGCCTTCCGTTAAACATTAATGCTGCTTTAAATAATCCGAAACTTATATTTTGCACTTATTAATCTCAATTTTATTTCACTAAATGTTATGTACATCAGAAAATACGAACGTTAGTGTCGTAATAACAATATCATTTGCATCTAATTTCGTGATAGTGCCACGTAAATATAATACTAAATCTGTTGTCAAGTCGTTAAGAGTAACACACACGCAAGATTTTATTAGACTCTAGAATTGTTTTGCGAATAAGTTTTCCATCTAAGGCCTCATGTAATATTTGGCGAAAATGTCTTCCTTTAGTACTCAAAATAATGTTATTTGAGAGCTTTTGTTAGCTTAGCAGAAAGTGTTATTGCAACTAAAAACTTTTAAACACAATTAATTACGTCGATATGAATGTATATTTTGTACTTCACATATTTATTGCAGAGGAAAGTGAACAAAAATATTTATGGGAAACTGAGTAATAATTCTTTTTATACCTTCAATATAAAATATAATAGAAATATACGTATTTGGTTTAATATTTCCACTTTATTTTTGAGAGTTTGTTGGGCAGTTATTATTCTATTTTTTTTATTCGTCCCGGGCATCGGTTAGTCTACAATTGATGAATATATTCTATTAATGTGTTATCACAAGCATCGACAAATTTGTAACACTTTATTAAATTACCTCATGTACAGTTATAAAAAAATATTTAAGTAAGACTTTGAAAATATTGCTAAATTTTATTTTGATTTTAACTCAAGTTTGCACTCGATGGTTCAAATTGAATTGGAATGTTTTAGTACTGTATAAATAAATGATTACAAATTATGTTGATTGTTGGTATTTTCCAAATAATAAAAGGAATATTTTCTTTTTAAATAAAAACCCTACGTACATATTTTGCAATGGTATGTATTAAAATTATTGCATTTCCAAACGAATGAAAATGAAAATTAAAATAAACATGTACGTAATTAATCTTAAATTTACTTTGACAATTTTTAGTTTTACATTTTTGGGAGAAGGAAAGGGAAAGTGAAACTATTTTAAATAGAACCACTAATAATACCTTCTTTTTAAGTATGTTGTAGGATTTCCTACAACATACTTCCGGTGCTCTATTACGATATTTCATTGTCCCAATATATTAGATTTGCTTCAATAAGACGGCAGACTCCTCTTGTTGATTGCATTAGCGTTGTAGGATTTCTTCTTGCGTTTCATAATGGAAAATAAAAATCAGGTTCACTTGCGACTTTATGGGAAATTGAAGAATAACTTTAAAAAGACCAAGCTTTTATATAGTTCAGAATATATTTTAAAATAAAATAAATTTATACTTCTGGGATAGAGATTCCTATAAAAGGGCCAGATGTATTAAAGTATACAGTTTTATTATCACTGAATAGATATGTTAAGTTTTATTTACATATGTCACAAAACAATCAAGTCCGTCGACTTGTATATTACTTCAGTCTCGTCACTAAGATATGGAATGGATTATTTTTTAGGGCCAATAGCCTTTGTATGCAGATTTTATTTATTGTGGTGGGACACACAAGCTCGGTTTGAGTTCTCAAGACATAAAAGCAATCAATTAAATATACACGTTACGCCATGCAACAAAGCTTTGCAATATTAAATTCATTTTAGTAAGTACAAGTAATAAGTTTCCAAGTTAAAATGAAGCTTATGTATTAACTTAAGGTATGAACTATACTTGCGGAAAATTTCATGAATATCCTTTTAGCTGTTTATGCGTTATTTAGTAACAAACACCGACACGAATATGTAATATTACATTCAATACATTATCAATACTTATATTAAGCATAATTGAAAGTTTTTCCTCGACTATAGAGTTACAAGGTAAAAGCCAAATGATATGTTGCAGTGAATTTTAACAAGTCAATATGTGATTTAAAATAAGTATTTATTTTTTATAAAACTAACTCAGAAATTTTTTGCAAAGGTATTTCGGTTTGAAATTCATTTATTTTGAAGGCATTTCATAAAAACTTGCGAGAAGTATATGCATAATATTGCTTTACTATTACTTTCCATTACCAGACAATTTTTAGTCATATTTATGGCTAATGAAGAATATTTCTTTACGGTACTGCTGAATATCTACGCAAGTTACTTACAATTTGTTGATAAATATTTTAGAAACCAAAATAAAGACCCAGTGA
Organism: Druceiella hillmani; assembly: GCA_039881145.1. Lineage (NCBI taxonomy): Eukaryota > Metazoa > Arthropoda > Insecta > Lepidoptera > Hepialidae > Druceiella > Druceiella hillmani. The sequence continues at coordinate 17,918,001 of JAYKKI010000016.1, read as the reverse complement.
ATATTAAGTATTCCTCCATCTTCTGTGGAACGCTGCATACTTTATTAGAATTTCGATACTTAACAATATAAAGGTAAAATTAAAGTGAATACCAATTTACAATAGATTGGTGAAGTGGTACGGAAATTAAAACGCGGGTGACAAATGAAAACGACTTGTCCCCAAAAAAATCGTCAAGCAAAAAAGTTGCATGATGTGGTTATTAAAAATTTTATGCAATTATTAAATACTTCAAAACAAAAATAATAAACACATGATTTAGCGTTAACAAATTTTAACCTTAGTTAATATTTTCGACAAAGTCAACGCGACTAATACCTTGGACAGTTGCTAGTTTTTAGTATAGTTTTACAGTACTTTAAAATTAACAACATTTACCTATTTTTCCAACGTGTAATGCTCTCTTACTGAACGATACAGCCTTATTGGCTTTAATAACAGGATCGAACCATATATAAAAAATATCTAATGTAATGTATATACTTTTATTTGTTGAATGATACAAACTTATCGATATAATTAACACGATCTTACCGCACATAAATTGTTCCTAATATAATTTAAAGCAATAGTTTATCCAATTACTAATAATACTATGTTTTTGTGAAAAAGTACAAACGTTCTCGCAATAATGTGCCATAAACCTGGTTAAAAGTTTGTAGTAAAAAGTGAAAATATTCTTAAAATTTTGAAATACTACTTATTTGTTAGACTACGACTTTTCATTTCGAGCGTGATGCAAAAAAAAACCAATTTTATTTTTGCTAACGTAGTGTTTTTGGTGAAAATAGTAGCGGCTATTATTAAATATAATTTCAGTGGGGAACATTTGTTTCTTATAATGATCAACTAAATCGTGACCATTAAATCACACTTAGAATAATAAATCCAATGATTACATAATATTCATTGCGTGTTTTACAAAAACTTCGTTCTCTTTGTATCTACTATTTTTCCATTCCCAGTGTTATTTTGAGATTATATCCTGTAAAATACCTTTTCATGTGGATGTTTCTGTTAAAGTAATAAACTTTACTAATATCTTAAATATTTAGTTTTTAAATCTAACGAAGGAGTGATTTATGAAAAGAGTTTAATTTCAGGTTTATAAAGTAATTTGATATTATTTGAATAGTTTAAATTAATTTTATGTCGTATTTTTTGGTTTTATTCAAGTATAAGTTTACTTGTCGGAATGGAAGAAATGATATTCAAGTATAAGTTTACTTGTCGGAATGGATGAAATGATAAAAAAAAATTAAACATTTCTAGAAATTCTATTAATTGACAATATCTCTCCTCGTACTTACTGAACAAAATTAAAACTTGTTTGTACCATCGTGGAAATGTTAAGGAGAAAATATTTTTTTATTAAAACTAAATGAGAGAGTATCTAAATTTTTGAGCCTTAACAGTAAGTCCTTAGATAACAACAAATAAATCGAAGATAACAGTAAGCCAAAGGTGACAATCAATCTTTTACATTCAACCACCACTATATTATTCCATTGGTATTTTATATTTTATCTTATAATATAGAAATGAATAATTCTATTTATATCTTATGTTTAGTCTTATAAATCAAATGTGAATGAGGAATAGCAAAGTTGGCAAAAAACGGATAACAGTAAAGATTTCCATCTACAACATTGGTACATAAGACGGTTTTAAACTTTTCGAGATCATTAGATAGACTTTAATAAAGAAGAGTGAATAGTCCAATTAAAAGGATAGTATTCCATATGGAAAGTGTTTCTCATTATAAGGATAGTGTGTTAGTAGTATTGAGATATTAGATGAATTATTCAAATATATATGCAGGCAATCTGCTGATAAATTTTCGAACCAGTATTTGTCTTATTGTACATTACCAATAGTACTGAAAATGCAAAATAATGAATTTATATGTGATAATAAACTTATGAAGTACGAGTGAAATTTACACTAAAATATTTCCTTTCACACTTAGACACATATAAAGATTTGAGCGTATATTGTGTCTCTATTGAACTACGTGAGTGATCCGTTAAGACATCTACTATAATCAAAAGCTAATTAATCCATGGGGACATTGAATATATTTGGTGTCAATTTTGTAGAAAAGCATTATTTACAATTAAATGAAACTACGTGATGTAGTATTATTTCTACTTCCTTTGAGTTCTTCGTCGTGTCTTCCTTCTTTGTCGATTGTGATAAAGAACTTACAGAAAGTAGAAATAATACTACTAAAAAAAACTACTAAAGAAAGTAGATTGAACCCACAGATTTAACTTATCAAAAATTAATTTAATTTTAAAAAGATGTAATTTTTTTTTAAAAATTCTTGACGATAAGAAAATCCAGTCAGTACATAAAATTTATTTCAAATTTATTATCTTTCCATTATGAAATAATAAAATATCTCAAAAATTTGGCTTCTTTACTTTTTTCTCTGCCATTTTTTAAGTTGAAACTTTTATCCCACGATTTTCATATTGACCACTAATAAGATTTAGTGATCCGAGTTTAACATCAATTCCCTTTGGTTTGTCATTAATTCCCAAAATATTTTTGAAGAATATATTACTACTTTTTTTACTGACCCTTTACTATCAAATAAAAGCCAGTTTTGGTTGTCTATCATAAAAACTTTGATAATGATAATCTGTAAGTTCACAAGATATTTTATACATCAGAAGACGGTCATGTGTAATTCATGCCATACTTTATTCCTTTTGAAGTAAGTGAAGCCTCTGATTTTCCGGGGAGTAAGGTTAAAGGGCATTATGGTGTTTATTTAATTAGCGAACATCATGATGTCTTCTGTTATCGAAAGTCTATATGCGTATTTATAAAGTCAATATCAATATCAGAAAATTGCATGATATTCTGATAACAATAAAAATATTTTAAAATCGATGATATAATTCAAACAAGCTCTGGTGCATGATTTGGAACTTCGTCGAAATTATGTTCAAAATTATTAAAAAATACTTTATCTACTAACCACAAACCCCGCACACACGTGTATATATATATATATATATATATGTATATATATATATATACGTGTGTGCGTACATTTGTATGAGCCTGTGTGTGGGTTTACGTATAGTATATTAGCAGCAGGGACTTGACCTCAATAATACTCTTATGTACGCTGGGTCCGTTGTTTTCTCATGTGGCCAAGTTTAAGAAGCATCGTCGAATAAAACTAAGGGGTTATAAGTGGGCTATTTTGTTAACACCTATTAAAAAAACCGTTGACAAAATATTTGTTTTCCATAAAATTTAAAAGTTTCGCCCCAAAAATGTATTATAGTTGAATTGGTAATATGACCAATTATTGCTCAAACTCGATTGTCTAAAACGATCGATTATGTAAAAAAAAAAGTCATTATGTCAAAATATATATTTAATATAGTTATGACTGTGTTCGTCGTCAGATATTAAAAAAAATAAAAGAAAAAAGGAATCACATAAAAATAAATACAATAGAAAGCGTCAACTGTCTTTTGTCTTAAATAGTTGTGTTATATATGTATATATATATATATATATATATATATATATATATATATATATATATATATATATATATATATATATATATATATATATATATTACATATTGAATATTATATAGCAAAAAATTATCATGACAGGGATCATGATAATTTTTGCCCATTTGCTTTTCTAATTTCTCTATCGATTTACTATATCCATAAAATAGTTAGAATTTTATTTCAGCGTGTCTCTTGTTCTTAAAGCAATAAATATATGAAAACTATTCACCGCAGTCAAGTGGAATGTTGGAATAGATGCAGTATTCAATAAACTAGACGCAAACCTTTGTAAGAATTTTGCTGCTTTTGAGGTTGCTCTTCTTTCATTATTTATAAGGGTAATTTTTAAAACAACTTGGACATTTTTAGTCATCTTTTGGATGGGAAAATAAGTGCATTTTACTAACGTTTTATACATTTTATTGTAATGATATTTTATTTTGAAATTGATATTATATAATTATTTCCAAGCCTGGTTTCCTCTGTGTCATCTAGGGTACAAATGACTTTAACTTTATAGAAGTAAAATATCACAACTTGGATGATTAAGAAAAATTACAAAATCAATGGCATCAATAAGATAAAAACACAACTGCTATTTAATTAAATATAAAATATAAGTATTTTGTTTATTCTACTAATTCACAAATAGATTATTTATGATCATTTATTATATGCATTTGTGTTTATGAATTTGTGCGTATGAATTTAAAGAAAAAAAAAATTATTAAATCAATAATTTTATTTTTGTGTTTATCTACAAATAAATTAGGTATTAGATATAATCAGAGTCTCTTGTAGCAATAAAGACGTTTTTTTGTAAAAGCTTGAGTTTAATTTGGATGATTAGAGTGTTTACTAATTCTTGAAATAATAACTGCATTCGTATATCTGGTAGTCAGATTATGCCCTATTAAATGTCGTCATAGTTAATTAAAATATGTAATTAATACTTAATTATGTATATTTTGTACTAATTTAACTTACTTATTGCTGTCTATACAATAAAAGGTTCAATAGAAGTAAGTAACATACATCGAAAATAATGGTAAAAGGGAGACAACGAATCTTGGGCGAAAACAATTTTATTTCATCCATTTTATCAAAATGTGTAAAGTTTTTGATTCTCAAATTTATTTTCTACCATAATATTCCATTTACTTAAAATGTTAGTGCTTTAAATTTAATCCTTTCAGAGATTTAATTGTGGGTACTAGGATCATTATTCTATGGACTAAAAATGAAGATACGAAGGACTGAGTGCGGATGAACTAAACTAACTTGTAATGGGCATTTGCAATTTCCATTCTGTCTAGTTAAATCAAATACTTGACTAATATCAGAAAATGACGTAGTTTAATATGCATTCTTTGGCAATTATGCAGGCCATGAATCTATGCGTGTTTTTTATTTTGAACATACAGAGTATTATTATGATACTTTATTGTTTCAAGATAATAAGTTGTATTTAAATGGGAGGCTGAGTAGGAGGAATTGTTAATTTCAATGTATATTCCTTTAAAACAGAAAATGTGAAATTAAAACTTGAAATTAATTTCGTGATACATTGATAAAAGAAGTTTTATTATTGAAACATCTAGCGAAAAATTATGAAAATAAGAAAAATATATTATTAAATATAGCTTCTTACATGAAAATAATGGAATAGATCAAATTATTATATATCAAGTATGAAGAAAATTTGCTCTCGGTCTAAGCTCCCTAACACGAGATTCATATCACGTCAGCGGATCTCGGTTTGAGCGCCGTAAGTCATTGCCTTTTCACTCGCGTGTTACAAAAACGTTTTCTCAAGATCTACGTTAGAAATGAAAACTTACGGTCGTATTGGCTATTTCAAGCCATAGTGGAATAAAACATACACAAAAGTGTGCTTACGTTTATTTTATATTCATAACGCACAGTCTATAATTTATACTTTAGGTTAAATATATGGAAAAGTTACCGAAATAAATCGTACATTTGGATATATTATTTATTGTATCTCCAAAAGCTAAGAAATTAAATAGGTTTTCTGCTGAATTAATTTACAGAAAAATGAAACAAACTTGTCTTATTTACGTTAATATAAGTAAAGTCAAATTAATTTTCTATTAAAATTCCAGAAATTACTTTTTTCGATTGTTGATTTTTCGATTGTAAGCCTATAATTTGTTCTAGTTAAAATGTGAACCGGTTTCGAGAACTTCTTGTGGTTTGTATCGATGTCATATTTTTTCGGAATATTAAGTTTGTTTTAGTAAAATGCATGAATTACTCAACTATGGAGGCTAAGAGAATGATGGAAATAATGTATCTTCGGGATATTCAACAAGTATCAAAAATTTTTCGACCAAAAATATTAAATAATTAAGTGTTTTCAAACAATATATGTGTGCGTGCATGCGTGCGTGCGAGCATTAAGATATGTGTGGGTTAATATGTTTTATTAATATTGCAAATTTCAAGTATCAAGCGCTTTCTGAGAAAAACGGCTATGGCGGATGAACGGATGAATCCATGAGTAATTTTATGAAGGTTCCGTTTTTCCCTTTGAGTTCCGAAATCTTGAAAATGAAAAAAATATATAAAAAAAACATTTTCGAACAAATCTCACAATTTAGTAACAATGTCACATAAACGCATCGTCCGATGGAGGAGAATCTAACAAAAGATGACAGGGCATTTTCTTTGCTAAAGACGTTTGAAATTACTATTCAGATTGCAAACAAATTTTATTTGTTGACAATCACTGCCTACGAAGGAAGAAGGGAGATCTCTTTTCAAGTGTAATGTTTATTGAAGGAGAAGGTAGTGGTCGGCACTCAACTTGATTTAATTATTTTGAGATACTTTTATTGTTAGTCAGTACAGAGAAATACACATATTTTGTATAAAACAAACTTTAAAAAATTTGATGTGATATCAGTTTACAAACAATGAGAATATAAGTAGTACAACGTTTCCTTTTGTAGGTTATATTAAAAAAATTACTGAGTAAATTTTTTTCGCGTTTATTTTGCATAATTTAATGTCGACAAAAATATTTGGAGAAAAAAAACTGGTTTTATAGAGGAATTCAAAAATAAAATTCGCCCTGCTTGCCAAATAATGAAATAGCAACGCGCTAAAATAAGACACAAGTGCAACTCAGTAAAACGAAGATGATGGAATTGCTGTATTCCTAATAATATCAGCTTTGATTTCAAAACAAGTAGTGCTCATTGAGAATTACGACTCAGCGTTTGAGATGATGACTAAACTTCTAAGAACAAAACAATGACTAAAATGATTTTGTTCTATCAACATAAGTTCCCAGCAGATATCATTGCTCAGCATTTAGATAAAATATAAAATTTAGTTAGGCAATTAAAAGAAAATGAAAAGGATATCAGCGATATTGCAATCATTACTAAGATACAAATTTTTTGTCTCTCACATACAAATCTCTTCATCAAGCTTGAACGTCATTTGATTCAAAGAAGTAAATAATTTTCAACTTGACAGCTTGCTTATTAGATGAGGAGGTCGGCTTGAGTGTAGAAGAAAAGAATGGAACGGCTTTAAAAATATCAAAATATAATACAAAAAAAACTATTCCACTTACAAAAATAAATAAAAAATCCATGTTAAATCATATCCTTTTTTATGCCACAGTTATGGGCAACGCGGTTAGTTCGCAGGAGATTGTCGTACTCCTTAATAAAAAAAACAAAAAGTACAAAATATGTCAGTCTTTAATGTACCAAATACTGATTGGAAAGACAATGATGATGAATTATTAAACAATTGCCATTCAGTTTACAGGTCTTATAAATGCAAAAATTTTGCGGAATTATACGAGTATATAGGATCTGTAATAAATTTAGGAAAGTGAGAAACAGTCAAAGTGGTTTGGCAATAAAATCTTTTAATAAGCAAGTGTTTTAGTGGACACTAGGAAATAAGTGCCCTGAAAACCTAAATTAAGAAGAAACCTATTCTCCAAAGGAGTAGTGACAAATTAAAGCTATAGTATTAAGTACATAGCATAAAAAAAACAAAATGATGGTTTCATTTGCAAGAACAATTAAATAGTGATGTGCGCGTTTTCAGAAGCAATTTTTACGAGTTGAAACAGAAAACAATTCAAAATCTAGTGTGTTATGTAATACAAAACTATGACGTTACAACTTGGCATAAATGTTTGGGATATTTGAATATTAAAGAAATATGGGAAATCTGCAAAACCAAGTGGTTTATTGATATGAACCTATCAGACTGTGAAAAGTTTGTAGTGAGGGTTAAACTTATGGCAATCACTCATGTCAATCATTAAAGAAATCAAACAGGGACCACTGCAACCAGGTGATATCGTTTATAATGATGTTTGTAGGCCATGCAATTTGCCATCTCTACAAGATACGAAATACCTTGTTTTCTTTAAAGGCGCTGCTACAAGTTTCTGATATGTGTACTTATCCAAGTTTCAGATATGTGTACTTATAAAAAAGTATGTTATATGTTGGACCGTTTTAAGAAATATAATGCAAAGACTAAAAAATGCATTTCACATGGTGTATGCATATTATATTCTGATAACATAAGGGTATACACAAGCAAAGGCTTCAAATAATACCTAGGTATTGAGGATATCTCTCATAAAATCACTGCTACTTACAAGCCCGAAAAAGATGATCAAAAATGGCCGAGATAAAAGTGTTATTAGTGTATTATTATAGTGTATCATTCAGTCTATGCAATTAATTGTGCTGTTTAATTATTAAATCGCAAATCTTCTACCCAGTCAACAAAATATTACACTCATGAAGCAGTGGAGTGGTGTAGATCCCAGTTTAAATTATGAAAGCGCTTGGGAGCGAAGGATATATCCGGATCAGCTGAGAACGAAGCTTAATTGTAAACAAGCTTGGTCGCAACATATGCCATATCAGCTGAGAGATTGATTGTAAAAGTCGCAAGATGATGTTAGCTGGCTAAGATAATACTAACTATTAAATGAATGATCCGAACACTAAAAGATGTTATTTTCAACTAACAGAAAAGTCCCAACTAAGCAGGAATCAAATTTGAATTCTCATCTATATTGAAGACGATGACGGAGAAGATCAAGAAGCAGAAGAGAAGACAGATAATGGCAGGAGGAAAACGAGTGATAAGAACAATAAAAGTGATGGCAGCACACATACTCCCATCGACGGAAATGAGGAGATCTCTAAACTTTCTCAGAAAATTGATCGTAATATATATATATATATATATATATATATATATATATATATATATATATATGTATACATATATATATACATATATATATATATATATATATACACATATATAGTACATATCTTTTTACGACCACGAAGAAATTAGTATTTTGAGCAAATTAATTGAGCTAAAAATTTGGTGATAAAAATTTGTAGTAAAGGTTTTTTAATGAATCAATCAACAGTGAGGGATATAAGTTATGGATGGTGGCTTTAAATGAAGATCTAGAAATTTGTCGTACTGAATATCCATAAGAAAAATCAGAGAACTATGGCATCAAAATGGGATTTTAACATTAAAAGAAAGAAAGATAGTCAAGCCGATAGATATAAAGTTCGGCTTTTTGCTCGTGGATTTACACAAATCGAAGAAATACAATATAATTAAATATTTTTACCTATCACAAGATATGAGTTAAAACGGATAACGTTATATCTATCACCGCTGAGTGTAACTGGGATATAAAGGGGATAGATGTTAAAACAGGTTACATTTTTATTGAAATATTTTAAGAGAATATTTTTATGGAGATTCCGTGTGGGGTGAACATACCTGTAAATAAAATTTGTAAATTTCATGAATTCCTATAGGGATTGAAAGAAGCATCTTGTTGTTGGAAGAGCAAATTTACTAAATTTTTACTGAAGTTTTAGTTTTGTTCAGTTAAAGGAACATAATTGTGTATTTATAGGAAAATTTCATGGCACTAAAGCTTGGCTAATTTAATATTTTTATTTATGCTCTGATTATGTGCCGGTCAAAAATAATAACAGATCAAATTGTAAGTCGTTTGAAGCAAGAACTTAATATCAAAGAGTTGAAATGAAATTGAGTTGTTGGTTGAGAAATTATGAAAATTAATAATTCAGAGTATGTCAGTCAAAGGAAATATATCCCTGTAATATCGAACACACCCCTGTAATATAGAACATACCCCTGTAATACACCTGTTAATGTAAGTGTTCAAATATTAATTAAAAACGTTTAGCAGGAGCAGATAATTTCTTTAGAGGAAAGCCACAGAGTCGTTATTGTTTTTGTCTTCAGTAACTAGGCCAGATGCTTCATATGGTTGTCAATCTGTTAGGTATATATATTACTGAATCAAATCTACATGATATCACTTTTGAGCAGCGTTTTTAAACAAAACAAGTATTTCATACATTATAGAGATGGAACATTGAATTGTCCATAAACATCACTGTAAAGGACATCTCCTGGTTTCGTTGGTCCCCTGTGTTAAATTAAGAGAATAATTTTACGTCTTATTAAAACTTAAAATTGATATGTAAAGTATCGAGGTCATGCAAATTTAATCGGCATTTCAGACTCGAATTTTGCTGGAGATATGGATACAAGAAAATTAATCCCGGGTTGTATTTTCATGTTAAGTGGTTGTTCGAAGTTTTAGGCTAGTCAAAAACAATTTTAGGTTTTCCTATCAACAATTAAGCTGAATTTATGGCAGGATGTCAAGTTACCAACAAACTTTTATATTTGAGACAATTTAAAAAAAAATATTTTTTAGTCAAAATTTTACGACTCTGTATTTGTAAACAGAATACTATTAAACTAATAAATAATCTGGTTTACCAAGACAAGAAAAAACATATTGATGAAAAACATATGGAGATTAATTTTATTTTGACACCGTTGTTTTTTGCCTTAGTCCTTTAGTGTTTTTCAATTTCATTTCGTTGTAAAAATTAACGTGATATATAACATTTAAGGTCTTGTTATGCAGATCGGCGTTAATGTTTTTCAATGAATTCAGTACAGTAGCTAGAGCAAACGTTTCTCGTTTTATCTTAACTGCATGAAAAAAAAATGTTCCTACAAGATAATTGGAATAAGTAACAACAGTTTACCCCGAAGTCTAAAGTATTTCCCCTCCTTATAGTCACTTCCGATTAAGAGTTTTCCTTCAACATGCCATTAAGTTCCAAAAAAATATTTTGGGATCTAAAATGATTGCTTAGTGTCGAGTTTGTAATACAGTTGGTTACTTAAATTTAGAAGGGTAAAAGTCACGGCAAATTTAGTAGGGTAAAAATATTGCACTTTTTCAGCAGGGTAGATTTATTGTCACCACTCAATGCAAGAATCGAAATCTTTGTACACGTCGACAGCTTTTAACCAACAAAGCTTTCCTCAAAATACATTTTAAACGGCAAGTGACATGACCTAAGGGTGCATTCTAATCCACTTGGCCATCACATTGCATTCACAAAAGGTGTAATTTTTACTCAATACATTTGCTTAATTTTTTCTTTCCCATTTTTTTGCTATTTCTTATTGGTAACCTGCACCCGATTTACTTCCCTCAAAAGCTTACTTGCTCTCATTTTTCAATCCAATCGTGATATATCCTTTTCCTTTTTTGTTTCAATTATCCATAAGTGGAAAAATAAAAGACTTCTTTTACAAGGCTTGGAGTATAAATATTAATATAAGCATACACCATTGACAAAAGGAAATATTTAATCAAATGAGTTCAATAAAAGTAGCCATAAAACTATTGGCATGGACGACCAAAAATCTTTGAAGAGGATTGATTTTACAGATATGATCAACCAAAATATTCCAAATGATAACTCAAACCTATAAATTGTATCAATTTTTTATAGAAATATTTTAGTTTGGCTTAAAATTATTAATATAGAAGTGTTTCGGTTATAATACATTTTAAAAATGTTAATTAATTTTCAAAACTAATTACGACACACGTAAAATTGATATTCAAAATTTGTATGATAAAAATCGTAATTTTTTTGGCTGTTAATACAAATTTGATTCTGAAAATGAGCTTAAAGTTAAAAAAACAATGATAGTGTTGGAAAAGTCACTTATGTTCATGTCACAAAAATTTCTTCAATTCTCAATTAGGTACCTATCTTTTAGGATTCTATGCCCTTTTATAAGGTAACGTTTAGACAACCAATCAACGAAATATTTTTGATAGGTCGAACGGAAAAAACAGCATCATCGTACGGCGTTAAGGAAAAATACCAACTTTGCATTAAAATTTAAATATTGCTTATGAATTTTTGTCATCATAACACAAATAATTAAAAGTCTAGGATAATTATAACTAAGTAGGTAAACATTTTATATATTTTTTAATATTTATAAAACTATGGAAATTAAAGTGCATTAATTGTATACTTATGTTAATTAACATCCGAACACAAATGCACGTAACAAATTCCTAAAAGTTTAAATAAAATAGATGCAAAATTTGTATAACATCCCTAGTTAGATTATCAGAATAACATGTGCTATGGGTGAGACTTTCAAATACCGTAATTGATTTGAGCCCTTATTCAAATATTCTACAGCGGATACTGTCTAGATACATTTTAATTAAATCGCTTCCAAACTCCATTGCCAAAATTTTATAATAGGTGAATGGCTTCTCAACGACTTATTTCTTGTGCTTTATTGCAATATTTCATTGTTCCAATATATCATATTTGTTTTTAGAAGACGACGGACTCCTTTTATTGATTCGGTTAGATTTATTGAATTTCCGCTTGCGAATTTTACCGGAAATTGAAAATCAGTTTTATGTTTCGACATTACGGGAAATTAAAGAAGAATGTTAACGATCACGATTTTGAACTATTTTGAATATGTATTATTGAATAACATAATTTTCAATTTCTGGAGACGTCTAAAAGATGACTAAGTACAATATTTATAAATTAGTTTAGGAATTTAGTTTGCAAGTTACGAAAGTAATATATGTTTTATCATCACCATTACGTCATATTTTAACATTTTGTAGGACTGCTTTTTTATTTATTAAAAAACTCCGAGTTTAATCAATTAGAGACTATGATGTTTATTAAAGTGGTCTAAAGTTAAGTAAGTATTATATAACGCAATAGATTCATTCAAATCGAGAACTATATTTGTACCAAGTTTCTTAATAGCTTTCTTTGACCTTGAAAATTTTGTGACCTCATACAGAAATAATCGTAGTATTTTTGTTGTATTACTCACTATATTTACCGGTTCTTTAATTTTCTATGTGCCAATTTCTATTGTTGTGTTGCTTTTTTCGTTCAAAAATATACCAATTTAATCGGTAAAAAGTGATATATCACTTAAGTATGGATAGAAAAGAACATCGCGTCATTGTTAAGTATATGTTCAGGAAAGGATTTATCCCACAGAACATAAGAAGAAGCAGATCCACAAAAACATAATAGAGCTAGAATATTCAGCTCTGTCAAGTATACTTACTTGAAGTTAACTTACTTAAGAGTGTCAAGTATACTTACTAGAAGTTAACTTACTTAAGAGAGTCAAGTATATTTACTTAAGAGTGAGCTTAATTTAGACATGATCGGTAGAGTATTGAAAATTATTCTAGTACTGAATTGTTGTCAATTACGATTACTGAAGGAAACGTAGAAAAAATGTACAATTTTATTATGGAAGGTTAAATTAAATTTTTGAATTCGATCAAATTCAATACGTTATTTACATTGAACCAGGGTTTTATAACTTGTCTGCAAAATAGACAAATAGGCTCCTTTCACTAAAAAAAACCGCAAACAAGTGTTTTTCACAATTTGTGTAGTTGTTTGAAAGTATTTTGTAAGAATTTTAGGGCAGATTTTTGTCTACTGAAGAAGTACTTTGCAGTGCAGCCAAAGTAAAATCATTAATAAAGTAAAATCATTTATAAAAATAACTAAGAATACCAGGATTAGTAGTATTAAAGAAATCCGAAGTGATTTTGTTAGAAAATGAAATAATGGCGTGTGTTTTCTGGAAAGAGAGTCATTATAGCTGATTACCTACCCAAGGATACCACCATAAACTCCATTAATTATAGCACACTTGTCTTTGACCGTATGATAAAATAAAAGAAAAAGGACCAGGAATATAAACAAAATTTGTTTCTTTTCATCAGCAAAGAATACTCACTCACACATCTTTAGAAACCAGGTGTGAAATTCATAATTAAAGGTTGGATTTACTGCTACAAACTCCTTCTTCACCTAATCTGGCATTTTTTAACTACATATTTTTTACAAAGATATTTTTTTTTATTTTGCTTAATTTTACAGGGATTTAATAGAAATTTTACATAAAAATAATTTCAAATTTTAATAACATTTTTTAATGAATCACAAGACATTAAGTTAAAACATATTTTAATTTTTGATTAAAACTTAAACTTTTGACTGTTATAAAATTTATGAATTTTAATAGGAAATTGACTATTAAGTAAGTAAGTAATATATTAACTAAAAGGGTAATTGTAATAGTCATATCCTATTTTCAAAAAATTCCTTTTTTCATGGCCATATAATGATTTTTACGTATACCCTGTGGGCTCAAACGACGAAGATTTATTTTTTATCAGACTTGACATATTTTTACATTGTTCTTTATATTAGAAGGTTACTTTTACTCAAGTTTAGCCTGATTTTAACCTGTACATAAATATTTAAACGTAATATAATAATAATTACAATCACTATGCTTAATAGTTAAGGTTGAATACATGCATATTAAATCTTTGTGTGTATACAATACGGAAAGGCTTAAAACGTAAATAAATAATTTTTCTTCCCTTCAATAACAGAATATTTTATTCTTTCAACTCTAAATAATGTACCGATGAAATGAAAGTGCATAAAAAATTTATGTAGATCAGTAAAGTACTTTAAGCCGCATTAATTATAATTTGTTTCTAAAAAACATTGTCAAGCAAAGAAACTAATTGTATGAGGTAACCATAACAATATTTTCGTATTTCTTTCTAATCTTCTCATAACACTACCAATTTTGACTTTGGATTATATTCTAAACAAAATCAATGGTGGAAAAAAGTTACTGTTTAACATTATGCATATTTAAAATTAGACAAATTTATATGTTTAACCAACATGTCGGTATTTTTTATGAATTATTTTATTTTGACATAAACTGAATGAAATTTTTAACATAATCTAACCATAAAGAAAACAGATCTAATACTAACTAAAGCGGTGGACTCTAATATTACTGTGATTTAATTTTTTCTTTGGTGAGATATCTCCGACAAATAAAAGTCTTATTATTGAAGAGAAAACTTTTAATTTTTTAAGCAACGAAAATGAAGGATTTTAATTTAGAGCGTAATGTAATTTTTGACGGAGACAGCATCTGTCATTATTAAACCTAATTTATTTAAATACATTTGCTCAAGGCACAGATATAGACAAATCCCACAGATTAAACGAGTCCTAGAATAATGAACGAGAGCAGCATAACAAATCTTTTGTATGCTGTATTAAAAGCTCGTCCTCTTTATATTTCAACATTTTTTTATTTTGCCATTTTGGAAGAAATTTGCAGCTTACAAATTGATTTCAATATTATTTCATATTAAAACATTTTTCAATATGGATGTTTTTGTTCAAACACAAAATTCTACTTGTATTTTATTCCTGTTTTCAAACCTGCCAAAACGATGCTTTATAAAAAAAATTATGTATTCATTTTCAATACGTGATTCAAAATTACTTAAATGTTTAAATTAATTTCATATTATATATGCTAACAATTTTCATGGTCAATTTCGATAGATATTGCGAATGGTTGAATCGAATGAACAAAGACAAATAGGAAAGAAAACTATTTATGATAAAGATTTTATAAAACGGCAAAAACGGAAAATATTGGTGCGATTAGGAATGGTACAAATTTTATGGAAAATTTTCAATGCATAAGTTTATAAATAATTCCTGACACATAGATAGAATTTACGCCCTAATTCAGTAGCAATTGTCAAGATACAAAGAACACATTGCCAGCTGGCGAAATAACAAATCAGACACATCTCACTTTGTTAAACACCTCATTTAAACCCTTATACTTATAATACCCCCTATATATTACAAATAAATAAAAAAGGCAATAAACTTAATATCCTAGAAACATTAGAAATAAACAGACATAAAAAAAAACCCAAGGTTAATATATTAGAATTACAATTAAATGAAACTACGTGATGTAGTATTATTTCTACTATCTGTAATTTCTTTACCACGACCTAGGTTTCGTTGTATTACAACATCTTCAGGTGGGATATTAGCAAAGATCTTTGCTAATGAACAACTAAATCTAATATCATCACCCATACTTAATATATTCTAGACATAATATAGTTAGACAACATTGATACTACAGTACTCTTCAAATTGTTTCAGCCCAACTTCACATCTAAATATAAATATATGTAAGGGAAAAGAAATAAATAAATAAACAAATTTAAATAAAACGGGAGATATGTAGAATTAGTGGTATAACCTTGTTCTAACTTTCAGATACCCTTGCTATTGTATAGATATATTACTAAGAATAATTTCCATTTAATTTTTTTCACATATACAACGGGTCATTTACATTGTATAACCTCATAAAATAACATTAATTTAATATATTACCCTCACTAAAATATTTCTACATCGTATAACTCTCGGAAGTATAATAAAATCTACACCGCTCACCGACAATAAATTCACTAACATAAGCAGCGGGAGAACCCATACAAACACGGCTTCCGCTATTGTTTTGAAAAATATAAATGCTGTTGGATTTTCCTAAGAGTTAATCTTTGTTAACAGCCCACCTGAAGATGTTGTAATGCAACGAAACCTAGGTCGTAGTAAAGAATTTAAAGAAAGTAGAAATAATACTACATCAAGTATTTTCATTTAATAGTGAATTTATTCCTTATTTTAATCTTGTCCTAAATGTAGAAATATAGTCAGATTTTCTCTGACAAAAGGACAACGCCAAGATAAATTATGTGGGTCTTCTAGTGTTGATCTATCTTCGCGGGGAAGGAAATATTATTTTTCACTCTCATTATTTATGTCCACTTCTTTGTTTTAATTTTGCTGGTTGACGAATTTTGCTAAATGAAATATCCACCGTCGATTCGAGTTAAAACATCGAGTATAACTGGTTAAAATAGAGCAATATAAACTATATTTCATACTGTTTCCAAAAAGGATATGTGGCATTTACGTCGTTTCTTTTCAATAGTGCCATCATTATTGCTTGGCAGCTCAGTAAAATAATGATGATTTTGTTTCCACATAATGGATTTATCGACAGTACATATTGATTAATTTCTCATGATTTCATTTCTCTACAAAAGTGTGCAAAATGATCACACATTTAATAATAAACATGGCTTTATTTGCAAAACGGATTTTTGTTCATTTATCACCGATATATATTGAGTAGTTATCGAAGACATTAATTTTATATTGGATTCACAAGTGTTTTCGACCGTAATTCAATATGGCGGATGCTACGGAGACGTAACTGCGCGCGGCGATCAGCCACGACGAAGGCTCGAAGCGATAGAATATAATGCGCTCAGGAATATTGTATTACACAATGAAATGTGAATCTTCATAACAGACAAGCAGTATGTCTTCCTGAAATAAAGTTAAAACAAGTCAGTATCAAGTTTGAAATAAAATATTATTTAAAAAAAAAATTAAAAATTCCGACTTCTCAAAAATCTGAACGAAAGAAGCATGTTCTAATGAAAGTCGAGCGGTGACCGATTAAAATGATATAATTTACATAAATTTACGTTTGACTGGGGGACCCGGCCTTATTTCTTTAAATAATTATTTTGTAGTAAAACTTGTTTTTTTTAAATTCTTTGGACAGTTTCTTTTTAACATTTGTCTTTAAATATAGTTAATGGAAATATTATTTTCTTTTAAATACTTGAAAACTTATCAAAAATTAATTACGTAACTTTCGAAATTATACTTGATGGACGAAAAGCATTAAAAAAATTACATTCGCCTATATCGGTTAAATTGACTTTTTGGTATAAATATAACATAACATTGGTATAAATATAACAATAGAGTTGGCTTGGAAAAAAAAGCTTTTAAATTTTACTCTAATTACGTTTAAAAAAAGATATATAAAAATACAAGAAACTAAGAAAATTAAAATTTTACACCCGTTATTTACTTAATTAAATCTAGATGCACTATTTCATTCCCAATTAGCGTTACAATGGTAGATTTCGTTGAAAGATACGCGCAATTCAAATACGGTTTCACTTAGTTTCCAATATCTTTTCAAAGTAATATCAATACACATTAGATGAAGTAATAAATTTAAAAATGAAAAGAAGCCATGAAAATAAAAAAGGACAAACAATTTTCATAATTTCGTAATGACATCACGTAAACGCATCATTATATCTTTATGGCGGAGATGAATTCAATAAGATGAAAAGATGAGAGAGGATTTTCTCCATTAAGGACGTTTGAAATTATTATTTAGATTTCGAAACATATTTATTTGTTGACAATCACGGTCTACTAAGTACAAAGGGTTCTCTCTATTCAAGTGAGATGTGTTTATTGACGGAGTAATCAGTGGTCGTTATTCAGCTTGTTTCAATTCATCCGAGTTTCATTGAGTCAGGGAAGAGAAGTATGTGTATTTAGAATATAATAAACTTTAGCGGATTGAATGATACATGAGTACTCACGCATCGAGGATTTATTTATAATAACGTTTATTTTTATACGCAGCCTCGAAAAATGAAGCAAGTAACTCGTTTTTAATTTTTTCTTTTCGTGACTTATTCAACAAAAAATATCTATTCTAGAGTGAAATTCAAAACAATATTAAAAAGCGTAGGATTTTTAATGTGTGAGCGAAATGTCGACTTATGTCTGATATTTTCCTCACACATTTCTATTACAGTCACAAAAACGATCTGTTCTCTTATAATTTTCATTACTTAATTACTTAATAAGTTCATCACTTAACAATAAGAAATTTTAGACGGTAAGTTTCATTTTGAATTTTCATAATGTTTGTACTTAATCATCGGCCTTTCCTAAAGTATAATTGATAGGCGTGATATATTTTTACACCAAAAATAATCAATTCTAAAATTTCTGCTTGAAATATTCTGCATCCTTGAATTTTTATATACAACTTAACATATATCGAAATGTGGCAGTTTGACATGTGCTCACGGTTAACAATTTTTTTATATTTCATCATGCTTACTTGAAAATATTTCAAACTGTAATAAATATGCATCCTTTAAATTATTTCACCGGTGTTTTAAATGTACAGTTTCTTATTAATAACCTACGTAATATTTTAAAGAAATACAATTTATCATATTATAATCAAGAGTGTTTCGAACCACTTTTAATAACCACCTTCTGCGAAGACTTTGGAACTTTAAATACTGTTGTGTAGTTGGTAAAATATTTTTTTAAGTAAATAAGTCAGCCCTAACTATATTCCTTAAACTTTTATTACTAATACAAGTTTAATAAAATCAAATCATCCGTCTGTTTACTTTTGTTTGTATTTTTTGGAAAATAATTTCAAGTATAATTCCTGGACACCAGTATCCATGTTAATTATTTGCTATAATTAAAAAAGAAACAAAATATAAATATTTTTATTACTTCTTTGTTAATATAACATTTTTTCCCCATATCAATTTAAAATTAAAATTATAATCTATTTACCTAAAGCATGTTTCATTCGAATACATACCAACACAAGTATATTTTCATAATGCCGCCTCACAAAATTTGTTTCCGATTTCCGTGAAGACGCTAAATAATGCATTGTCCGTCGATATAATAACAATATTCAAGGCAGATCTGATCTGCTGCTTTGTTAAAATACGTTTAATATTCAAAAACGACTAAATGTAAAATGTAATAAAATGCAATAAGTAAACTTATGGAGATCGAATGTTTAAACAAATGTTTTATACTAAATATAGCTACTTTCACCACCGAGTTTTTCAAGTTGTATTGAAATTTTCAATTGCATTGAAAAAAATTGTTTGTACAGTAAATTTTCCTAAAATACTCTTGATACGCCAAGTTTATAAAGAACGCTGTAAATACGTTAATATTATACAATTGATTAAAGAAATCCATTGAAACTGAATTATTAGTTAATTTTTTTCCACACGAGCCCTAATTGCATGGTTTTATCTATTTGTTTTATTAGAGAAATGGATAGGACAAACAGTATTTTCTTCAATATTCGAATGAATAAATCATCTGTCTAGAAAAATAAACATGTATACGTTAGTCGCTGTTTAAATAATTTTTTTGTAAACTTAATATTTTTTTCGATACAATATCAGTTCATTTTTGGGATTTTACAATAACCTTTGCACACTATGCATGCGAGAATTAATTTACAATATATATTTTAACAAAAAACCTTCGATATTTAAAAAAAATATTAATAAACGTTCACCATTTGATGATAAAAATACAACTAGTACGACATACGATCCCGGGAATAGTTTCCCTAATGAATGTATTCATTCAATTTCGTTCGTTTTTATTACAATCTCTAGATGATTTCATATGTTATATATATATATATATATATATATATATATATATATATATATATATTTCTTTTTTTTTTTTTTTTTTTAATTCTTATTACGACTAGTATTTTAAAACTAGGCCTAGCGACACTTTAGTTCACAGAAAATATAGAACAAATTAACATAGAGGACATTTGTATATATTAAAAGTTTTATGAAAGAATACATTATCGCAAAAACGATGATGAAATATTGCCCAGCATTTTATTTCTTTTGAAAAATCTATCATTTTTACAATACAGAAACAAGAGAATGAAAAAAAAGATAATTCCACTTTGAATTTCTTTTGAAAATTCATTGGAAATAAAATAAATAAAAATATATGCTGTAGTAAAAAAGATCCAGAGAAGATTTTTACACACAAAACCAAAAGAAGCAAATTGCCGAATACAAAAAACTGATATAAATTTAATAAAATTTCTTGTTAACTTTTAATTGTTTTATTCATGTAACCGAAATTGTCTACGAAATTTTTTTTTTCATATTTTTTTAATTGATATTTGGTACTAATCGGAAAATGACCACAAAAAGTTAGTTGCCACAAGTGAAATTAACAGACTAATTGTTAACAAATAATTTGACTTACGTGGAAATACTGAAAAAAAATTATTGAAATATATTTGTGTTACAGAAATTGGGAACTTTTCTATTCATGAGAGAGATTAATCATTTTTAAAACCAAAGCGTAATTTATGATTTGATCGATGCACCAAAATAAATCAATTGACCTCAACATAAGTCTTAAACTTTTGGGATCAAAAATGTGCATCTTATTTTATCTTTCCCAGGATTCGACGATGTTTCGTCGACAACTAATGAGTGTGTTCTGAGGAAAGTATCTTATTGAAAGAAAATAATGAAAATAAACGATTCCATATTTATAATTAAAATAAGTGTCAATAAAGCTCATATTGGGGGAAGATTTAGGAAAAGAGTCGATTGTATAAAAGTTCAAAGTGGTTTATAAATCAAAACTTATAACTCTTAGCAGCAACAGGAAGAAAGTCTTCCAAACCATAAGTTAGTCAGGAAAAAAGTGACCGTTGCTATTTATGTATGTGACAAAAATGTATAGAAATAAATAGTATTGAAATTTCTATTTGTGATTTCGAAATAAATGCCCGTTCCTAAGTTAATGTTTTTTTTATTATTTGCACTTTATCAAAATCCAAACACCCGTTTTTTTAAAACTTATGTGTGTCTTTTTATAATTTATGTGTGTATTTTATAATTTATGTGTGTAGTTTGACGGAACTTTTATAAGCAGTTAGAGGACTTTATAAGTAATAGTAACTTTTTGTATAAAGATTGGAGTATTTTTTATCCCAGAAATTTTAAGGGTTTTTGTGTAAAAAAATTAAAAACTGTTGAACATAGGAGCAAAATATTAATTAAAACTTTCGTTCTACAACTGTACGCAAATCATAAAATGAAAAATATAATAAAAATATATTACGTTTAATTTAAGTAACAAACACACTAAACATAATATTGAATATTAAAAAGTCAGAAAAAAAGGCAAATGTGTTCAAAAAAATGAAAGGTCAAAAGAAAAGTATTATTATGTGTTAACGAATCTCAGCAAGATTGAGTAAATAGTCTTACAGACCAACGTCTAGATCAAATGAAAATAATTTTGAAAGAGATGAACTGTTAAAATTGGATTGAATCTGTTATTTATTGTTAAGAATTTCAGAATCGGATGTTTTAAGGCAGCAACGTATAGAAGACTATCTTATTCGTCAAGCGATCTTGCAAACTCAGGAATCGGACATTTCTAGAAAAATGCAGTAATAAGTTGATCGTATACGATATGCGGTCACGCGGTCTAAAATTCCACGCGGACGACTTCGCGGGTAACAGTAAGTTTCTAATAAATATTTTTTTAAGTTGTCGATTTAATAATTGACAGTAAGTTATATATTCTAAATTTTTATATTTTTTTAAATTGTTCAATTCATTAAACTAAACCGAAATGAATGTATTATTTTCCTAATAGTACGTTTTAAATGCCCAGTTCACTATTCATTCCAGAGTACCACTTGTGTCTAAAATGTTATTAGTTGTGTATGTAATCGATACGGATGTTACATAGTCCTTGTTTGATTATTAAATGGCGTAAGAAAATCTAGATATTATAAAAATTTGAAAGTCATATTTATACCTAATATATAATAATAATACAGAAATAGTGTAAGTTGGTTAATGATAATATGAACTATTAATATGTACCCCATAAAACAATTAAAATGCATATCATATTATCGTCTTTTCATCCTGAGCTAGAAATCGTTTAAGAAAAAGTTTATTTTAGTATTATATTTATACATTAGATTCTATATCAATATTGTCACGTTAACTTTTAAATTATACTCTAAGAAATAACTGATTTCATAAAAAAAAATTAATTTCATCTGAAAATTTTACAAATTTAGCTATTTAACAGCAATTATAAAATGTGGCAATGATTCAGAACTGTTATATAAAGCACAAAGAAAATACAAATAAATTTTATAATTATTTCGTAATAATACCACGAAAGCATCGTCGAATCTTTGCGATGAAGTCGGTCATAACGATAGACGAGAAAGGATTTTCTTTCGCTGAGAGCGATAAGAATTATTATTCAGAGTGCAAAATACGTTTTATATATCGACAATCACTGCCTGAAAAACGAAGTTTTCCGCCATTTTTCTGAAGTTTTTCCCGGGCTTGTTGTATTTGTTGGCAAAGAAGGTACAAATCATTATTCAACTGACATTGTTCCATTCGTCCGGATAAATTTACATTCGGCTGAAATTTATTTATCCGTATATTGAATTTTGTCCTGTATAAAATCTAGTTGAAGAGATTTTCATAATAAAATAACAATTGTCATGAAAAATAATTCTAAATAAAAAGATAATTATAGCGCGTCGTGTTAGTAAAGTAAATCGTTTTGGAGCAAGTGGAGCCAAATCCATAAAAATATTTTGTCTAGGATTATTTACTCCTCAAATAAATTGATTAAAAAGTATTTATTATTTACAAAATAATTCAAATATTTTACATCAAATCAGGCGAAAAGTTAAAAATTTTTCTTTATATACCTGCATTTTTAATGCTTCGTACATAAAAAAAAAAATATAGAACAGAATCTTAGAAGGTCACTCACGTGTCATTCGTCTGTCAGTCATGGCCATTTTTAGGGTTCTGTAGCCAAACCAGGCTAAACTACTTAACACTCATAGCTTCATACATGTCCATATCTTCGTCTGTATATCACAGCCACTTTACTGACATACATAAGTGCTACAGAGCTGAATTTTTGTTTTGTTATGAATGTTTATAATGTCTACGAAGTAATGAAATTAAATTTCAAAAAAGGAAAAGTACCCGCCCTCCAAATAAATTTAGGTGTATTTTTAATTCGTATACCTCATTGTGGGATACCCTACACAGTAGGGTATAGTAGCAATTATACTAGAGGAATGTCATTAAAAGTTTTCAATACACAGATCCGTTTACAAATTATATTATTAAACTTTGAAATGATTATTTCCGGTAAAGTTACGTGTTCCGACCCCCTACCTGATAAACTGCTATTTTTGAAAAAATAAAAAATATTCAAGATAATACTAAGTATATCAAAATTAAAACGAAAATTATTACGGCTAAGTATCTAAGGTCTATTAGTTTACTAGTAATAGTCAACTAATTTATGACACGTAGTTAGATCTACAAAAAGTTTGTAGAAACTGCATACAAATGGGTTAACCCAACTGCAAAATAGCTGCATTTGAAAATATATATTTATTATGTATGCGATAGACATATTAAGTAATATATTTATAATGTTAAGTTTACAGTTTTGATATGGTAATATCAGAAGTTTTCATATGGTATTCTAAATCTTTAGACAATTCTTTCTCTGTCTCAGCTGCTGAATGTTATGACCATATTTCGTATGGAATCAATGTTTGTATGCAGTACATCATTGCTTTTTTCATTCGTATGTAGCAAAATGTTTCCTCTAGGCTAGAGATCTAAACTTATAAGTGCATGATCAATTTTTAAATACAATAAGATAAATAGCATTTTATAAAATTTCATTTATTTTCGCTCAATTTTATATTCATAACTTTATTTCACGTACATGCCTAAGTTAGAATAAGATATCAAAATGGAAACAAAAGTCTAAATATATTCTACGTTTGTATATTCAGCTGCCTACAAATGCTATTAAATTAATTACAATATGGGCTTTATGTTATTATTAAACTCAATAAACGAATTCAAATCACGGTATTTATAACAACACAAATAGCCATATATTTTTTTCTTCAACGAAATCACTTTGATATGTTGAACGAAAAGAATGTTAAAGAAATTTATCTAAAGTAATTTTCAGAGATGTATGAATTATTATTCTATACGATTGTACATATTTCTAGAAATTACCCACCTAAAGTGCAAAGCCTTACAAAGATGTTGCCATATAACGGTATCTATGTGTGGTTAAGAATTTAAATAAAGTAGATAAAGGAAATTACGTGATGCAATATTACATCAAGTAGTTTCATTTACTTATTAATATAAATTAATTTTCACAAAGTTGACACCAAATTGTTCGAAAGTGTAAATTTATGTTACTAAGTTTACATTATTAAATTATGGAAATGAAAACTAAAAAAATATTTGTATTAATTTCACTCACAAAATAATAAAATCTGCCTATACGGAAATTTAATTGTTCTTAAAAAATCCCTGGTGAAAGGTATATGCTGCATTAAATTATCGATCGTAATTCACACGAAGATTGAAAGAAATACAGCCTCATAATCCAATTTTCATAATGATTATTTTATATTGAAAACGTCATTAGGAATAATATTACTCATTTAATGGAATATATTTCTTTTTAAATGTTTAATATCTCGAAATATTTTATGTCTCAACAATTTATTTTAGGCTTTAAGTGTTTTAGAAAAAAAGCTCCTGACATAACATGATATAAAACGAGTCGGCAGATAATACGGTTAAAAAATATAAAAAATTTCATAATGTTTCTCATACCTCGACGTCTCAGGATATGTCATAAGTTATGCAACCAATTATTACAAATAAAAATATAATTTTCCCAATAACCGAAATATGTCACCCAGTTTTGTATCAAAGGTTTAAAACTTAGGATTTGAATCATCATGTTATAGTTTAAAGGAAAATCTTCCCCAAAATTTTATTTCATGAATATTTATACCTTTAAAAACATAATACTTATTTATCAGAAAAATTTTCCTTCTTTGCTCAATTTTTCCACGAAAACTTAGTTCGTAATACGGTCCATATATGTAAAATTTTGGTGATGATTGGTCAAGTGGTCTTTGGGTTATTTGGTAATATATAAAATAAACACGCTTTAGTTATAATATTTGTTGTTTATAATAGGCAGGACTGCAAATTTTATTACAGTGATCGAATTCGCCATTACCCAAAATAACAATACCAAACAAAATTGAGTAGTTGCTTAGAATAATTAAAACTTGAATTATATTGAACAAAAAATAATATTATATGGATCAAACATTTATTTTCAAGGTTATTTATATACTCAAATCGTCAATAAATTTTGTAGATTTACCTCTTTCAGCTATTGAAGATAGAGCTTTAAATCGTAAATTTGTTGGTTGTAAAATAAACAAGAAATTATCTTAGTGGTCTTAGTTTATTGACAATTTTATTTATTACAACCTAACCTAACCTGCGTTTCCCAGTAGCGGCTAGTAACTGAAGCAAATAAACATTTTAGATGGAAGTACGGTATAAAAGATTAACCGGTTAAAGGTTTCATAAAGAGATTGTTGCTGGTTCTTCTAGTATTAGCATATTTATTCCAGGAACAATCATTATTTTTTTTTATTTGCCCTTAATGCATTATTTGATAAAACGCAAGTATTAATAAAATATTATTTACCAAAATTAATAAGAGTTTTCACCCCGTATGTTACCCAATACATCTTTTATAGGCGTGAAAATAACGTAAATTGACGAAAACTATGAAATTTTAAATAATCGGTATAATTTTTTTATAAACTCTAAGTAAACTTTTAGGAACTCTGTTTTTCATAACTTTAGCTTTAGAAGTTTCGAAGGTAATATAGGAATATATCGTTTTTGATATTTTCAGTAATATCTCCAGGACAAACTCATACAAAATTCTCAAAACAGACTTTTTTAATCTTTATAAATCTTTCTTTTCGTAGGTATCCCAAATGATACCATAAATCAAAAAAATAATCGGGTATTTTATTTGTCTCCCCGATAATTTCCATCTGAAAATTTTGGGTATTAGCAAATGAAATATATAAGTGAGTATGTTTTCATCACTACGCCAAATTTTAAACTTTTTTCATCAAATGGTTTCTGCGAAAATGGCTCTGATTTTCGGTTAGAAAAATGGAATAATGGATCAACCCTTGAATGAAGCCAAGTGTTCCATTTTTTTAAGGTTTGAAACCTTAAAAATGAAGAAACGATCATTGCACTTTATAAAACAAGCGGTAATGACGACAGTTTTTTTTTAAATATATTCTGTGATTTCGCACAATGTAAATTGAATAAAGTAAAAGATCATAAAAGGCTCCAAAAATGGCAATATGTTTCACATTTTAAATATTATATATAAATAAATTATTGTACTTTGGTGTTTACTATGTCTAATTTTAACTATTTGCATCATAAGATATAAGTAGTCCGTAGGAGTAATTAAAGCATGCCAACCTCTGTAGTCTGTGGGTTATAACGGAGCCACTTTATAATTCAAAGGTTGGGCTAAAAAAGTTAACAAATAAAATCGATTTCACTTATCTCTAAAAGATATTCAGTAAGCGTTCTAGGAATAATTAAATGAAAATAGACTGTAAAGATAGTAGGTATTTGAAATTGTTATTCTATATTTACTTGGATTTAGTTTTGAGGTACAATTGTGAGGATAACTAAACAAACTAAATATGCTGCAGAAAATGTCAGTGTAAATTATCTTTGACAATACCGTACATACATGTGGTATTTAACAAGCGTTTATTTTTCGAAGAAAATCTAGAAATGTATAGTAAATAGTAGTTTGAATAAAATAAAATAAAAATTATACCTTTCATACATTAGATAGACTTTCTTTAATTCTTAGAAATAAAGATTTACCTCTATCAGAAAAAGCGAATGGAATAACGTGTACATATTATAAATAAGTAGTCACATTTATTATTTTCTTTTAGTTATGTAAAATGAGCTCCTAATAAATCCCGTTTTTCAATACCAATACCCGTAACTTTGGTACTTGTTTTGTATAGATTATTATACTACAATAGTTGTGGTTTACGAATAAAATGACATGTTCATTCCACAAATATATGCATGCATGTATATATATATATATATATATATATATATATATATATATATATATATATATATATATATATATATATATATATATATATATATATATATCGATCCTGCTAAGTCAAACACTTATGTGGTTGGGGAATAAATTATCTCTGCGCAATTAGTTACCTTGAAATAAAGTTAGTTTTCAGTTTCCTCAGAAACACTGCTATTGGACGAAGACCATAACTAAGTGTAGTTTCCAGATACAACATCCAATCGGAAAAGGCAGGCATTTATCAATATTTATTTCTAAGTTTTCTTTACTATTAAGAAAACTAAACGAGGACTCACTCACGCAGAAGTTAGAAATATAATATTTACATTTAAAGCCCGCAACTGGATAAACTTCTTCCAAGATCAAAACTAGTTGGCGAAAAACTTAATAGAATTTTTCAAACATTTTTATATGAACATTGATAATCTTTTGGAGACACTTTCTGCAAAAACGAGTCCAGGTAATAAATTTACGTATTGGAGGTGTTGGTGAGTAAATAAATACAAGAATAAAATAATAATATTCGTAACTAATGAAATTTTTTAATAGTTGTCAATAATTTTTGGCGTCCTAATGACATTAAACAAGAAATATTATAAAATATATTAAATATTCAAAGAAGAATGTGAATTTTTAAAATAGGTACCAAAGTTTACAAGTTTACACTGAAATAACATTTGAATTTAATAAAGATAATATTATTGCGGGCTTCATAAAAAAATCTCTCAACTATTCACCAAATTTTGCATTTTTAGGGTAGCGTTCGGTAGTACAGCTAACATATCCCTTTAGCAACTTCTTCATTAAAGTAATCAATTATTTGATTAACTTCTTATTCTCTACTCATTTAATCTTCCCATATCATAAATAAATGGTAAATCTATAAAATAAGACTTTAGTTATGTACAAGCGTTTTGAACATACGTAATAAAATATATAAAAATTTATTTTAACATTTCTATAAAAGCATTATTTTTATTTTGAAAATTCATTCCGCTGTTTATTTCACGAGCATTTTTGTTAAAACACAATTTCCCAATACCATTTCCCAATACGATACCAAGTCCTAACAGAAAACTTGAAAATACAATGTCCCTTAAGGAAACGAGCTGCTAAACCTCTTGCCATGTGGTACGTTTATTACGAGTATTACAAAACTCGTTAAACTTATACCCAACAACTTACACCTCTCGGTTTAAACGTTCACAAGTTGTACTTTATTTTTTCTAATTTTGAAAAACAACCCACAGTTTTGGAGTTAATAGTGGGTTCGCAAATCGATAAGAGCTGGGAAAGCGATGATTGTATCAACCAGTGGCTTGAGCTGCCGATGCAAAATTTCTTCTAATGTATTTTGCGCTTATGATCTGTTATACTATTTATAATATTTTAGTCCTATAATAAAATATAAAAGGAAGCATATCTAAAGTACCTCTTTCTAAACCGTATTTTAAGCACATATGCAAATTCGTTTTAAATGGTGACAACCATTACAATGGAATATTGAATATTACACCGTTCATGATACTAATACCGTGTTTCCATTGCTTAATAGCTACGATCTTTGTAAAAGTTATTTTCAAGAAGTAATTTAAAATATTCTGTTGATATTTAACGTTTAATAGATTTAAATACATAAGCGGAATTTTATTTACTAGTTGTCTTTATATAGTTTAATACTTTAATAATTATTTAAAATTTTTAATTGTCCTTATTAAAAAATTAAAACGGTCTCCGTTTTAATTTTTTACACAATTGGAATTACTTCTAAGTTATGTTGAACGACTCCAATTTTGATTATTGGGTCGGAGGAGTCACAAATTCACAGAGCTAACCTAATTAAAGTTTAATTTAAAAAAAAATGTAAATTTTAATTAATTAAAATAAAAAAAAATGTAACTAAAAAAAAATTAATTTGAATACTTCTCGTATTTAGTGCAGTTTCCTCATGGATTTAAATAAAATTATAAAAGAACCATCATTATAAAAATTCAGATATTTTATTGAAATATAACGAAATAAAGTTTTCATTGTTTCCATAAATAATTATCATAAACATATTTTTACGAATCATTTCCATACCTACATATTACTCTTGTAGTTCTTTAAATATAAAATGAATTAAACTTTTGCGTTGGCGCAATTATGACGAATTTATTTAATTACATATTCTTTCACTTGACTTTTTAGGCGAGATCACAGTCATGCTTGTAATTATTTTCCAATCACATTTTGAGTTTCTTTAAACTAAAATATAAACCAAATTTTAGTAGGCACCATTAGATCTACACGCCAACTTTTTCTTAAGCCCTAGTACAGTACAATATCCAAGAATTGTATACTCACGAGACAAAATGGGGAATGTAACTAGCATTCATTATTTGTGCTACCAATATATTCTGAACAATTCCCAATTTTTTAAAATGTATTTAGCGATTACATTAGTATTCTTTTCATAATCTGATATCTTTCTAACAGAAGAACGCATGCAAATTTGAAGATACCTATGGATTAGTCTAATGCATAGACGTAACTAAAACTTTCAACATAATTAAAAAAACTATTACCAAAATCAAAGGTTGCATCAGATCAATCGTTTAAATAAGTAACTATAATTAGCGAGAATCTTTTCAAGATTCCTCTTGAAAACAAAATGTGAAAATTATTTTAGGCATTTTTGTAATAATTTATTTGTTAATAACAAAATGCTTTGCACTTTATTTTTTAAAACATTTTCTTTCTCAATTCCAATTATATTTTTAACTTAATAATACATATTAAAATAATTAAGAATACAACAACTTGGCTGTATACTAAAAGCTTGTACTGGCTGACAAGGAGAAATCCCAAACTTCCTGTGATCGACAAAATAGTTAACCATCATAAGGCAAAAATAGTCACACATTCGTCTCTAGGGATCCAACAGTTTTTAATTTTTATTAAGATATTCAAAATATTTCAGAGTAATACTCTAAGAATCGTATTCAACATTCCTTGCTATAAAAAGCAAAAATTGAGTATCAAGATTCCAACAACATAACTACCAAACAGAAGATTCCTAAATGCAGGAAGAACTATCAAATACGACTGTTGAAGCACGTCAATGAATTAGCTATACATCTTGGAAGCACAGAAATTGTACAACATTACAAAGTGAAAAAATTATTACTGACCTAAAATAGGACGACAGCGTGCAATAGTTGATGAAAATATAAGATATTGATCTAAAATGGTTGACATATAACCAGTATTTTACATAATACAAAAAAATGGCTTATTCAGACGTCAGAGGACATAACAAAAAAAAGTACAACATTAAGCTTCAACCCTTTGAAGCTTAATGAAATGCCTTAATGCTCAACATGTAATGCCTCCTCGACAATAATTTTTCCACAATGGACTTGAAAAATCAAAAAAATCTTAGTACTAGCACAGGGTTAAAACGTACAATTAAAATTAATTCAGTAAATTTGCCTCAAACAATTCCAGAAATATTAATAAAAACAAAACCGGTAAAACGCATAAAGTAGCGTTTTACAAAAGAAATTTTGCCCCTTTTTTATATAGTGATAAAGATGTAGTAATATTTATGCAAATATTATAATTACTGGTTTTTAATCCACTTACTATTTTAATAGCATCAACATTCAAATAATAATATACTTGGTTTAATAGCATCACGTCAATTAGACAAACGGCTATAACATTATTATATTCATTGATCAACAGTAATATAAAATAAACGTCTTCCATATTCCGAGACTTCGAAACCGAATCATAATAAATTAGTAAGTTACTATCAATTTCAATTGTAATCACCTTCATTATGCTAGCATCGTGTGTGGAAACTAAATTTTAATGATTGTCGTATGACGACAGCCAGAATTTAATGACGGCCGACCGCAATTTTGTCATTTAATATCGTAACTGTAATTTGGAATTCACCTGACTTAGTTTGAACTATGAACGTGATCCATGAATAATAATAACACTATTACATGTTATGTATGCTAACGTGCTTTTGGGTTAATTGCCTATGTAGATATAAATAAATTAAATACACAAACGTAAATGTTCCTTTGTGGTGCTAATCAACATTAAAATTTTGAGAAATATATTTGACTTGTGTTTCCTTTTTTTCGTAAATAAACTTACTGTTTAGTACTAAATAATTTACTGAACATAAATATAAATATATAGTTAATCAATGGACAGTTTCTATTGGGAATTTTGTTTTTATTAAATAAGTAATGATGTAATACCATATTTCACCATTTCTTGTAATGCGATGAAGACATCACACATAATTAAACATTTTATGTCTGCATGTCAATTCCTCTTTCATTTTGAGACCTAATTCTAAAGTAAGCTCATTGTTTTTAATAAAACTGCTATAAAAACGATAAAAATATATTTGTTGAACCAATATTTCAACAACGGTAATAAAATAAGTGATCTATTTTCTAATAAAAGATATGACCTGACTTCATATTTCGAAATTGTATGGTGGTGTGAAACGCGCGAACAAAAAGAATGCTGTGGTTTCTTTAAAAGGTGTTAATACTCGTCTAGACTGTTAAGCCTCTACTTCTGGCAATTTAAGATATCTGATTATAATATGAAAAAAATATAGATATTCATTCATCTTATTGTAGTACGTCATATATATGGTCGTGTACTCTTGTCTAGTCTATATTTAGTATCGTGTTATAAATCTTATTTCTAATATGAGAATTAATATCTATTAATCTCTAATAGGAAATAAATGGTGGTAAAATTAAAAAAAAATGTTTTGTTGCAAAAATTTAGATTTCAGTAATGGAAATTGATTAGTAGTTTGAATTCTCCAAAAAAAAATATTATAAAAAGAAAAAAAAACTCTGTCTGCAGTAGGTTCAAATGTTTCTGAGGTCGGACATATTTATGTTCAAGCTCTTATTATTTTTTGTAATTACCAAAATAAAAAAAATCCCTGATTATAAATATTTTGTTCTGCATTCATATTCTTAATATAAGTTGATTGTATGTAAAATGGAAATATATTGAGTAGTTGAGGTGTAAAATTAAAACAAACGATCTAAATATTGACATTTATAGTAATTAGGATTCAGGATTCCAAGCTCTAAATTTAATTCATCCGATAAAACAAGTATCAAATTAAAGTAATTTTGGATAAAGTGATTTTGGGTGGAAGTATCAAATTAAAGTGATTTTTGCAATCATTAAAATATTTCATTAAAATTGTAATTATATTTTCATTGTATGTTTTTATCATTAAAGAATATGTCCCTAGTTTTAAATTTTAGTAATTAACTTATATAAACTTTCGAAGTATTTTTCATTCCATTATGAAGGTTTTTGAATTTGACAAAAATTGTCTAAAAGATTTCGATATTTTGTAGTGCCTCTCAGTTTACACTTACAAAACTTCTAATTTTATATATATATATATATATATATATATATATATATATATATATACATATATATATACTTATATATATACATATATAAACATATATATATATATATATATATATATATATATACATATAAATTTATAGCTTTGGGTATCGCTGAAATATTCTTATGCGTTAAGGATTCGTACGATATTTTATCTTTTTCCTAACGAAACATCCTAAGCATTCAATATATACTCATGATAAATTGTATTTTTGGCGGTTTTGTACTATTTCGGATTTATTTTAAAGATATTCTCAGCCTTCCACGATTTTTAATGAAATATTATTGTTATCGGAATGATGAAATAAATTTGGAGAAATTCCAATGAAGTTCTTTATAAAATTTTGAAACAAATAAATTAAAAACTAACAAACGTTATTATTTTGATTTACGTGGCCGTACAATTAATAATGATGCCGCGAGTATAAATCTCAACTAATATGAAAAATATTGGCATCTGCTTCTCACATTGATATCAGCTTCCTTCTGTCAATAAATGCCAAGTCGAATAGTACAATAGCAACACAATTGGCATAATCCTGTCCATCTACTTCATACTATCTCATGCCTTATCCTATCTCTTCAAAGTTGTGTTTTTCCTTTAATTCTATGACAGTACACTATCGCCCCATAAGATACTTAACGATATCAGGTTTAACAGATTGAGGAGAATGAGAATATCATGCTTAAACGATAATTATGCTGCAAAGTATCAAAATTGTTTACATTCAATTTGAAAGAATCGAAATTTACCATATTATTTAGAATTCGGAATTTCTATAATATAAATTAGGTTAAATTATACAAAACAAATTATAATTTACAAATGTTTACACCTAACATAATAAAATTAGTTCTGAAATTAAAATTAGTTCCAAGGAAATGCAGTTTTTCAAGGAATATTTTGAATTTTGTTGTTATAATCTACATCCTTCATAAAAAAGATGTAATTTATATTCATAAATAAAGTTATGTTTTCTTAAATCAAAGGACTTACAAATTTAAAACTTTTATTAATTTCTTACAGATATAATTGGAAAAGTACTTGGTCCAGGAATAAGTTCGCGTTTTATTTGCTTCAAAAAATATTTGAAAAAGGTACCGTACAGTAATTTGTAAAATTCCTTTTTTAAATTTATTAAAAATGGAATTTTAGAACTACTAATTAAATTTTATGTTTTCTTTTATTTTTAGTGCAGGTATTTCATGGTAATTTATTGTTGAAAATGTTAATCACAAAAATAATTAGATATTAATATAAATCAATACTATCAATTTGTTTTTTTCTACATATTCCATCAAATTTGTATGCGGAGTAAAAAAAAACGCGGTGCCATAGATATTTGCTTGAAATTTATAAATATCTAAACAAACAAGCATTCAAACAAGTAAAGGCTGTCTAAAAATAAACATTATCAAATCTATTTTAAAACATATAAATCAGATTTATAAATAAATACAATATTTTTTTACATCCAGCGTTACTTGAAAGTAAAAAGCATTAAATTCGTACAACATACCAGAATTATATATCCTCCAAATAATTCCACTAAGAAAAATTTAATAAAAAACTCTGCTCATGTAATTATTTACGTCCGCTGGAATACATATGCACTTGGAAAATTGCCCACCACCGACATAGTGTGATGCCCTAAACAAATGCAGTAACGAAGTCATTGAGTAAAGATTGAGTCTCGAGTTTTGCCCGCCTTATCTAGTGAAGTGATTAAATGTGTGATTTTATCGGTATGCATCAGAAATTCAATTAAGACTTCGAAAAGAAATGGCATAGTAAATAGCCCTGATTTATATATACACAATTTGATTTAGACCTAATACGCTTAAAACGGTTTTGACGAATTATATACTGCGGCTATTTTGAATTATTACGTGAAATTATTCTTATGAACTCTACATTATTGTTAAAAAATATCTTAATAATAAATAAACACAAAAAAACGGGACAACCTGATTTTTGCCTTTACCTGTTCTGAATAATATTGAAAAGGATTATTAAAACAGCCTCTAAAAATAACTACGGAAAATAGTTTTTTGAATCAATTAATATTATAAAAATTGTAAACAATTTAAGATTTTCTCTAAAGAAATATTTTTTTAATTTAATAATTATGTAAGATATTCATTAACAACATATTTTAAAAATTCTAAATGGAAAATGGTTTATTATACACAGGTACAATAGACATTTCCTTTATATTTTTCAAAAGTCTTCTTTAGAATAACCTGATATAGGAAATAACTAATAGCAGGAAATAAAACATAATAAATGAAAAAAAAGTTAACAATTTTATTAAGAATTAACACTTTTCTTCCATTATTTCATTTATTTTTAGATAAATAAAATTGAGCATTGAGACATCTGATAGAAGTGAATATTTGTGCTGATATGAACATTAAAGCAAATTTATTTTTTGTATGAGCAAATAGATGAATTAAAAACAAAAAAAAAGTAATATTTTTTACATATGATATGAAAAAAACATATAAACAGCTTTGAATTTTAATTTACATGATTGTGACAAAGAAAATTTCAGTAAAGTGTAAGTTTATGTCGATATATAATTCTCAAGTAAATTGTCTTTAAAGAGCAATGTTGTGTAATTTCCCTGTTTAATAAATAATTATAATGAAGGAACAAAAACATTAAAGGCCCTGCATTTTTCAAGATTAAAGAATATTGGCCACGATTTATAAATAATAACTTAATTACGAAAGGAACTCACACGACGAAAATTTCACCCACATTTAGGACTATACAAAAAATTTATGGTACATAATATTTCAACTGATATATTTAAAAATGTTATTATTTTTCTTTATGTAAATACATTTGCCTTCCATAACTTGGAAAGACTTGAAAATATAAATAATTTTTAAAACACAGGAGATTAAGATTCATTGTTATAATTTTTCTGTAGAGTTTACATTACTTTTTCTACTACTAGTTACTTCGTCCCTAATTGTAGGGGCGAAGTTTGGAAAGAATATATATTTTGTGGTTATTCTCAACAATATCTCTGGGACTATCTAATATAAAATTCTGAGAAAATGATTTTGGAATCTTTTATCCTTTTTCTTAAAATGAACCGCGACATATGAAGACCAAAAATGTTCTATTTCTGCATTTTCCATCTCTGAAATTTCCACATCTGTTGATACATTTCTGAAATATAAGTGCATTAACAATCTATACCAATGTACCAATTTACAATTTTTATATCACACGATAAGTAAAAAAACAACGTAGTAATCTTCAACAATACTTACTAACGTTTTGCTTTCATAATATTAAAAAAAAATTATTTTAGAGTTCTTATAACTTCATCTTTGAAATAATACCCCTCACGATATTTTTAAATAAAGACGAATTTGATTATTTCTTTTACCAGCTTTTAGGCGTTTATATAAATGTTTTTGAGTATTACGGTTCTTTATGATATATTTCATAAATATGCTAAATTTCAAGTTTCTACATCAATCTGCTTTTCAGAAAAATGGCCGTGATAAACGGATAGACAGACGGAAATGGATGAAGACGACGAAAAGATGATTTTTTTCCTTCGAAAGTAAGGAATATTAAAATTTCTCAGTCTATCATGATACCGGTGAGATTCACTATCTGAAAGATTATTTTAAAATTGATAACTACTCATGAAAAACATCAATTGGAAATTATCGAAACTTATGCAATAAGTTAATTATTATAATTGTGCGTAAATGTATATCGATTACTCTTAAACAGTTTAAATCTTTTTTTATAAATATATTTTTTATATAAAATAAATATACCAAACTTGCTACCTTGGTAAATTGATTTCAATAAGTCCTATCAACGGAGTCCGAAAATTATTTTGCATTGAAAACCAGAGAGCTATGCAAATGATAGCTTAATTCCGCAGCTTAATTTTTCGAAACGGAATAAAGCTGATGCATCCGTGAATAATTCGCGTTTCACAAAATGTAAATTTTTTTTGTGCTTATTGAATGTGAGTGACGAGTGCAGAGTACTTCTTGTTAATCTGGATTGTGTATTTCCATTAATCAAAAGCTTTATATTTGGTTTAAAAGCTCCATCTAGGATGTATTTTGACGACCCCTCATCAGTTCTATAGCATTTCGCGAATAAAAAGGGGAAATGTGTAATTAATAAAAGTGCGTAAATTTTAGTTAATTGTAGTGATAGTATATTAATAGATAAGTAATTCTCAATAATAAAAAATTCGACGTTAAATAAATTATAAAATAAGCGCAATGAAAAAAAATAATAATGAATTTATAAATAAGTAAATACTTAAATTTATAAATACTATTACGATTGATGATATACGATTTACAAATTACACTTATCGTGTTCAAGTAGAACTCGCGCGATGAGGGTCTTGTACACAGGTAGGTGCTTAATATACCTACCTACCTAATTAGTATTTACATTAAACTATTTAGGAATACAAATATTATTTTTCTCCATTTAAGTATATTGCCTAGTAAGTCTTTCACAGACGTAAAATTATCGTGAATTTTACAAATAATTATGAAATTTCAAAACCATTGCTATAATTTTTCAAGTATTTTTAAATAAAGTTCTAATAATTCTCTTTTTTCACAACTGTGATTTAAGCAGTTTCAGAGATGGGGCTGATATAATTTTTGTAGACACTTTCAGTAATGTCTCCAAGATTGTACCACAAAATGTTTTGAGAAAAATAGTTTTAACAATATTGTTTATTTTCTGTTTCAATTGATACTTCACACGACATATAAAGGTAGAGAAAAAATATTTTAATTACCCTCTAAAGTTTCCCCACTAATATTTTTAGGCGTTAACATTGGGATACATACCTGTTAATATATTTTATGACTGCGTCAAATTTCAAGAACATAGGTTTGAAAAAAATTCTTAAAAAAACGACTGTCATTAACAGTAATGCTTTAAATTTGAAAACAATTAAGTGAAAAAATAAACACACTTTCTGAGTTTATATTTTCTTCAAGTTGAAGCGTAACAATTTCCTTGGGATACCTTTTTATTGAAACTGATTACTAATAGCTGCTTCCCTAATTTAGGAAGAAACAACCTATCGCTATTCTATAGACCTTTTTACTATCGAAGAGGATTCTTAGCTCTCGAAGAGCTATAACTAATTTTTGAAGTAAAACCGATCCGGTAAGCTGAATATCTAGTTACTTAAAATACATACAATTTAAACGAAAAACTCATAATATAATGCCTTATCATACATGATTCTAAATTTGGATCGAATAGCAGAGTATTCGGTCTGTCAAATCTTGGATTTAATAAGCATCGAATGCTTCATAAAATAAATTAGGTATGGAACCTATGGCGCCACAATTAATGGGGTCGTTTGATGCTCCTAACTAGCTCTTATACAAATGTTACCCAGCAATGAATAAGTACCCAGTGCGTATAATGTAAACATATTTTCTTTATTAGAAACAAAGTATTTCAATTCGAAACTTTCTAATAATTTTCTTCTTCTCGTTCTTTGCGTCGAAAAAGGACTTAGTTTGATGTATGAAATACCGTGTGCATGTCTGCGGAATAATTTACGAAATAATTTTTTGTAATTAA
Source organism: Druceiella hillmani (assembly GCA_039881145.1). Classification (NCBI taxonomy): domain Eukaryota; kingdom Metazoa; phylum Arthropoda; class Insecta; order Lepidoptera; family Hepialidae; genus Druceiella; species Druceiella hillmani. The sequence goes on along the minus strand of JAYKKI010000016.1, from coordinate 17,879,254 downwards.
ATACGTAACTAATATTAACTATACATTTTAAGTATATTTATTATATTACTTAACAACCATATTTATTACGATTTCGGATACGATAATTCAATATGTTTTCCATCAAATATCGTATTTATGATATTGCATATTACAATTCAAAAATCCGTACTTCATACCATTGCATGTTTGCAAACATTTTTTTTCCCCATTTTATCAGGTATTTTAGGTTATGAGTTTTAAGATCAAATTTATTTCACATTACGAACGCGCGTAAATTTTACTTGTGACGTATTGATTGTCGTATATTTCTCTTCATATTTTGTACATAAACACCCATTGCTATATTCAAAGCGGTCGCGTATTTAGGATTTGAAAGAATGTGAAAAGGTGAATTGTAGAAAACAATTACGACGGGAAAAGGAACTTATCGTATTGATACAAATTATTCGGCTTAAAAAGGACCGTAATTTTTATGTTATTTTTTTTTATAATGTGTTTCGATCAATAAGATTAAAGTTAACGTTAACGTTTCAATCAATAAGATTAAAGTAAAAGATCACTTGCGCTATTCTCTATGTAGCTCAGCTGTTATTAAGTCATTGTGGTAATTCGGGCATTTTAGTGATTGTTTCAGAATGTAGGTTACCTTCGTAAGGTTGCCTTCGAATGTAGGTTACCTTTCGGAAAAGTCAACACGATAAACAAATTGCTTATTTTTATGAATTTATCAAGTAAGCACAGACAATATGTTTATTGAATAATGAAATTAGAAAATAAGAAAACTGCAAAATAGTAACTTTCATTTTATTTTTCGATGTTGTCTTAACTGGAATATGTAAATCCAAAAAAAATTTAACAGAGTACATTTCAGTATTTAATTACATTTACTTTCTCTGCACATTGAGAGAAATCATTGTCAACGGGGGCTAAATTGTAAAGTGTCGGTGATACATTTTTGAAATTATAGAATAATTAACTTTATTCCATTAAAGTAAGTTTCCAATAATCTCAGTTGATTTTTTTTATTTCCAAATATATTATAGTGTTTTTAAATAGGGTTTCCAGTATTTATCTAATTATTTAGTGGTATGTTTCTATTCTAATGAATATCAATGCTATTAGTATATTATTTGCATATATCTTCATTTACGCATTGCATACGATTTATTTAATGGCGAAAAATGCCGAAGTTAATATAAACTATTTTAATGGTTCTCCACCACATCGATAAAATGTTAATCGAGTTCGAACTAGCAGAGTTAAATTAAAAACTAAATGTTTGGCTTTTTTTTTGACAGTTGAAAGTAACCCCCTTTTGTAGCTAGTTACATTTCATTTCAGATATTATATTGTATTAAATTTATTATAAATAAATGATTTATTTTCTGCAGGTTTGAAAAGTCATGAAATAAATCAAACCTTAAAAGAAAGTTGTAGGCATTATCTCGTGTCTAATGATATGTCAGTTACAAGCTCCCATTGTAATAATATTGCCAAGAAAATAGCAAAACATTTGGTAATACAATCTAAATAAACAATAGAAAACCTATTTAAATGGAGCCAATATAATGTCATCAAATAATTCACATATGATAACTAAAAGTCAATATATATATATATATATATATATATATATATATATATATATATATATATATATATATATATCTTGATCCTACAAATGATCCCACTTCACAAACTACTTGAACAGTTCAGTTGTACAGCACTAAAAACTATTCTTATCGTTCACCTCTTTCTGCCTGACAGTTAACATTAAATAAGATTTTCAAAAAGACTTGATTCTAATTGTAAATATCCACCAACTTGTGTAGAATATCCAATGTATCCGGTACTTATATTTGTAATCCGGCATTTATCCGAAGGGTAGAATGGGTATTTACCCACGGCAAAACATATCATATAAATGCGTTCCAATTGATGAGCCAACACGTCAATCAAAAGTGATGACTTGCAGGGTCTTAAAAATATTAATCGATACTATGTCACCAATTTAATATCTTTACAGTTCAAATGTAAAATGTCCTATGGGTAAGTAGCATACGGTGCTATAAAATGTTTGTGTACTTGCTTTGGAAAAGTTTGAGGCATCATATTCTATTAAATAACCTGTCACCTCACATTACGAGGCTAATATGTGTTAACAGAGTATTTAAATGTGTACCGAACATATTTAGGTACTTATAAAAATTTAGAGTTACATAATACTTCTATAAAACGTTTAACAAAAATTGAATTTTCAGCAAACAAGTACCATGTTTTCGCGCTTATGAAATACTTTTGGAATAAATATATGGTCTATTAAATATTTGATAGGTAACGCCTATCAACTATTTAATAGAGAATATATATATATATATATATATATATATATATATATATATATATATACATATATATGTATATATACATAAACAAAATATTTTATTCTTAATTTTCCCTCGTTCTTCCTCTAGAGCAGATCTCATTAACCCTGTTTTTTTCATGATTTGGTCTTAATATATTCCGAGGTGAATGTTGGAATGCAAAATTTTCGTTTATTTTTTTAAATATCTTTTTAAGTTTATAATTTAAAATTATGAAAAAAATGTTTCTATTGTTGATAATAAGAGTTTCCAAATCATACATTACATGAGATACAATAATGAAAAAGAAACTATGACCTTTATTTACCTTCTCCTGTGAACTTACATGAATTTAAAAATCAGTGTTGGTAAGATTAGATAATAACGAAAGTCACCATCGCTTGGGAGCATGTGTACTACTCCGAAAACACAAACTGCACTTTTTTCCTTGCTATCCCATTCATCTTACAAGATGCAGCTATTATTGCACTCGACTATCTTCAGTTCACCGAAGATGGCATAAAATCGAGAATATGAGCTTTATATGGTTAACAATCCAGGCAAACCAGTAACTCAACACGAGTTTGACCTTTTTACGATTCATGAAACAAAATAACCAACAGAGGAACATAATTCTACTTGCAGCAAAAATATGAATAACCACCTAAAGAATATTGTATCATGTCCGTCATTTGTAACAACAAGGCACAAAAAAATGTACCACCGTCCGTTTAGGAAGAGTCACGCGTGTCATTTATGGAAAACAAAGTAATTTTAACATTCACAAACATTTTATTATGTCGTTCCCAATTACACCGTATCGCTGTTTCTCCCTTGGACTGATTATTACCTCACACGCTAACGAATAAATAGGAATGGCAGAGTTGTTTATTTTCTTTTATTTTTTCATTATACAGTTTATTTCGAAAAAGTTCAATACCATAATTATGTAGGAAAATTAACAACGTTACTGTTGCAATAAAAATTGAATATACCTAAGACTTTCTGTTATTATTTAAGTGTCGTATGTCGGATGTTCCCCATTACCCCACTTTCTTCTAGACTATGTTTTATTCCAATCGACGAAATAAAACACCATACGGCAATTTCACGTTTCCAAACAAATTATACTTACTTAAAAAAAATTACTTTTAGGTTTTTTTTTATAATAGGTGTCATTACTGGCTGACTCTCGAATTACTGGACCCTTATTTTAACATGGACTTTACCAATTCATTTATTTATATTAAGTAGATGCACAGTTGATTACTTCTTGACTACGCACATTTTGGAAAGGATGGAGGAAGCAGGCACGTCGACAACTTTAGGAAGTATCAGGAAAATACAATTTTTTGTTTTTAAATTTTTATTAATGTGAAAATATAACATTTACTGGTATTATATTAAGTCGTGTTTTTAATGTGTAGGGAAAAACCAATGAGACCAACAAAAGCGCGTATTTAAAGGAAAAAAAATAGTAGACACTAATAATAATCAGGAGTTATTGCTACCTCGATGAATTTACATGTGGGAAATAAAATCGTTGTACGCAGACATTCAAGTTAGCTGGCCTGGTTAATAGATGAAATCCTAATTAATACTGTAATAATATGCTTGCGTTAATTTTGTATTGACATAATTTTAATAATGTCAGACAAAACAGGTTACTAAACAAATATTTTATAATATGGTGGTATTAATTACTATCAAGGTTATATGAATAGGTTATAAATAACGTGCATGCCATAAGCAGCGTTGCTATGGGTGTATGAATTATTTTACGGCTAGTAAATATCCGTTCTTGAAGGGTAAATTTTATAAAAATATCCTTAGACCACTTCTGTCGATACAAAGACCAAGATAATTTTGGTAGTTTTTTAAATATCAATTCCTTAATTAAATCCCACGTTGATAATTTTATTAACTGAATATTAAATATTTCAGTATATTTTCGTAACTATCTTAAAAGGATATTCTAAACATACGCGATGCTATATCTATTAACCAATTCTTTTAATCTAATTAGAAATCAGAAAAAAGAACATAGCGGGCCCCTGTACTTGATTAGATAATATATTAAACCAAAATTGGTAATGGAAAAAAATTTAAGTCTTTTATACTTATGGGATAAATTTTATTAAATTTTATTAAAAAGAACATAGTATTATCCAATAGATTGTTCCACAAAAGCTAACATCTTCACATTCACCACACATAACCATAAATATCTTCATCGACTTCTAATATAGATGAAATTTTCTTTATCGATAAGGTCCAATTCAGAGAACGCAATAGCTGCGGAATTGATATAATCCAATCTTTATATTCCTATCTCATACACTGCTCGATTACATACATCATCATCTATTCGCACGATAAGATACGGTAACACCTAACACTTTTCGATGCGTCATCAAAATATTAACGTAGACGAATATGAGGAAAATGGGACAACGTGTGTTAAACTTTTTCCTCTATAGTTTTGATTTGACCATAGAGTTGCCAAAAAAGGAAAAAGAAAATAACTATTTCTGAACGATTTTCAATTGATTGTATCATAACATTCAAATTTAAATCTTCAACGAAACGCAGGAAAGATTAATGTCAAAAAATCAAAAACGATTTATTTATTTATTTCAACGTATCTAATTGAAACAAATGGCGGACTTATTGTTAAGAAAGCAATCTCTTACAGTCAACCACAACACCAGTCCAGGCTCGCTCGGTGAGCGGTCGGGAATCGAACCCGAATCCCCGCAGTGCGCCGCACCGTCAAATGTCGAATGCCAAGTGATCCACCCAATATGCCACGGTGACGACGTGGACTACTTTATTGTCTCCATCAATATTTTCAAGTACTTTTATTATTATTTACATGTTTTAATAAAGACGATGGCAAGTGCAAGTCATAAAGTTGAATTTCGTAATTTTTAATTACCAATATTGTTAATTCTGTTAAGTACAAAAAATATTAGAATCCGTGCACAACTAAAAATTATTTCGAATTGGTACAAGTTGGTAAAAATAGAAAAATAAAATACAGTAGCATCTAATTTACGTGACGGATATAGTATATTCAATAATAAAATTTAAAAAAAAATTATTGGCGACTATTTTGTTGACTAATGCTCTAAAATATGGAATCAAATGTATCCTTTATCAAATATATATTTGTTAAAGACAAAATTTTACGTTTCACGAAAATGCCATAAATATCAAGTGTGAATAGGTTGGAATAAAATCTAGAGCGTTTTTCTTTTAAATAATAAGTGATGAAGAAAATGTAGTGTATTAAAAATTCAATTTAACAGCGTTACGTTTGCGTACTTTTTACTATAGATGAATTTGCGGTGATTTGTTTTTGACTTTTAAATTTCCGCCATTTTGAAGGTTCTAGCAAATATATATCACTTTGACCAATAGAGCAAATTCATATATAAAATATTTTCAGCATTTTTAAGCATGCTTAGTGTCTACAAATTGGAAAATTATTTTGAAAATAAAAAATATACACACAGGATGAAAAAACAATTGTAAATAACAAACATTGTTTCGAGACAAATTTTAGGTGCAGACAATACTTTTGATATTCCGATCGAGTTAATTATATACATTCAAAACAATTGATGAGGTAATATTCTTTGTCACTGAGCTTGGAAAAGAAAAATATAATTTTTTTAATCTGGAAATTTCTAACAACGCGCAAGTCAAAAAGTGTTTTAAATGCAATTGACTTTGCGTTTGTTACAAGAATATACCAAATATAATTTTTTTTTTCATAAAAATATTTGATATAGAGGGAAGACCTTTAATTTTGTTTTCTTTACTACACAGATAAGACAAAACTAGTATTTTAACAACAAGTAGGAAGAAAATTTTCTAACAAAACGAAACTACTAAAATATTTGAAATGACCCTACGCCAAATCTGTTCCAAAAAGATAAAATACACAGCTTTATCCTTTTCGCTACTGCGTTACCTCCAAATACTTATGTCGAGTGAGAAAGTATTAACAAGGGACTCAGTTTCGGTCAATTACTTATAACGAAAGGGATTGTTCTTCGTTGTACTTATGATTCCAGCTTATTGGCGTCTCCAGATGTATTGGAATCGGTATAACAATATTACGAATATTATGACAAAATGGTCAAATAGAGATTGGATTTTCTGACTTGTCATTTCATATCATAAAATCACACTTTTATTTTTTATACAGCTGATACTAATATATTTTAGACGATGTATTAAAATAGAATTGAAGCACAATTTGTGATTTAGCGATTTAATTATTGCATGGAACCTTTCACTTTTTATTATCCATATTGCTATCATATTTAATTGAAAACGGATTTTTTGCTCATATTTCTAAAGTTTTCGTAAACCGAGAGAATTTAACAGATAAAAAAAAATTGTAACAATTTGCCTATTTTGGTCAATATCAATGAAAAGGCAGTATACTAGTCTTTTAATATATCAATCAATAATTATGAAATGAAATTCTCTGGTTGCTAAGTTAATTTCAATTATTTAACGGAAAATCGCTGAATATCATACGCATCCTTATTTGAAGAGTATGTTTTGTTTTTGAAATTCCGAAATTCATTAACTAGCAATATTGGATGGAAATTGATGTAATATATTTTTAGATATAATCCATCAATTCGAATATCTAAAACACCCTTCGACTTTCACTAAGAACGCAATGTATGAAAATAACAAAAAGTATTTTAAAAGGGAAACTATCCATAGTTAAGAGAATGGTTTCCATTAATTAACGAATTGGTGTTTATTTCTTTTGCAGAATTAAATTTGGGTATACACTTTAATCCAAAGTAACTTACTATCTGTATTTGATTTACATCATTTTAAAAGTCATCACTTTTGAAGGTCGAAATATAAAAATTGTTTTCATGAAAAAACAACCTCAAATTTTTTTTTCAGACTAAAATATCACTTTACTAATTATCACATATATATTTATACATATCCTAATTAGAAATACTATGATATAGTTTAACAATTTTTAACTACGCCAGGAAACTGTTTCTAAAATGTCGAAGAACATTAATATACTTTCCTATACTATGTTTAAAAAATCATCAAATTATTATATTTATCAATATCTAATAAAACAAGCATTAAAAAACATATTTTTGCTATGTAACTTTCCTACATAGACACTGCACTCCTCTATTTTTATCATTGTAAAAAATTTATAGAAATAACATATGTAAGAAATAATTACATCCAGAAAAACCTTCATTTTGATTCACACGGTTCCATCTAAAAGAATGTAGACACTATTTTAAAAAAATGTATGTAAAATATTAATAATTAATTATCAATGATCAACATATAAAGAACGGCTTGCGGTGCGTTCTGTGCGTAAAATAATTTCATAATCGATATTTATCGTTTAAAATACTTCTTTTATTTAAAATCCTATTATCTGAAGAGTATGTCTAATCTCTGTATTGCAAGTTTAACTCGCATGGAATTTTTTAAAATATCGATTTACCAATATTATGAATATATTTCAAATAGGTTTTTTGAACATTATTTTTAGCAACATTGTAAATATTCTATTACTGTGTAAATAAATGACTTTAAATACCCTGTACTTCCTAAGTATAAATATTATAAAGGACGTGATATGAAAATAAAAGGAGACTCGTAATTGAGATTATCAAGTAATTATACACGCGATATTGAATTATACTAGAGATGCTAGTAGTCGAATAAACAAATGAGCCTTCAATTGCCTTATAAAAGGTGATAAATATTAAAAGAGATAACAAATCCATTCTTTGTGCTAAGTAAAATGAGAAACACTGAACTAAATAGATAGCTACGAATTCCAGGAAAACAATGGTAAAAATCCGGAAACAATATTTATAACAATTCAAAATAAATAGTATTAAGCGTGAAGGATTTCAATTTGTTTTTTACTGCAAAAAATGTGGGGCAGAAAATAAATTTTTCATCGATAGTTCTTACTCTGTAAGATAAATCTATATTTTTTGCTCTTTGAAACGACTTACGAGCGACGAAAATATTAAAGTAAGTATGTAATACTTATACTGTTTCTTAACCAAAATAAAACAATTTCGACCCAAAAGAAAATAAAAACTTGACCAGAATAAAATTTGGTTTCACAATAACTTGACTTTCTCTAAATATTGGCAGCGCAAAATGGTTATGGGAATATTAAACTCGTAAATTTAAAAAACTTTTTGATATCATCCTACACTGATTCTGAAATAAATTTATTGTTAATACTCGTTTAATAAAACCTTATTAATAATAACCTTAATTTAATGAAGCTTTCTAGGAATTATCACTTAGAAAAGTTGAATGAGCTTTCTATTAAATGAAAAAAAAATATGATAGATTATATAAAAATGACGTTGTATTAAATGCAACTATGCAGAAACCTTAAATATTTGCCCTAATTTGAGAAACTAAGCCAAAAGGACCGGGCTTTAAAATTTATACAATATTATGTGAGAACGAATATTATAATAAACGTTTGGTCTTATGTATATCAGCTCAGTCTAATTAAACTAATAAAGACTGATATTAAAAGGGTTCCATGGAAGCATAATATCTCGTGGAAGCTATTATCTACTGCCTAAGTTACAACTGTTAAATTGAAAATAAAAATATAAAATACATAAGAAAGTAAAAATGCCAGCACTGCTTTGTACAGTGTTGGAAAGTGCACACTGAACTACAGTATTGTAAAAATATAATGATTTTATGAGTCAGATAATGTATTATAATTTGCAGAAATATTTCTGTTCTTTCTCTCATTATTATATCTCATAAAAACTAAGGAATTACTTAGAGAACGTACTTTTTTAATGGTCTATTGAGAAAGAAACGATTTTGTAAAGAAACTTAGTATTATCAGAAATTTACTTGAAATATATTCCATTATTACTAAAAAATAACGCTTTGATAAATTTTGAAAACTGGATAGACCGTCTAAATACAGAATAATTTAAAATTTAAGAAGGTAGGGAAGACATTCACTGACCAGGAATAAAGTTTTCAGATGTACATTTATGGATGCGAGTTGCATTTATGGAGAATCATTATCACCTAGTATTACATTGCTACTTACTGCTAATTGACCAAGTTACATAAATCTGAGTCATGTGAATAGGATGATGTCAAAGTATCGTTTGAATGTTCAACAATTTGATGATCAATCCGCATTAATCAGGTATGAACATTTTGTTCTTTCTGCCAAAATTAACCCCTGGTGCTACTGGAAATAAAGGGGTCAAAATGGTTATCATTTTATACATTATTGATAGTGTTAGTGATAGTGATGGTGGAATTGATACATTATTTGTGTTTTATTATGAACAGTAAGTCGACTATTCAATAGTTAAAATATATACAATGATATTAACTGGTAGCACGTACTCCAAATATTTGTCTCCCCTCCTCGTCGGTAAAACTTTGTAATGGCAAAGAATATTTGTGTTTTGTTAATTTCTTCACCATCGGTATAAGCATTATGTCAAAACTTCTAGATTTATCAAAATTCTTTAATATATTGTGAGAAATTTTTATTTTTTTAATCGAAACAAAGAAAAAAATATTCCATTTTCTTTTCAAATGTTTCAACAGAGGACTCAGTTTTGGTGATGTAATTTTTATTTTGTTCGGTCAGATGTTTTTCCATGAACAGGTGTATAAAAAAATCTAGATTAGAGCATATTTTTGAAAATTCATTTTTTTTTTAAATGGTCGTTTAGTATATTATACAATAAGGTAAAAAAAAACAATAATTTTTAACTGTTGCGAAGCATTTTATACAGAGTCTTACTTCGTCGACGAAAATCCGAGTCGTCTTTTTAGTCAGACGCCAGTTAATTTATATAGTATTAATAAAATTATTATTACTATAGTATATCCACTTTGTATTGGGTTTATTATGTAAACAATATCAGTTGTAAAAATTTGTCAATTGATGCGCGCAACGATTTCCATTTAGTGTTTATTTTAGTTCATCTTCATAATTTGTTTCTTAATATGTATTTCTTTTAATTCACTCAGTTGCGATTTTGTTCTTTTACAATCATATATTATTATTAATCCATTTTCAAGCTTATGTTTAATTTATGAATGAATCATTTTACTTAATTCATTTCAATAATTCTCTACAATTAATATTTTCTTCATGTGTTACTTAGGTTTTATAAAAAATAAGTGTTGCCAGCCGTATAATTGTAATAATTTCAATACTATTTTGACTCAGTGTAAGAATTTGGAAAATAGAGGAATGTTTGCTCAAATAATACCGATTTTGAACAAAGTAATAAAAAAAGAACTGCCGTTTACCTTTGAGGAAAAACTTGCTGCCTCATACTAAAAATAGTTCTACCACTGATCTTCTAGGATTTTTCTCTGTGATATTTTTTTCCTTTTGAGGTACAGAATATTAAAAAGTAAATATGTCTTCAGTACAGGAATACGTAAGGAAAGTTGTTTTACTTACAAAGCGAATTTTAAATTGTCGTCACCGTGGTATGTTGAGTTGATCACAAGACATACGGCCTTTGACCGCGAGGTGCACCGCGGAACTTGGATTCAATTCCCGGCCGCTTGTCGAGCGGGGCTGGACTAGTGTTCTGTTTGGCTGTAAGAGATTGCTTTCGTATAAGTTCGCTCTCAATGAGTCCACTATGTGTAAAGTACGGAAAAAAATTAATTTTTTAGGAATATAGCTTTGTTATTATTGTTTTAATTATAAATGAAAAACATATGTTGAATCACTATTTGGGTGTAAACCACACGCAATAACATTAATTGAATTTTCTGAATGTCATATTCTCAGACGTTAAACGCGTACAAACTAACAATACCATTCACACTATAAGATACGGAATGTTACATGAATGTTAGTCGTATATATTTTTTCTGACAATTTGAAATAATCCGGTGTACAAACTAATAATAAATATATCCAAATAATGATCTCAGCATATTTATGTGTAAATTAACTCCTTGTCAAAAATAGCGCGAAATCTCAATTTGGCAACGACTATTGTTATTGTAAACTGTTAAGTGTCAAATGAATAATCCTTTATCTATTTAGAAAAAAAAACTATAAAGTAAAGCGGAGTTCAAAATCGGCTTGTTTCTTTTCAGAATGACGAAACCAATATCTGGTATTTTATTAATCTCGTAAATCTATATATTTATTTATTTGTCTATTTATCATAACATTATGAAGTTTCAATAGAGAAACCGCAACATTTCACACAGAGTTTATAATACGTACTAAGATCTAATTAAATGGGAGATCAATATAAACATTTTTTTATTTTATTTTATGTATAGGGAAAAAAACAAACACAAACTATTTGAAATATTCTATGAACACTAAATACGAAATAAGTTTGTGTCCTAACATTTGCACAAAGAACGAAGAAAAATAAATACATAAATGTGACAATGTTAATTGAAGTAAGTGAAACAATATTTTTTTTAGAATAAGACATAAAATTATTACGGAAAACACTTGTTATTAACTTATCAATTAAATAAAGCTGCAATTATGGATTACAAATTACCTATGTAAGGCGCTATATTTAACTAAAAAGTTGGACAACAATGAATAAAGTAAAATGATTTTAACATTACTGTAACGTATTTTAATATATTTCAACAAGGGTTGGAAAAAGTAAAGTTCAACACAAATTTTGTATCACCTTAATAGATAATGCTGAATTTCTTCAAGGCAATTCAACCCGACTGATTTATGACAATTTCAACGCAACTGATTTATGACTGCAGTACTAAAAACTTAATTGTCAGTCTCAGATAAAGGCTGTAAATCGATGAATTTTTCACGACATCCTAAATCTAAACAGTTTTCCAGTTGTAATCTCCATTAAGACTTGGTAGAACCTACTTTCTATTATTACACAACCGCGGAGATTGCACCTAAAGATTTCACACCTACTCTTTATTTTCAAAGATACTCAGGCTTTTTACGACTATTGCTTTACTGTCTATACCGCATAATTAATAAAATTATTTAAATTCTGATGCTCAACATTCTACGAAAATATAAATAATTAAAAGTCCCAAGAAATTATGATTCTTCTAAACTGATGGGGTTAAGAGAATCATAATTCTTTGATTACTCTTCGTGTATCATATTATTCCCAGTACATTTTTACGCCCTAAAAATTGTTTTCCTAAAAACTGTTTCTTTACAGAATTGTTTCTTAACTATATTTTATCACACTGATTGTAATAAAATTTAAATCATTATTATTTAAATTTTATTACAGGTAGTGTGATAAAATTGTGATTTGTATTACAAGCAGTGTGATAAAAATCATTATGATAAAATTTAAATCATTTTGTTTCTATATATTTGGATTGAACCATGAAAATAAATATAATCATTACTTTCTTGGCTTGATTAAGTTGATCGTTATTATTAATATTTCATAACTAAATAAATAAGGTATTATTCAAGGTCACTACCATTACTTATGAGTAACTTTAAATGAGTTTTCTTATTTACCTTAATGTACATCAATTCTCAAATGAAATTAGGAGTGCTTGGTTGACACTTACATAATATGTATTTCTTAATTTTTGGGTATCAAAAATTATTAAAAAAAGGAATAGGTTATATCGTATACAGAACACTAATAACTTTGTAGATATACTTGTATCTAACTTTGAAGAGTAAAAACATTCCAACTCGTTCAAAGAAATTTGACATAAATTGAGAGAGCTGAAAGATCTAACAGTTTTGCAGATTAAATAACAAGCGAAAAGAGGTTATTATGTTACGAAATTCCCTGAACTTTTTTTCGTTTGTATCAAGTATTGCGAGTAAAATATTTAAGACAATTATGTCGTTCATAAACAATCAAGCAATACACTTCTCTTCAATTGTTTTTTGTTGTAGTCTTAAAGATAGAATTTAATAGCTTAAAGCAAATTTTGCATAGAAAATTTAATTTAAATTTATTATTGAATTTCTTTCCCTAACTCATATTAATAATTGAAAACAGCTGTTTTTTTGTAAATTTTATTAGTGAGCTACTGCCATTTTTATTTATACGTGGGGTGCGTGCGTACGTTTATAAAATCATGCATGTGAACATGCGTGTTTATATGTGCAATATTATGATAAATTATATTCTGGCTATGTATTCTTGTCTTATGTGACTGAAGGAATTTTATTTCAAAAACACTGTACCTTAAAATGTAATGAACATTTTTATTGATCTATTTCTTTCTGTTGATTTTTGTTGAAGTTATTCCGATATAGAAAAAAAAATTAAATAACTTCCTTTTGAACTGGTGCACGTTGCACCAGTTTCAAGGAAATTAAGAAATAAAAATGAATATTGCACATATTATAAGAGTATTTTATTCCACATGCTTTTTCTAGTGTGCTAGTTTAAAACTATTTAATCTTTGTGATACTTTGGATGCAAATTATTACTGTATTTGCTATAAAAAAACAAGCCATCTGGGTGCACGCTGATTCTCAATCAATTTACGAGCACCACTAAACGACACTATTTTGCAGCTATTTTGAAACTACTGTGGCTCTAAAAAAAACTAGAAGATTAAATTTTAGTACATACATAATTATTTACATACAAATGATGAAGGAATTTATGGAAAAGTCAGAAATCGGGAAATAGTAGAACTAGAGATTAAAATATAGTTTACGTTAGCATACCTGTTCAGCTCCAAATATGCGGAGTAGATGACTGCGGCTCTCCATTGCAACAGAAGCTGTGCTTCTACTAAATCTTTATATTCCACACGTATGGTGCTGAATCCTTTTTTAAGCCATGACATTATTTTATATTTATTTAATCGCCTAACGGTTACTTTATTTATATCAATCTCCTTCTTAATTACGACGTTGTATAAGTGTGGTAGGGATTTCACCCCAAGAACTAATATTCGGCTCGCAAAAATAAATTTTGTTTTCAATTAATTAATTATACTGAAAGTTTTGGTTCGATACAACTTAAAGTTACTTTGTTTTCATTGAACGGATTTGGTGTTTAAAGAAGAAATTGTTCCATTTTTTATAATATAAATCTCTGATTGGTAAAGTGATGAATATCTGAAACCATTCACTGTGGTGTGTCCATAAATCTAGACGTCAAGCTATAACTTTCTTATCTACGCTTCTCAAGACTGCTCAAAATGATGAAAATGACAGTGATATTAACGACAACAATTTTAAAACACTATACAACGATACTTGATACATGTAATTTGTAGAACTTTCGTTATTAAAAGTACAAGTAACTATGTAACACAAATATCCGGTTCGTTTATTTTCGATACATTTCTCGTATCGAAAATAAACGAAACGGAATTATACCTTCAGGTACTTACTAAACATAGAATTGTTATTCTTTATTACATGTTCCTCTTTGCGTCAAAAACGTTTATAAAAATATTTTTGAAATATTTTATTACATTTTAATAAATATTACAATATTTTATCAATATAGATTGTAATATTTATGCTTCTATCTAAAACTTGTTTAACAGAAGTATTAGAAATCTTTCAGTTTTTCAATCCCTTAGCAGTTCATATAGATTCATGGCTGCATAATATAATCGACAAAGTTTCTGTTTAAAAGGAGTAAATACTTATATCTACATGTTTCAACTTAAAAAATGTAATTAAGTTGGAAAATGCTGGTGAATAAAGACGAAAAGCAGGAAATGCTGGTGAATATAAATTGGGAAGTATTATCGGGAAAAAAGTATCAATACAATATTTTTTTAAACTAAGTACACAGGTACAGGTAATGAAAACTGAAATTAACAAAAGTTTTCAAAAAATCTTTCATTTAGTACGTGAGTGGTAAGTATATGTTTTTTTCATAATATTCCGTTTCCCAAAACAAATAAATTTATATAAATTTTTCCGTTACGCAGTGACGAGAATAGTCAGATAAAATAAGTCCGTGTGCCCGAAGTATTAACTATTCTTGAATTATAACTTCCAAACAGCAAGTTACCGAATTATAAAGTATTTAAATGTAACTCATATAGTTTTATAACTTATTTAGGAAAAGCATTTGTCTGAGAAAAAATATTTTTACTAATTTAAATCTTTTACTATTAATTATTGTATATATCTTATAAACTTAGAATTAGCATCGTCAATATTTTTTCATAAAATTTCGCGTAAACTAGATTCTTTAATCATACTCAGAACAGACTCAGACTCAGAAGTACTATTAGTAAAATTATCTGCAACGATATCGGAAGTTGTAAGATTTCTGCTTATAATAATAGATTATTTATTTCTTACAGCCTAATATACTGCTAGATTTACTCTGGACAAATAAAATATAAAAAATAACTAACTATTCTAATAATAAAAATAACTATCGAATATTTAATTTAGATTAAATTAATTCAGTTATCATTTTAGCAACATATTTTAATGTCAACCGCGTAATAAAAGGTCTATCATAAAAATTATCCAATTATTTTCGCCTTAACAGTTCGCGCACCTCCGCTATAATATACTCGCCCATCAACACGTAATATGAAGTAGGAACCTAGGAATTTAGGATAGATAATTTCGATATATGTTTGTTTATTAAGTGGAGAAAATACGTTAAAACGAAAATCCTGCATGTGTTTTATAAAATTTAGGTGCGACTGAGTTGATTATCAGACATGTAAGGAGAATTTTTTTCAACACTTCATTACTAAGGGGTGAGTTTCCAATTTGAATAAAAAAGTTCAAAAATGAATACAATAATCTCTTCATAATTTTAATATATGCATTGCTTTGCTTCTCCAATATTTCAACACAAATGTTTTTGAATGGTGATTCCGGAAGTATTAAGTCATAATATGTTTTATAACTTTACCAAATTTTAGCGAGTTGGACGACTTCCTGTCTTGTGAATCACCAGCCTAGTCTACATCACAGTATCTGGTTATGTCATGTAAATCTTCGCTTATCAAGCACAGCTTAATATCGTTAGTCCCTTGTATCTTTAAAGACTCCCAGCCAGTCTTGATTTGCTGTAATAATGCAGTACTAAATTAGTATGTTCACTGCAGAAATAATACCAGGTTTACATACTTGTGCTAGATATAAACAGCATATCCTTTCTATGTATGGAATCACATTATATATATATATATATATATATATAAAATAGAATAAGGATATAATAGATTGAAGCTTGTCCCACTACTGGGACAAATACTACATTATATTCCTGTCCTTTTCGTTGAGTGTATTCTTTTAATACCAATCTGGATTTGAAACCAACTATCTAACCCTTTTCGTTACTTTTAGTTTTGTATACCGACTTACATGGTACACTTTCCTTACTTGATTATAAATCTATTGGTGACCAGGTTTGATCATGGATCAAAGACTAAAATTCTTGATTCGTTCACCTTTTCTTCTGATTCGAGAAGATCTGTCTTCATGACAGAGCTTCTTCGCTTTTTTGTGGTTCATTAAAATTCAATATAATGTAAAAGAAACTCGCATTTTATTTTTCTGTCTAAATATCTCTCAACTCCGCTCTATAATCTTTTAAATCATCAAAAACTGACAATTTACGTTTCAAAAAAATTTACATTGATTTTGTTTGAAAACCTACAGTTTGTTCGCTTTCCAGAGAGGTTGTGCACGTGTATGACTTCGTGGTTCTTATCAGTAGACACGTTCACTCTTTCTACGCAGTCAGACAACTTGCAATTTCAGATGTCTCATGCATCTATGCCGCAAGATTTATATTATTTGCAGCTGACAAATATTCAAGCACTTCCCTGTGAGACTTTAATACGTTTAAATGAATTACAAACGTCGCCGTACACAATAATTTGTCTGTTATAAATATCACAACTTTTTTGTCTGAAATTACTTTACGATCGTTAGTTACTATGACAATGACTGACAAAACTTTAGTAACTTATATACATTTCATCTTCGTCACTTTTTAACATCAAGTTAACTTTTCTCATAATTTCCACTGAAAGTGGTGTCTTAGTTGCAACAGTTATGATAGAAACTGATATGCATGTCACATCATACATTCAATCAGATTTGACTAATAGGTTAAGTGTATAGAAGCCCCGGAATTTGAGTGCCATTAATTCAAATTCATCAGTTTCTAAGATGCTGAAAACGCTACAAAAAAGCGCTTGTTCTTTTCTTTATCTCGGGCCTTCTTTTTTGAAAAACGATAATTTTTAGCAAAATGTCCATTTTTATTGCAACTAGAACAACGGCGTCCTTTATTAAACTTTGATATTAATTTTCGTTGAACATTTCTTCTCGTAAAGAACGCTGATATTTTCATTCTCATAATTCCTGCAGGAGATTTTGTTTACTATACATTTTAAAATCTTGTATTTACTAAGTATATTAAACAAAATTACTTTAAAAAAAACAAATTACTTAAAAACTGCGCTTACTGCACTGCTTAGAAAACATTTTCAAAATATTTAATGAATTCTATTAAATGACTGTAAAAAAACACTAACGAAATATTAAAATAGATCCCCAAGTAAAATTAATTCTATTAATAAAATATTTAAAAAGATATATTGGAGTTATTGAAAAAATTTCTTTAAAGTATCATGGTGAAAATTGAAGTAAACACACTTTTTTCCTGTACTATAAATAATGACTTTGAATTCAGCTTGAATGGAATTTAAATGAATTTTTAATGTATCTAATAATATGTTATAAAACATGTTGTATGTGTTACAAAACATATTGTGTTTTGTAATGTTTTCATATTTAATGATCTGGTAATACGGTCTTAAATAAAGACCCTCGTATTGTATCTGATCACAGCTCTCTGACTGAGGAACTGTGTGAAAATTGATTCGTATAATCTAAGTGGATAATAATTTTAGATAAACGTGATAATATTTATGTTTCTAAATACAGAAATAAATTCACTCAGTTTTTTTTGGGATAAATTTTAAATTTTTATTCAATGTCCATCTTTATTGCAACTAGAACAACGGCGTCCTTTATTAAACTTTGATATAATTAAGATTCATTTTTAGAATATGTTACGCCAATCTTCCTAAAAATTTTCTTTTTTACCTTTTTATCATATTCATTAATATCAACCAGAAGTATCTTGTGTGGCTTTGGTAAGCAAGAGTGCAGTATATTCTGACTTTTTCCCAGAATATAATGCAATCTTGAATGCAAGATTTGCCCTTTCACTCACAGTCAATTTAATTTCGCGAATGTTATAATATAGAACTGCAAGAACTTAACGATTATACCATAACTTTACACCTGTTATTTAATGATTTATGTCACCAACCAAGAGAACACTTTTTTATTGCTTTTTAGTCCCATTGCAATCTTCTCAATATAAAACAATAAGTGTTAATTGATTGAACATCTGAGAACAACTGACAAATAATGCAAGTATGCGCTGCTTTTTCCGCGTAGCTTGTATGAACGTGTTTTTACGCAAGTCGACACAGTACTCCAAATAAGGTGAAAAATTATTTTTGAGCGTTTTATGGGTAAATGAAAAAATTAACACCTTTGCATTAGAAAATAAATTATATATATATATATATATATATATATATATATATATATATATATATATATGAAGCGCGATGGCAAAGGAAAAGTATTGATGGAATTAGGTGAGTTATAATTTTTGAGGAAAATTTTTAATACATAAATCTACAAATAATTCAGTGGAAAAATATTTAATGAATATTTGTAAGAGAAGATAGAATGATAGTGAATACGAGAGTGTGCAAGTCTTAAACTATGTACAGAGCGTGACTATATAGAAATGAGAATCTCAAAATGAAATAAAATTCGTTTTTAGGATTATTTAAGATATAACAAAAGTAGACATACTGTCTATTAAGTGTCGATTAAGAATTTTTTTTTATTTCAGTCACGTCCTAAATTTAGAGAAATGGTCATTTTTTATAGCACCAAAGTACAACGCGGCGATAAATTATAGGGTTTTCCGGTGTTAGGATCATCGCCCGGAAGGAAATTATTATTTTTACTCTCATGTATTCATGTAATTTTTTTTGTTTTCTTGCAGGGTTTTACTGGTTGACCAATTTTGATAAATGGAGTATCCACCCCGTTGAATCGAATCAAAATATCGAGTATGACTGATTAAAATAACATTTTGAGAAAAATTATATGTGGGACTTACGTCCTTTCTTTTTAAATTATTATTTGGTAGCTCGATAAAAATTATATTGATCTTGTTTTCACGTAATGGATTTATCGACAGTACATTTTGATGTGATTTAATGTCTTTACAAAAGTGAGTACGATGATCACACATTTACAATAAGTATGGTTTTACTTGCGAAATGGACTTGTGTTGATTCATCAGCGATTTATATTGAGTAGTTGTTGAAGATGTTATTTTGTTTTAGTTTATTTAAACCGCGTATTTTTATTTGTTTATATAATTTTATTTTTACTAATTGTTTAATAATACTTAAACTTACTTTGTTTTAATTTTAATGATAAGTTAATGATGTCGAATGGTGATTATTATAATGATGTCGAATTTAAATATTAATCACCACATATGAGATATCGTTGGTTTAATGTTGGATTCAAAACTGATTGTAATTCAACATGGCCGATGCTACGAACACGAGCGCACGCGAAGATCAACCACGACGGTGGCGCCAATCGCTCAGGAATACTTAATTACACAATGAAATATAAATCCTTATAATAAATAAACAGTACATAATATCCTTAAATAAAGTGATATAGGTATTAAAAAAATTACGTCATTATGAAGTTTCAGATACAATATTATTAAAAAAAATAAAGAATTCCAACTGCTCAAAAATGTGAACGAAATAAACATATTTTTATTACATAAATAAAAAAATACCTGTTTTAAATACATAAATTAAAAAAAATACCTGTTTTGACGTGACATTCAAATTAATATTAAAAAGCATAGTATGTTTAATAAAAATAAACAAAATTTAAATTAATTTATTCACGAATACTTTTTTAAGGCTGTATTATTTACGCACCAAAAGGTGCCCAAAAAATAATGAAGACTTTTTTAAATCATCTAAATTATATTATAACTTTAATGTTTGCCTTACAGAGAAACAAAAGGTACCAGGCAAAATATATTCCTCAAGACGAATTTTGACTTCGTCCAGAAAATTTAATACCCTCATTATTTTTAAGGTGAAGCTATTACTATCAATAATTGTGGATTTTGTTAAAACTTGATGAATGAAGTTACGACTAAATAGAGTTTCCACGACACAGTTACTACTTTTATACTTCAAAGTTTCTGCTTTGTAATTAGGTATTTTAGTGAATATATTGTAACTATTTCGGTAAATCCATTCTTTTAACTTTAATTCTTCAAAGTCACCTTCATATTCACCATACATATTGACATGTTATGATTGTGATTGGTCGTTAAGGTCGTAAATCAATTGTTAAGGGCACCTGATTTAAATTTTGACTCTTAACTTTTATTCAAAACTAAATTAAATTACGTGATGTAGTATTATTTCCACTTTATTTAACTCTTAACCATGAACTAGATTACGTTGTATGACAACATTTTCAGGTGGTTTGGTTATGACAAGATTTTCAGGTTGTAAAAATTCATTCGGTTGTGAATAAAAACTAAGTGATAATTAATTTCTTCACAATTAAGGCAAAATATATTCAATATTTAAATTTACCTATTACTCTGCATCGGCAGGATATAGTGATGCTTTGGAAAATTGCTCTCATCTATATTTCAGACTTTGGCCTAATCAAGTACAGCAAGTATTCATGGCTCACATCGAACATTCTATTTACGCCTAATATTTTGCTAACATATTTCTTTTAAAGACAGAAAGAAATTCTATTCGCTTACAATTTTCCATCGATGTGAAGGGTTAAGCTCTTATTATGGTGCGCAGCATGACCATCGATATATGACGTAAGACAGTTTACAGATTATTTACACACCAATTTTTTTAATTTTTAAACCAAATTTGAAAGGTTTAAATTACTATTAGTATAAATACAGACTGTATTTCGTATTTTTATCTTATGTTTTTATTGGTTGTTTATCCATTTTCTATCACCGCCCTTAAACGCCTTACCTAAAAATGCGATGTAAGTTAGATAAAGTCAGAGTCAAATTTAAATTCTGCCAAAAAATCCCTGAACTCTATGCATAGGTTAAAATAAGCATTTTAAGGACAGTTTTAGATTCAAATAAGCATTTTAAGAACAGTTGCAAAATATTTTTTTTTAATTTTTCAGTTGCATTTTGATATGTGACTCCTAAAAATATCAAATATTAGTCAAAAATGAGCCACGACATTCCTAAAAGAATTTAATTCTATCTTCTACAGCACATGAAATTAAAATCCTAACAAATCTACAATTGGTGCGTATTAGACTTAACAACGATAAATTTTGGACGGTAAGTTTTATTTCGAATTTTCATATTGTTCATACGGAGCCGCCTTATTTTTTTAAAACGTCTTTGATAGATATAGTATATTTATACACATAAAATGATAACTAATATTTGTATATAAGTTTTAGAAATATTCTGCACGCTTCAAAATTTTTATGCAAATTTATATATATGGGAAGATCGCAGTTCATTTTCTGCTTATGGTTAATAATTTTTTTAAATAGCATGTTTACTTGAAAAGTTTTCAAACTGTAATAAATGTGCATTCCTTCAGTTTGTGCGACGGTATTTGTGATATCTAGTTTTTTACTAAAAACCTACCCCATATATCAAAGAAATAAAATTGATCACATTTTGATCAGAAGCTTTCGGAACTACGTTCAATGACTACCTACTTTGATGACATTGTAGTTTTCTGCATTGTTGCATAGTTGTTAAATAATTTTTTGTTTGATAAATAAGTTAGATCTGATCATATTCCTCAAATTTGATATGTGACAAGTAAAAGGTAAGGAAAAGCTCTATCGTAGACTGGATATGCAAATTAAAATTATTCTAAGTCTTTGAATTTATCAGAAATAAAATTTTAATTAATTCAACCCGTTCGTCAGTATATATTTTTTTCGTGTTCTTTTGAAAATAGTTTCAGCTTTAATTCCTAGATACCAGTATAAATGTTAATCATTCGGTACAACTAACAAAAAGCAAAATTAAGGTATTTTTATTATTTCTTTTTAGTATAATATTGCTTCTCAAGTCAATTAAAAATTTAAATTTATAATATATTTAAATACAGCATATTTCGTTAGAATACGTACCAATATAAACATTATAATTTCATTGTGTCGCTTTCCAAAATGTATTTCCAATTTCCCTTAAGTTCCTAAATGATACATTTCCCGTCGATTTAATAACAATATTCAAGGCGTACCTTTTCTGCTGCTTTATTAAAACACGTTTCATATTCTAAAACGTAATGAAATACAATTGGCTAATATATAGGAGGTCGTTAACAACTTGCGAAATCGAATGTTTAGGCAAATGTTTTATAATTGATACGGCTAGTTTTACCATTGAGTTTTTCAAGTTGTATTGAAACTTCCAATTGCATTAAAAAAATTGTTTATTTACTACAGCAAAAAATACTCCTGGAGTAAAGCCAGTAAAGAATATTATAAATGCGTCAAAATTTAAGCTTTCATTAAATCCTCTGTCATCTTTAATTAAGAGAACTTACAAAGTAAGATTATACATACTTTATATTTTTTTACTTTATATTTATATAAAATTATTGCTGTTTATTACTTTTATAACATATTTAATTTACCATAATTCTCTACTTAAATTAAATTTGCGACTACAGGTAAGCATTATACCACATTAGGTACATTATACATAGAAAAAATACATACATAAACATACTTCCCCTTCCCCTTCCCCTTCCCCTTCCCCTTCCCCTTCCCCTTCCCCTTCCCCTTCCCCTTCCCCTTCCCCTTCCCCCTTCCCCTTCCCCCTTCCCTTCCCCTTCCCTTCCCTTCCCCTTCCCCTTCCCCCTTCCCCTTCCCTTCCCCTTCCCCTTCCCCTTCCCTTCCCCTTCCCCTTCCCCTTCCCCTTCCCCTTCCCTTCCCCTTCCCCTTCCCCTTCCCCTTCCCCTTCCCCTTCCCCTTCCCCTTCCCCTTCCCCTTCCCCTTCCCCTTCCCCTTCCCCTTCCCCTTCCCCTTCCCCTTCCCTTCCCCTTCCCCTTCCCCTTCCCCTTCCCTTCCCTTCCCCTTCCCCTTCCCCTTCCCCTTCCCCGTTCCCCTTCCCCTTCCCCTTCCCCTTCCCCTTCCCCTTCCCCTTCCCCTTCCCCTTCCCCCTTCCCCTTCCCCTTCCCCCTTCCCCTTCCCCTTCCCCTTCCCCTTCCCCTTCCCCTTCCCCTTCCCCTCCCCCTTCGAATATGTTATTGATAGCGATGTTATATAATCCTAGATTCATTTTTAAATGGTTTAACAAAATCCGAACGCAGTAAAAATAGTTTCTCAAATAATTGCACCTACTATAGCTATAGAAAAAGTGCATGTTAATTAAAGATAATATTAACTATTAATGCGTGCCCTGTAAAACGATTAAAATACAGATCGTATTGTCGTTTGTTTTTCAAGAAAAAGTTAAGGGCCAAGTGTTGTTGTATTATTATTGATATATGTTAAATTTTCAACCTATACAAGTCAGATATGCTTGGTTAATAATTTCATTACATATTTTATAGTAATATTTTCATTTCTATGTTCTATTCGGCTATCGCTCTATTTCGGCTATCGCTTAGAGTAACGGAAATTTCACTTGATCTGAAAGTTTTACCAATTTTAAGCTATCCTATAACAGCGGTTACAAAATATATATCAATGACACAAAAGAGTTATGTAAAGTACAAAGAAAAATTGAGACAAATGTATAATTTCGTAATAATGTCACGTAAACGCATCATCGAATCTTCGCGGTGAAGTAGGTTACAACAATAGACGAGAAAGGATTTTCTTTCGCTGAGGGCGTTAGAAATTATTATTCAGATGGCAAAATACATTTTATATGTTGACAGTTACTGCCTGAGGAAGAAGTTTTCCGCCCTAGGCGTGATGTGTTTGTTGGCAGAGAAGGTACGAATTATTGCTCAACTCGACGTTATTCCATTCGTCCGGCTAGATTTATCTTCGACTGAAATTGATTTAATATACAATTCAATTTATCTTACATTAAGTCTAGTTAAAGAAGTTTTTAGATTAATTTTATTGCACGATGTCAACATGAATCGTTATGGAAAATATTTTAAATTAATATGTTTAATATATAAATAGATCATTGTTGCGTATTATTTTAGTATAGTAGATCGTTTTGGAGCAAGTAGATTCAAATACCCAAAAATATTTTATAATTTTTCTCAGAAAACGTGGAACGTTTATTATGTATCGATAATTTCGAATGTTTCGATATTAAATTACATGAAAAGTCAGGAGACTTTCTTTTTTATACTATATTTCATAACTCATAGGTCGCTGTCTCGGGATGTGTCATAAACTATGCGGATAATTATTATAAATACAGGTACAATTATACTTGTTTCCAATGACCAAAATATGTTCACCATTTCCATATCAAAGGCTTTAAGCCTACCTAGGATTGGGATCAACATATCATATTTGAAGAGAAAACAGGATCGAAAATTTTATTTCCATACAATTTATACCAATTTTTTCTTTTTATTTTCTTTTTAATGCAGTCATAAATTACTTTTCCTCATAACATTAAAATATAAGGACCTGTATTTCAAACGTGTCTACAAATAAGCCAGATTTTGTAACTTTTTCATATTATTATTTTCATTTTCTTTATTACTTAAAAAAATAAAATCTTACTTAAAAACTGTTAACGTAAATTATCATGATAAATTAAAAATTAAATTGGTGCCTACATATTTACATTCGTTGCGTGAAAGTTTTCATTTCCTCCAAACACTCGATGACAACAACTTAACCTACTCAATTAATATCGTTCAAAATAATTAATCGACTGTGAAAAAAATACATTTCGGATTTCATATTTGCTGTAAGTAAAGGTTCTGAAAAGGCATTTATGAAGTTAATGTCGATTAATAAAATGTAATGTGAATGTTTTGGGAGAAATATTAACAATTCCTGAAAAGGTATTTGTTGTTCAAAACCGGATCAAATTCCTAAAACTGTAAGTTATTATTTGTGGAGCTCGATTTCACCAATTAGTCTTGACGTGTTTAAATAAATAAACTTTTGAATTCAACCTTAGAATTCGCTTCCTGTGCTTTATTTCATGATAAACCGTTTTGTTTTAGAATATGATTAATGAAATAACTTCATATTCTGAAACAAAATTAGATAAAATCTAAGTTATTTTGTAATCAAGAAATCATTGCCCTAATTTTGTTTGGCGACACAATGGAATCTAATACGTAATTTCGTTGAGCGATTTTAATTAATTCCATTATTAATTTCAATATACTGAAGATAAGGTACAGTCAACGAATTTTTTTCTGTATGTACAATTTCTGTCAGTATATTTCACATACTTAATTATAATAATAGTCGTTGTTTGCATAGCAAAACATAGTCGATACAAAAGAAAAGAAAAAAATAAGGAAGTGACAAAAAACACTAAATTTACAGTGATAAAAACAACAAAGACAAACAATGAAATGTCTAAGTTATATATAGAAGAAACAATAAATCAAATACTATAATAGGGTGAAGCAGATTATAAAACGTATCGTAAAAATGGGAATGATGGAAGCATGAATTTATTATAGAATTATTTAATAACTATGTTGACAATTTTTTCCTAACACTGGCGCCAAATTAAATTAATAGTTTGACGGCATAGAGTAAAATGTATTTACAAAAGGAGACATTGCACTCAGGAATGAAGAGTGTATACAATTACTTCAAAAGGAAGACATAGACCGCAAATACATTGAAACCATCAATCTGAAAATGAGATGTAAATAGCAAGAGTACTCGACACCAAGAATACATTGCATTGGTGTTGATTACGAATCTGAACGCATTGCCGCCATAAACTCAGAATTACAATCGTATTTTTTAATGTCGAAGCATTGTAAAAACGTATAAAGGATCCCAAATTTTAAGCAAATTTTTATTTTATAAGGAAATAATACAACAGCGGACGTCTCCATAATCGAGTAATGATAATAATATCGTGTTTGCATAGAATAGAAAAGTTTAAGAACTGCATAACACTTGGACGTTTTTTAGTGCGAGTTCTACAATATATTCTATAGTTGGTTATATATATATATATATATATATATATATATATATATATATATATATATATTTAACTAGAAGCAAATTAATGAAATTATGTTTTTTTCTAGTTCTCATAAAGTTTCAAAACCATAACAACCATTTATAATATTGATTCCCAATTACTGATACTAATTTTGGAGATTTAAACTTATTAACTGAAAGCCTCTTGGAAATATTTCGGAAATACCTGTGTGGATTGTCACTGTCATAAATACTAGATTTTTAACACTTGTCATAGTTTTTATTCGTTTAACTTCTCAGATGTAAATATTCGAATATTAATAACATCTTCCTTCACATATTTCATATTAAACACAATATTAATGATCAACAATAGAAAAGTAAAATATGAGATTTTTTGTACTATTTGATATTTATAATCTCACTTAGTTTATATTTACTATCTCTTTCCTATTACTAGATACTACGGTGGACTTTATCGGAAAATATAAGTATAATAATAGCACGCTATAAAAATAAAGGCTATAAAAATTAAAAAAAAAACAACTTGGGCAAACCCTGTAATTTCTTAATGATGTCACGTATACCTAACGTCAGGTCTTTGTGGTGAAGACGAATCTAAATATGATTAGTGATTTCTTCCAATGAACGTGTTTAAAATTACTATTCAGATGGTGAAACACATTGTATTTGTTGACAATCACTGCCTACAAAGGAAGGAGGGAGATCTTTATTCGAGTGTTATGTGTTTATTGTTGCGGGAGACATAGCTTTTTCTTCGAATTTATTCAATTCATCTCAGCTTTTATTATTTCTTCATTGTGCAGAAAGTGAAATATTCATGTTTCATATATCACACAAAATGAAAATTCAATTATTGTGATGTTTGTTTTTACGTGCAGTGTGGGAAAATTAACTAAGTAATATTGTTTCCGTATATTGCGTTTCCATAATTATATTTCAACAAAAAAATATATCTCAGGTTTACCGTAGTGGAATTAAAAGTAATAATGGCAAAAAGTCCAGGAGTTTGCTTCTGTCTAAGACTATGGTCTTTCCTAAAATTATTACTACTTGTCTAATGCAAAATACATTTGTATAATATATAACCCAAATTAATAATTTTAAACTAAGTAAAACTGTTTTGGCATTTTAATGTTTTATAATTTAACCACAAAACAAAACCAGATTTTTTAAAGTTGAACACAAAATTATAGTCAAAAATTTCATCAGCGTACAACTTTTATTAAAAATGTCCTAAATTTTTATAACCATCTGCTGTACTAAATATATATATATAAATATATATACATATATATATATATATATATATATATATATATATATATATATATATATATATATATGATATTTAGTTTAAATATTTGGAATGTTTTGATACAGATGTTTATTATTCACATTTAACCGCGGTGTACATATGTTTATAAAATTTACTACACTCGCCTTTAATAATAGGATACGACTTAACTCTTTGTAAAGTTATAATTTCTAAAAAAGCTTGTGAGATTAATTTTTTCGTTTAGAAAAGAAAATTGAGTGGAATTTTCCAACCTCTTATTCGCTTAACCTCTTATTTTCCTAGGCCTTGATGATTTGCCTTGATTGAGATGAATATTCGGATGATTATATCCTCAATTTGCAACCTATTATTTAATGGGATGCTGTAATATTTCTCATGCAGAATATCTTTTTTGCGCTCTTACATTCCCTCTTTCTCATGACGAAAATGACTACTCAATGTTATACAATTACTCAGAAAAAGTGCCCAAAATATTTGTAGAGATCTTGACCAAAATATTCTTCAACACAGTCTTGTTATATCCTTCGTGTAATTTTTTCGAGAACTCATATTTTGATTTCTAATATTTTTGGTTTATATATATATATATATATATATATATATATATATATATATATATGTATATATATATATATATATATATATATATATATATATATATATATATATGCGTGCGTTTTTTATTAGTAAAATCTATTTTTATTTTTGCATTGATATTCCTTGAAGATTTTTTCGCTTATAGTATTCAATTAGGGTTAAATATTTTAATATATTATTTTTATTGAAATTTATATCATGCTAAGTTTTAGAACTACAACAGCAGGAAAATATTAAATTATTGTAGTGCTTTTTTTTTTGCCCTTCTATTTTTATAATATAATAATTTAACACATGACGTTATAATACACGACAAACCCAATAGTTAGTACCCAAGTAAAATTCATTAAAAGTATAAAATATATTTTAATTAAAATTATGGTGTTAATAGGAAATTTTAAAAATAAATATTTTGCTAATAGATATTATGAAAAAATCCCACAGAATGAATAAATAACGTATGCCTAAAAAATCTAAATGAAACAAATAATATTGTGAAAGTAATAACAAATTTTTCAAATTTAAATGAAAAAAATATTAACATTAAAAAGCACGCTCACAAAAATCATTGCTACAAAAACTATTACACTTGTATAATCTTCATTATTTCAGTGGTTCGTTTTACCACTTCTTAATGATGTATATTGTATCGAAAAATAAGTATTCCCATTGTAAAATTTATATACAATATAATTCATAAGCCTCAAAATTGTTTATGTCTTAGACAATGGCATACTTTTTTTTCGCGTGGTGAGATCAGTGTAGTATTGTTATTTATCTACAATATAACAGAAAAAAACGAGTTAAACCGTGTTTTCCACAATATTTGAACAAAAATTTAATTTGAGTGTAGTTACTAAAATAAGTATTAATAAAATATTCAATAATTCGATTTTCGCTTTCGTTTGAGAAAACTGAAATTCCGTACATTTTTAAAATATTAGGAAAACAACATAAATGTTCCACAACAATTGTAATTTGCGTATTTTCACAAAACTTTTTATTTTCTACCATCGCATTATTTAAAGCTATTTTCTTATCACAAATAATTTAATGAACAAATTTAAATTAAATTATTTTAAATTACAATGCTTCATTTTTATTTGTATTGATAGAACGACTTCATTAAATGAGAAAATATTTATATTAACCAATTATAACCTAGAAGAAAATAAGTCATTTAGCAATGAGGATGAAAAAGGCTCCGTAAATTTTGATGACCGGCAAATAAAATTGAAAAAACTTCACAAACCACGAAAAGCGACGAGAAATAACTACAAAATTAACAAAAAAATTAGTTATTTCCTAATAATGTCACGCAAACGCTTCGTCGAAACGTTGTGGTGAAGGTGATCTTCGTGGTTAAAGTAGTCTATTGTAAAATGGACGAGGAGGATTTTATTTTGCTGAGAGTGTCACAAATTATTATACATTTTGTAAAATATATTTTATTTATCGACAGTCATTACCTATGGAGAAACAAAACATTCTCTGCTCTGAGCGTGATATATTTATCAACAGGTCTGCTTCTAATTATTATTAAACTTAACGTCCGGTTGTAATTTGTTTTCGTATATATATACTTACATATATATATATATATATATATATATATATATTTATATATATATTTATATATATATATATATATATATAATATATATATATATATATGTCTATGGTATTCTACGTTATATAAAATCAAATTAAATACAATTTTAGAATTGCATTATAACATGATTGAAATGATAAAATTATTGTGGAAAAAAAAATTGTTTTATGGATAGATTAACTTCGAGTCGTTGCATTTCATAATCAAATATTTTCTTCGATCAGTTGTTCAATGATTAAAATAATTAACTGACCCAAAGAAATAGGATATTCTACACATTTATCATTTTTGAAGTACTCGAATTGTGAAAAGTGATTTTTCCAAAATCTTTTAAATGATCGTTAATTTTAATCGCAAGACACAATTTAATGATATTAGGTTATTGTTCCATTATTCATATAAAAGATTATCAAAATTTAAAAGCTGAAAAGCTATTGAATTAAAAAGTAATTCATGAAGAAGGTTTATTATTTAATAGAATGAGATATGTAGTATTATGAATTACGAGTTAAAAATGCAACACCACAACTGAAATACAATTCACTTAACTGTGACTCCAATAGACTGAATATTTACCACATTTATGTTACATAACTAACTGTTACATACATAATTAGTAAGTGAATTTTTAATAAATATTGATAGTAAGGAAGCTCTCCCTGTCGTATACTGAAAACAAACTTGTCAATATAAGGACAGAATATTTATAATAAAGCATAGTAGCTCAGTTTTTCCCCGATAACTTAGTTTAAAAAACAGTACATATGTGTGAAATTTTGGTAATGATTGGTCAAGTGGTCTTTGATTTATTTGGCAATAGACAAAATAAACACACTTTTGTTGCAATATTTGTTGTTTATAATAATTAGGATTGTAAGTCTTATTACCCAATATAACAATATTAACCAAAAGTAAATAGCTACTTAGAATAATTAAAACTTTAATTACATTGAACAAAAATTAACCTTGAATGAGGAAAATATTCTTTGTCAATATTTTTAAATACTCAAATTAATAATACAATTCATAAATAGACATAAATACAATTTATAATAGATTTTCAATATCAGAAAGGGGTTTCTGATATTGAAAATCTAGTTTTAAACCGTAAATAAACAACCAATAAAATAAACAAAAGATTATCTGAATCTGATTCTAATAGTCATGCAATAGTTATTCTAATTACATGGCAATTTTAATATATTCTTTTCAATAATTATACTCTCTTCCTAGAGAAATATTATTTTTAATATACTTAAGCTACGCAAAAAGACTGTTCTCATAAGGGAATAATTTGTAAAGCAATTGGTGTACAAACATGCGTTTCCCAGTAGTAGCAAGTCATTAAATAAAATTAACGTTTAATTATTAACCGTATAATATTTTAATATTTTGACTCCAAAAATATTATAAAAAATAACCGGTTAAAGGATTCCTAAAAAGTTTATTGCTAGTTTTATAGCATTAACATGTTTATTCCAGAATAAGATGTGCACAATTTGATATAACACAAGTATTAATAACATATTATTTACAAAAATTAATGATACTTTCCAACCTGTATATTACCTAATATATCTTTTAGAGACGAGAAAATATCGTAAAATGTTGAAAACTATGAAATTTGGAATAATTTTTCAATGAACTTCAGGCAAATTTATAGGAATCCCGTTTATAATCATTTAAATTTTAGAAGTTTCGAATGTAAAAAGGAGGGAACATATTGTTGTGAATATTTTCAGCAATATATTTGCAACTACCATTTATAAAATCGCAAAATAGTTTTTTAATCCACACAAACCTCCCATTCAATTTTTATCCCACATGATACAAAATATTAAAAAATAAATCCACTACTTTGTCCACCCTTAAATTTCCATGTGAATAATTTTGAATATTATCTAGTGAAATATGTAGGTTCGTACGTTTTCATCACATTGCCCAATTTTAAGTTTCTACGTCAAACGATTTTCGAGAAAACTGTTCTTATCTGTCTTAGACAAACGTAACAGCAGATGAACATTTGAGTGACATTCCAAAGGTTTCTTTTTTCCCATTGACGTACGGAATACAAAAAGTGGAGTAATAATCATAGCTATTTAAAAAGAAGTAGCGATGACGAAAAGGTTTTTTAAAATATTCATGGATTTCGTAGGACATAAATTAAATAATACAAAAAATCCTAGAAGGCTCCAAAAATCGCTATATGTTTCACCTTTTTTGAAAATTAGATATAAATATAATAATGTGGTTTCGTGTATGCTATGTCTATTTTGAACTGTTTGCGTCATAAGGAATAAATTGGCCGTGGGAGTAATTGAAGCATAAGAAGCTCTAAAGTGTGTGGGTTATAATGGAGCTACTTTATAATTCACAGGTTGAGCTATAAATGTTAGCAAATACAATTGATTTCAATTATTTCAAAAAGATTTTCAGTAAGAGTGCTAGGAATAATTAAATTAAAATAGACTATAAGGCTAGTAGATGTTTGAAATTGTCATTTCATGTTTACTTGGATTTAGTTTTGAGATGACTAATTATACTAAATATGTGTCAGAAAATGTTAGTTTCAGTTATCTATCAAAAAATATCGTGGATAGGAAATTTATAGTGAATAGTAGTTTTGTAATAAAATTAAAAAAATGTCCCTCTAATATATTGGGTAATACGGTTCTTAGAAATAAAGGTTTACATCTATTAGAATTAGTAAATGGAATATCTATAATACTATAAATATGTAGTCATTTTTTATTAACTTTTAGATAGGTAAAATAGAATTCCTTAAAACAACCATTATAATTACATTTAACTTTGACACCCGTTTAGTGACGATTATTACACTAATATATATATATATATATATATATATATATATATATATATATATATATATATATATGTATGTATATACACACATGCGCGCGCGTTTAATTATTTATATTGAATAAAAATATATCATGAAATCCTTGATATCGGACTGTCTGCCTATAATGCGAATATTTTTTTGTCCCTTGTATAT
This sequence comes from Druceiella hillmani, assembly GCA_039881145.1. Taxonomy (NCBI): domain Eukaryota; kingdom Metazoa; phylum Arthropoda; class Insecta; order Lepidoptera; family Hepialidae; genus Druceiella; species Druceiella hillmani. The sequence continues at coordinate 17,846,080 of JAYKKI010000016.1, read as the reverse complement.
ACCAAAATAATTAATTTTTTATAGAAAATAATATTGCACAAATGTTTTTATACAAAAAGTCTTCGTTAGTTATGAAAATCAGATTCGTTCCTTTAAGATCTTAATTTTCAAACGTTTAAATAAAGAGTTGACCATAAAATAAAAAGTGCAAAAATTAATTTTCTTAAATAATTTCATAAATTGGAAATTATTTCATATTTTCGCTTTCTATTCAAAAATTCTGAAACCGAAAATACCTATGGAATCAAGTCAAAGGTCACATAGGTATATTACAGATATTACATGAAAATTAGGAACAACTTTCGGAAAACTTAGCTTTTGAAACGCCATGGGTATGTACAATGTTATTTACAATAGTGGGTGTCGATTAAGTCCGATACAAATTTCGGTACAAATAACAACACTGATGCGTTGCCAACACTACTTGTTAACCACCTGAATAAATGTAAGATTAGATCAATTTTCTTCGCGTTTGCAGTTAGTTTATATCTAACCGTGTCTAAAATGGAAAACGAAGGGTACATATAAATATGATGAAATATGGTACATGTAAATATGGATCGTGCCTTTAGTATAATAAATCTATTATTAGGATAACATCATTATCAAATCGGTCAAATATTTTTACAAAATCTAAATAAGCCACATTTCTCGAAAGTACTTAGTTTGTCACAGCAGACACATACTTATTAAACGAAGAAAACCTAAGCTTTAAAATCAATAAACTGAGTCAGAATATGCAGGAATGTATATCTGCAAAAGATTCAATAATTAGCCAAAGATTCAATGATTTCAATAATTAGGAAAGGCGGATAACAACAATAAAGGCTAAACTTTGGATCTAGAATTAGTTTTTGTAAATTAGTGTAACGTGTAACTCTTATCCTCGAAATGTGGTTTTGTTTCAGATTTATTTATTTCAATTATTGAAATAACTTAATAATGGCAATAAACAAACACTTTTTAGTCCTAATATCGATTTTTATAAGTATTGCAGAGCCTATATAACTGACTCATCTCTTGTATAAAATTGCACTATAAATATTCGAATAATCATGCATAGGTATTTGAATTTACAATAACTAGTAGTCGCCCAGTGGCCGAAATTCGACCATAATAAATTTAAATTATAAATTATTTAATATAAATTATTAAAATATAATGCTCAAACATTATTAAGGTTCTATTGTCAAAGACTATATACTACTATAACCACAGATTTCGCCAACGCTGTTATTTTCCTATTTAAAAAAAATAAATTATATGGAATTCAAAAAGGAGAAAAATAAAGAATATCTATTTTAAAAAACAATTATTGAAACAGAACATGCTGTAGGATGATACGAAATAAAAAAAATTATGCGGTAAAAAATGCTCTTCATTGAATAGCATTTTTTATCGCATATTGCGATAATATAATTAACGATTTAAAACTTCTTATAATTAACGATTTAAAAAAAAAATTGGTAATGATGAGGTTTTTTCAAGAATTCTATAAATTCTATTTCGTTTGGTAAAGCTCTCATATTTCGAGTAAATGTAACTTTATGAAAATTAAGAAATTCATGCCAACTTGTAACACAATTTTCAATTAAAGTTCCATGTGATCCATGTGGGATTACTGGTAAGATTTGCCGAAAATCACCGCACAGAAGTATAGTTTTTCCTCCAAACACTCTATGTTTATCGTTTTCATCATATAGATCACGCAATAATCTATCTATGATTTTCAACACTTGCAAAGGACACATAGAAACTTCATCAATAATTATCAATGATGGTGAATTTATGAAACTACCGTAGCTACTATTTGCAGTAATATTTGATACAGAATTTTCTAAAATGGGTATAGGCAATTTAAACACATTGTGTAAAGTCCTACCTCCAAGTAATAAAATGGAAGCTATGCCAACGCAGTTGGAATACAACGAAGATTAAACGAATTTAATTTGTGAATTAATGCTGTTTGAGTCAATGTTTTGCCACAACCAGCGTGAGCGGTTAAACAAAAAACATTGGATCCAGTATCATGATCATCAGTATCCAGTATCAATAGTATTTTCTTCTTCTATTCTCTGCGAGTATGTGGGAACTGGTAAACCAAGAATTTGACAGGACAAATTATGAACATTCAAAATACCATCAATTTCTAATAGAGCTCTATTAAAGTATACTTCTTCGTTGTAAAGTCTTAGAAAATCTTCACTAAGATATACTTTAAATTCATTCCATAACGCTAATGCATTGGCTGGCATATTTATTGTACAAATGTAACCAAATAAATTTGTTTTGATGAATGTAATTCTTTTCATTCATTTAAACATTCCCGCCATTCATTATCATTTGAAGCTAATCCGCGAGCATGGCACGCTTCAACAAAAGAAGGGTATCAAAATTCATTGCATGTTCTAACATCCTCGAATGATTTCGGACTACAGACATGCAATAAAAGCAATCGTAAGTGAAAAAGGTCGATATCTTTTGGTGACACTACATATATCCTTGTAATGATTTTATCACCTCCACGGCTTTTCTTCTTCCATTTATTTCGGGAATCTTCCCACACATAACGCATAGGAATTTCAATATATTTATACTCTCGTGCTGATGGATCTGATCGATTCAATTCAAAAAATGCTAATAATTTTGTTTGTCTTTCATTATCAATTACTTGACGTTCTTGCCCTTCTCGGAAGTATACATTCTGTCGATGCAGTAAATGAATATCAAGTCTGATTATAGTATGTGACTGAAAATGCATCGGTAATTCATTATAATTATTAATTATTAATTAAAATTCATTATAATTACTAATTATAAATTATTAATTAAAAAATTGGTAACTTCATTAATTTCTATATTTTGACCTTGTTCATTTCCACCAGACTCTAGTTCAACAGATACACTGTCATAGCCTTTATACACATATTTATAAATGTATTTGACACTTTTAACTGTAGTAGATACTTCAACATTTATATGGCAATTAAATTTAGCAAGTAAATATGGATTGTATGGTACAACATACCGATTGTCAAGGCAACTACCACGAACTTCTGCTTCAATACCATTACCACGTCTTCTGTATAATGGATACCCATTTAACGATTCACATGTAGTTTCATTAAATCGTTTTGGGTACTCTTTTATACATTTTCCATCTCTCATACATACAAAATTAGGATTAAGTACTCCGCATGGACCATGCATCATATGTTTTACAACATATTTATGTAATGCTGGATGTGTTTCAATGTGAGGAATCTCCGCAGATACAACTTTATCAATATCTATAGCATTAACAATTGTATCTTGCTAATTTAAAGTGAGTAAAATGGGAGCATGAGGCAATCCTCTTTTTTGAAATTCAATTGTATAAATGAGTACTTCAACTTTACCAAAGATATTATTTTGTGTAAGGCCCTCTATGAATGCTTTCAACTTTGACTTGAATACACGCACAATAATATCAGGTATAAAATTAGCAGCTTCACCTACACCAATGTTGTTAACTATTTCTGGCCAACTTGGATTGCTCATTGTAATAAATAAAGACGGCTTTCCGAAATGTTGTACAATTGACATTGCATCTAAATAATTCTGATACATATTTCTTGGAGATCCATTGAATGAAGATGGTAAACTTACTCTACGACCAACATTTCTGCCCACCCGATCAACAATGCAATGTAATCTTGAGCCCTCTATTCTCACATACATATCAACTATCCACTGCAGAAATAATTTTTTGTGAATGGTGCTACATGCTGAAATCTTCTCTAATCACAAGTCGATAGGCTGCATACTGAAGCATGACTAATTTTTTTCTGGGTGCTCTTGAATTAGATATAGTTGGTACGTTATGAGGAATATTGATATGCCACCCAGTATCACCATTTGGAAAAAGTAATGGATGTGCTCAAGGGTCTAATGATGAATTTAAAATTGAGATATTTTTGATGATTAACTTTTGAAAATGAAATCATATTTCGTTCAAAGGTGGCTCACCATCAACTGTACTAAATATTATTGCTACATCAGTTTGAACTGCATCATTGAAATGGCATTGATTTAAATCATGATTTACTTTAATGGGCATACAAATTTCTTTTTCTTATTTTCAACTCTGTGACAATGATGTTTCATTGCAATGAATGACCGAACCAAAGGATTACTGCGTTCCAATTCAAGAGATATTTTGCGCATTATATATATAAAAATCGAATTGCGCACAACATGGTGAGCGACCATATGCCGCATTAATTGAACCTGATCTGTGATAAAAGCATCATGTTTTTGAAATGATACACTCTACTTGTAACTGCCCGCAAATTTTAGCTTCTGAGCTAACCATAGCAAATGATGAATTATATTTGCGAATGTTTTCAAAATAATTTTTTGCCTTTCTTTTGATTGAAGGTTCATTTGAAATAAGTCCATAATACAATAATTTAAAATATTCATTTTGACTTAAGGGCGGTAATATTGCTTTACCCTTATGATAACATTAAATGAATTCAGTCCTGTCACTTAAAGTCACTTCAGATTCAAAACGTTTCGCATTGCAAAACCTGCATTGTAAATCCATTAATCCACAATCATAACTAGGAAAAAGTCTTGGAATTACATTTAGTGCACATTTATATGTATCTCTAAAAATTACTTCTTCATTTGAAATATTATTTAAAATTGCGTTTGGTCTATTAATGTATGTATGCGAAACAAACTATGAATATGACATTATCATAATTATGATTATTTTTGACATTCAGTAAGACTATGGACAAATAATATTAATCTCAGTTTGACCATAGACTTCAACCATAAACAAAATAGTACATATGTTTGTGTGTCAAACGCATGTATTTCTAATAAAAATCTATATATCTCTTTCTATGTAAAAATATTAGCTTTCAGCACTCTTCTCCATATAAACTTTAACTGTGTTAAATTTTATACTCCTCCGGACGCGTAATTTTCTTAAAAAGAAGTATAAAGGTTTTGTTTTGCATATTAATATTTTGGTTATTATTAACCTCTAAATTATGGTTATTATTAACCTTTAGAAAATTAAATAATATTTTATTAAATCGTAATCACTCTAATTTCAGATAAAAGGTCAATTTTTTTACTATATGGGAAAATAACAAAGTTAAAGCACACACTGTAACTTAGAAACTGCCTGGCAGATAAACTACAATGGAAAGCTAGCGTAAAAATAAAATTATGGACAACTCATCCGTCAATATGTGTGTATATACATATGTGTGTGTGTGTCAAACGAATGGTAGTATGTGTAATGTTTTTTTTATTAATTTAATGTGTTTCTAATGCATTATTATATAAAAATTTTAGCTTTCCCTACTCCTCCACATAAACTTTAACTGTGCCAAATTTCATACCCTTCCGTCCGCGTAATTTTCGTAAAAGGGGTACAACGTTTTTGCTTCACGTATTAATATTATGATTATTATTAATACTATTAAATTAAATGATAACAACTGTACTTCCAGATAAAAGATCAAATTTTTTACTATTATATATAAGAAAATAACAAAGTTGAAGCACAATAACTTGCGAACTGTCTGGCAGATAAAGTACAATGGAAAGCCAGCGGAAAAATAAAACTATAGACTACCCATATGTCAATTGTACGTATATACCTGTGTGTGTCAAATGCATGGTAGTGTGTGTAATATTTTATTTATTAATTTAATGTACTTTATAAGCATTATCATTGAAAAATATTAACGTTCTGCACTTCTCCTACATATAAACTATAAGTATGCCAAATTTCATACTCCTCCGTCTGCGCAATTTTCGTAAAAAGGTCCAAAGTTTTTGCTTCACGTATTAATATATAGATTAATTCATATAGTTTCATGGCTTGACTATTCAACATATTTTCATAAAATTTTGCATTTTTAGGATAGCGTCGGGTAGTAAAGTTATTATATTCCTTTAGTAATCATTTCATAATTAAAATGATCAATTATCTGTTTACCTTCTGATTCTCTACTCATTTAATCTTTACATGTTCGCCATACAATTACATATAAATGGTAAATCTATCAGATTTAAAAGATAAATCTATTTCAATTATAAATTAAAACTTCAGTTATGTACAAGAGCTTCGGATATTTTTAATAATTTACTTGAATATTTCTATAAAAGCATTTAAAAGTTTCATTTTTCTATTGGAAATTCATTGCCATGTTTATTCCACGAGTATTTAGCACTTTTTTAAAGAATGGTTTTGAACGGAGTAACTACGAAAACGAATTAACTACGAATTTTAATAACGATTTTAGGTCACACAGCCCGACAAAACGTTTATAAATATATTAATTTCTATATGAAACAGCATGATGTACTGTAGATAAAGGGTGGAAAACGCCTTAAACTATCGTACAGATGATATTAAACATGGACATCAGCACACATAGCATAATGCGGAGCGCGATTATATCATTTGTCAAAACACAATTTCCTAATAAAACCAAGTCCTAGCAGGAAACTTGCAAATACAACGTCCCTTATCTTAACGAGCTGCAAAACCTCTTGCCATGCAGTACATTTATTACGAGTATTACAAAACTCGTTAAACTTACACTTCCCAGCTGAAATGTTCACAAATTACACTTTATATATGATAATAATAAAAAACAACCCAAAGTTTTAGAATTAATAGTGGGTTCGCGTGTCGATAAAAGCTGGGAAAGGGCTTCGAGCTACATCGACAAGTGGCATGGGCTATCGATGCAAAATTTCTTCTAATATATTTTGCGAATATAATCTATTATACTATTATATTATTATAGTCATTGATGCTATAAAGTATTTAAAAAAAGGAAATATATCTAACCTCTTTCTAGATCATATTTTTAAACAGTATGCAAATTCGTTTTAAATGGGGAGTACCGTTTTGATCGAAAAGTGAATATTACACCATCCACGATTCTAATACTGTTTTATCATATATTAATAGCAATGATCTTTGTAAAAATGTCTTATACCAAATAAGATACGACCGCTTGTAAAGTTAGTAATTCTCAAGAAGTCTTTTAAAATAATTTGCTGATTAATTTAATATTTAATAGATTTAAATATATACAGAGATCAATTTTTATATGGCTCTATTTTTCTCGCTGCTTTTAAAATTACTTTAAATGTTGAAAATATTTGCGTGTGGTTATTTAACTATGTTATTTGATAATTTTTAGTTAAGTTATTAACTTGAAATTTGAGATTGGAATTACCAGTTTTTTACCACAAACAATTAGAACTAGTGAAGATGTAAGTAGCACTCCAAGCAGATAAGGGATTAATACGAACTCCAAAATTAATTTTTCGAATCTCGGAAGGAATCTTTCTTTCTTCACTTTTTTTAGAATAAAAGAAAATTAAAAATCTTTGCTATTGATTTTTATTTCATAGCTAAGTAAAAGACAAAACTGATTTTCTTTAATTATTTTTACGAAACCATTCAAAAATTTTTCAATTTTTCTATTTTCAACGATTCCAACGTTAATTATTGAGAACAAGGAGCCACAAATTCTAACCAATTTGGTGCTAACCTTATTATCGGTTAATTTAATAAAACAGTTAATAGATTTCAATACAATTCATGTTTAGTGACAAGTTTTTCGACGGATTTGAATAATGTATGAAAGAATCATCAGTGCGAAATTCAAATATTTTTTTAAAAGGTAATGAAATAACATTTTGAGTGGAACGTATTTTCACGAAATATGAACATACTTATATATCTTTATTCTAGTTCCTTGTATATTAAATAAATTATAATTAAATTAAGTTTTTAATTTGCAAAGTTAGACGAATCAATTTAATTACAATTATCTTCGTTAAAACTTTCTAAACGAGATCGCAGTCATGTTTCTTTTGCTGTAGTTTTACCAATTATATTTTCTGTTATTATTTAAGCAAAAATTATAACGAGATATTTTTTCGTGACAAATCATGTTAAAATATATTACAAAAATCGAGGATTGCATTAGAACAGTTGTTTAAATAAGTACCTACATTTACCATGAATCGTTTTGAGATTCTTATTGAAAAGATATATGGAAACCATTTATTTATGGAGAAATATTTAATTTTTCCGTTACAAAATATTTTGTATTGCATTTTCTCAAACATTTTTTCTCGAAGGTCGAAGACGGTGAGTCTTCGACCTTAGTAGTATATATGAAGCAAACGCAGACAATTAATAAGTTATTTTGGCTGACAATAATAGTTAATCACCATAAGACCAATATGTTATACGACATTTAATTCTGGAATACTTCTCTCAATGAGAGGAGAGGACTTCTCTCAAAATATTTCGGAAAATTAGATATGACATTATTATATTCATTGGTCAACATGAATCCAAAATTAAAGTCTTACCTGTTTAGGTACAACTAAACCGATTCAGTATGTATAAATAAGTCACTATCGATTTCAATGTAATTACTTCATTATTCTAGTATCGTGTTTCCAAGGTAAATTTTAACCACTACCTCATGACGAGTGTCACAATTTAACGACAGCCGACTGCAATTTTGTCATTTAATTAGGTAAGTGTCATTTAGAATTGACCTGACTTTATGTTTATTATAAACGTGATCGAGGAATAATATTAATACTATTACAGGTCCTGTATTCTATCTTGCTTTTGGGTTAATTACTAGAACCTAAATGATTCTTCGTGGCCCGAAGCAAAATTAATTTTGTCATGAAATATATTTTACTTTTACTTGCTTTATTTTTCGAACATAATCTCGTAATTTGTAACCAGGAACTTTATTCAATAGGAATACAAATGTATGAAGTATCAATGAAACATTTCTAAGGGGAATTTTGATAACTAATATATCATTATTATATAATGCCAATTTCTATAGGTTATAATGGGGTGATGAAAACATCAAACATAATTAAATATTTTATATATCTCTATGTTAATTCCTGTTAAATTACGAGACAAGTAATTCTGATGCTGATTTATCGTTCTTAAAAAACCTGTTTTATTAAAAACTACTAGAAAAACATTTCTAGAAAAACGATATATAATATATTTCTTGAAACAATAGTCCGACAACGGTAATAAAAGCTATGATCTAACTACCTGATAATGAAAAATATGACCAGCTTTCATGTGTTTATTTCAAGCAATTCAAGATATACGAATATAATATATAAAGATAGAGATAATCATTAATATTATTCCAGTATGACACGCACACACACATACACACACATGTGTGTGTGTGTGTATACACGGTGGTTTACTGTGGTCTATATTTTGTATCCATCTTATGAGTCTCATTCAAAGTTGTATATTTAATTGCAGGATATTTGTTCTATTTCCCTTCTTGACGGTTCTCCAATTTGGTTTATTAGTGTTATTTCTTATATTCATGCGACATTTTCCAATTTACTTCTAAAGTATAGTAACTTGTATAAATATTTCTTAATTTTTTGGCACTGCATCATTTTTCTTTCAGTTCCAATTTTTAACTTCACTCGCTTCGATACAGGGTTTTGATTCTATAGAAAAGAGGAAACAAATGGCGGTAAAATTAAAAAGAAATATGTTCTCGAGAAAAATTGGATCTCAGTATTAGAAATTAAAAAAAAAGTTTTGCTGTTCTAAATAAAAGAAAAATGTGAAAAGAAGAAAGGCCTGTGACCTGCAGTAAGTTCGAGAATTATCGTGATGTGAGAGACTTATATTCATGTTTTATTAATTATGATCCTAAAATAAAAAAGTTAATTTCCTTTTTTTATAAACATTTTATTGTATTTTCATCTTCTTAATTCAAACTATGTGTACATAAAATGAAAATTGTTTACGTAGTTGAGGCTTAAAAACAAAACAAACCAACTAAGTTTTGGCATTTATAATAGTTAGTAGTTAAGATTCCAAGCTATGTATTGAATTCATCTGATAAAACAAATTGATCGAGGTGTCAATTTAGATTTTAATTATCTTATTATTGATTTTTTTTATCCCTAACGCATATGTCTCTAGCTTTGAATTTTGATAATTATATTAAACATTCAAAGTAATCAGTTTCTACTTATGTCTTTTAATTTGTAATATATTTTGTTTTAAAATATACAAAACACTCATCATACTGAGCTCTCCATAGTGAACTTTAAGGAAAATGACTTTGCTTTAACTTAACAAACCTTATTTTAAAGTTTTTTTACGTATTTTTCAGTTACAGTAATATTAGAAGTGGACGTAGACTCTTTCCACAAAAAAGTTTAATTAAAACTTAATATCACAAAAATATAGGATTTAGGTGCCTTCTGCTACTAGTTGTGCTCGTTTTGACCAAAAATAATTCTACTAAATTTGCTTGTCACATTTTTACTTGAGGACATTGACAAATTTTTCAAAAAAATTTCCTCTTTGACGTATCGGTAGATATAATACAAATTAATATATTAATAATATAATACAAACTTTGGTGAACGCTGAGGTATTCTGTGTTAAGTATACAAATAAAAATATCTTCTTTGGACCAAAAAATCTTAATAATTAAATGCCGTAATTACACACGCTGATTAATATTTCTGTATCTGTGTACTATATACAAAATATAATACTTTCAGCATGTTATCGGATTTATTTAGACAATATTTCCAGCTTTAATAAAAAAATCAATTTGGAGAAAATTCGAATTAAGTTCTCGGTGAAAACAAATATATTTAAATAAATTAAATATAAATGACAAAGGTAGATATTTTTTTTATTTTATACGGCTGTACAATTACTAATGACGCTAGGAATGAATATCCCAATTGACAAAAATTGGCATTTGCCTTTCGAGTGCATTTTTTCCTTCTACCCTATGGGGTTAATATACCGCTCTATAATATACTAAACGATATCAGGTTTAAATAGGTTGAAGAGGGTGAGAATGTCGTGGTCAAATTATAATTATACCACATTGTACTAAAATTATTTAAATTTTATTATTTCGAATTTATAGAATAATAATTAGGTTAACTGTATATAATTACAAATGTTTGTGTTAGTTTAAAATTAAAAATGTTTGACGCACTAATATCGAACATAAAAATTTTAGTTCCGAAGTAAGAATTCGGTCCAAAGAAATAAAGTTTTTCAAGTAATATATTAAATTCAGTCGTATCCGTAAAAAAGAAACAATTTATATTCATAAATAAATGCGTATTTTCGAAGTTCAAAAGACTTGTATATTAAAAATTTATGATAATTTTTTTCAGATATGTTTCAAAAGTACTTGTTACAGGAATAATTTTGCTCCTCACTTGTGTCAAAAAATAATTGAAAACGTAAGACAGGGAAAAAGGTAATAAAAATATTGTAATTTATACAGATTTTATTTATGAAGTGTTACATTTTTGTTTTGGTATTTAGTATTCAATAGAAGTTTTGCCCGAATATCGTCATAAATTATTATCACAATAAGGATTGGATATTAATGTTGGTTTAAGCAATGCCTATAGAATTATTTAAAAAAACAAATAGAATATTGTTTTATATAATATAGGAACTTTAAAATTAAAAACAAGATTATTTGTCGATTACAGACAGATTAATCATAAAAAGTATAAATGAACTATTTAAATGCTTCTTGCAATAAAAAAAAATCACTTCCACCATTTTTTTTCTAAATATTCTAATAAATTGTTATGCAGAGTAAAAAAGTGTCCCATAGACATTTCCTAAATATATATAAGTATCAGTGTGATATCCAATCAGTTTATAAACACAAGCTTTAGATCAAGTGATGGCTGCAAATAAATAAATTATTGCCAAATCTATTTCAAAATTTATAAATCAGGTTTATAAAAAATAAAATATTTTTATTCTAGCGTTACTCAAATACAAGAAACATGAAATTTGTGCAATATACCAGACTAATATATCCTCCAAATAATTTCACTAAGAAAAATTTAATAAAAAGCTCTGGTCGTGCAATTACTTACTTCCATCGAAAAACTTACGTCTTTGAGTAGAGATTGAGTCTTGTCACTTGCCCTACTTACATAACGAAGTCATCAGAAATTACTCGTAAATTAACACTTTGTTGAATATATTTGGCGTTAGTTTTGTAGAAATTCAATATTTAGAATTAAACGAAACTACGTGATGTAGTATTATTTCTACTTTCTTTAAGTTCTTCACAACGACCAAGGTTTCGTTGTATTACAACATCTTAAGGTGGGCTATTAGAAAGGATTAACTTTTTTTTTCTTTCTTAGGAACATCCAACAGCATATATATGTTTCAAAAACAATAGCGGAAGCCAGGTTTGCATGGGTTTTCCCACTGCTTATGTTAGTGAGTTTATTGTAGGGGAGAGGTGTAGGTTTTTTTGTATTTCCGAGAGTTACACGATATACAGATATTTTAGTGAGGGTAATAAATAAAATTAATGTTATTCTAAGAGGTTATACAATGCGAATGTTCCGGTGTATGTAATAAAAGTAAATGGAAGTTATTCTCAGTAATACATTTATACAGCAAGGGTGCCTGAAAGTTAGAACAAGGTTGTACTTTTATTTCTACATATCTTTCGTTTTATTTATAAACATAATTTACGCAAAGAAATAAAAACTATAAAACATACAAACATATATATATATATATATATATATATATATATATATATGTATATATATATATATATATATATATATGTATATAAATATATATATATATATATATATATATATATATATATATAAATATATATAATTTGATAAGACGAACGTGAAATATTTCTTGTGAACTTTGCATTACTCTTAAAAAAATATCTTAATGATAGTTAAATAGAAAAAATAAACGTAACAACTTAATTTTTATCTATACCTGTTCTGAATAATATCGAAAAAAATATTTAAGTAATCTCAAAAAAAATTATTATGGAAAATAATTTTTTAAATCAATCACTATCCTCAAAAATGGTGAAAATTTTGCGATTTTTCCTAAAGAAATATATTCTTTATTTAATAATTTATGTTCTAAATTCTGTAATATATTTATTAATAACAAATTTCATAACTGACACAAAATTTATTTAATACCGGCACAATAGACATTTCCTTTACTTTTTCCAAACGTGAAATAGGAAGTAATTAACTAGTAACAGGAAATAAGATGTAATAAATTAAAAAATATTAGAAAATAATTTTGATATTTTATAATTTATATTTTCTTTTAAAATCAATTTACATAACATTTTTCTGTTTAATAAACAATTATAATGAAGTAACAATGTCGTAGCGTTTAAATGCCAGCGTCTTTCACGATTAAATAATATTGACCATAAATAATAACTCTTAAGTTCAAAAGAAACTCACACGACGAAATTTCCCCACACATTTAGGCCTATACAAACAATTAAGAGTACATAATAATTCTATTAAATATTTTAAAATATTAATTTAATTTGCTCCAAGTAAATATATTTGCCTGGAAAGAATTAAAAAAAACTCGGGTATTTAGAATCATTGTTGCAGTTTTTCTGTTAGTTTTTCTGTTATTATTAGTTACTTTTTCCGCAAATCTAGCACAGAAATTTCGTCTATATTTTGTGTATAATTTCAACAATATCTCTATAACAGTTTAACTTAAAATTTTGAAAAAATAATTTTGGAATCCTTATACTTTTTTCTTATTGCTAATCGCAATATACAAAAATAAAAAATGTTTTATTTCTTCATTTGCTACTTCTAAAATTTCCACGCTTGTTGGTAAATTTCTGAAATACACGTGGATTAACATTCTCAACCATTGTAATAAAGACAATTTGCAAAATGTATGGAGTTTGGTCTAATTTTGAAATCCAGCGGCAGATTCTGGAATTGGCAGCACTAGAGGTGCACTATTCGTCTCAGTTTGCATTAAAAGAAACGTGTAAATGTATAGGTTGGTTTCTTAGGTATTTTATTTAATTTTTTTTATGACTTATTGCTTCTTTGCCGGAAACATTTGTGACGCATATTACGTATAATCGGGAGCTTATGTGCTGAGATTGTATCGTATTTCTTAAAAGATCGTTCTCTATATTAATTCCATGCGCAGTCATCCTCTCGGGGTTTGGTTGTTCACATTTTTGTATATGATACAGTCCTTGGCGAATATGCTCACTATAATAACTGTATGCTAGTTTTAGGATGTAGGTACCCACTCCCAATAATATGATGTTCTTTTTCACTGAACCCAGGCAAATGTTATCATATCTCCTGGTCCAGTAATTAAATCTCAAAATGCAGCTCGTCGTATTAATATGATTATCAATCACGTAATTGGCTGATAAATTTGGTATCTCTAGTCTTTCACTTACTATTTCAGTAAATCTTTGTGCATATATACTGCCTTCAGTAACGCGCAAGCATATGAGACATCTCTTTGTTAAAATAGTCTTCACGGATTAATTTGTAATCGCGTTTCATGCGCCTATTAACAATCTTTATGACCCATGAATACCGAGTCGAGATTTGTTTACCTCTATTGTAGAGAACAGGTTTTCTCCTCAGTTTCTAGTTGGCGGAATAACAACTTGATAGCCACATGACTCTAGATCTGGCTCACGGAAGCCTTTGTCTAACACATAGACATCACCTTCTCTATAAATCCAATTCAACACACTTTCTTCATTATTTGCCAATATATTATATTTGCCAACATACATAATTGGCATCTGCTGTTGTAGCGGCATATAACCCTAATACTTCCAGTATATGACCATTACACGAAACAATCATAAAAGGTTTTAATAAGTTGCTGAAATTATGATGGCGATATATAAACCTTGCAAAAATCAGAGCCTTTTGAATATGTACATTTGTGGCATCACATATGGTTATGATCTTTTTCTCTGATACTCCTAAATCAATGTTTCTAAATATAGCATATGCCAGTAGATGCCAGTAGATTACGTCAAACGATATCAGGTTGAGACAATCTCTCAAACTCAAAATTTCCAGGTACAAAGTCCTGGGGTGAGCAATCCCTGGCAATTTTCATTGGTTTCTTCAAAAATTTGACGATTGATGTTAAAACTATTACCTAGGCGGTAATTAGTTTCTCCAGTACGGAACTTCATCAAATAAATTCCTTGGCTTAATTTGGGTTTTATGCAAGCCATCTGCATGGCTTCTTTTAAGGGCAATTAATGCTGCTTTTTTCGTTTTTCTTATAATGTCTAGAAACTGTGCTCTGTTAAAATCTTGACAAACATTTGTGGCAACAAACAGTTCATCCCAGGTGTTTCAGTTTAGATGCTCTTGGCAGATTCTTGCAGCATCTGGGGCTTAATAATTTAAATGTATAGAAAATATACTCTTATCATCATCTGAGTTACGGAAATGAGATATATTTCTACATCCATAAAATAGACACCTGGAAAATGTGTAGCGTGTACGTGAGTACTTAGGCACTACTTGAGATTGGCTTACTTCAACCGGAATTACTAGCCAATCGGGATCTTCTTCACCTTGTGGGCTAAAAACCATTACAGGAGTAGGTTCTTAGTAGTATAATAGATTCTTAGTAGTATAATATAGTAGGTTCTTAGTAGTATAATAGATGAGACCGTAGAAAAATATTACCCCAGTTAATCGTTATCAGTTATAGGTAGCCGCATAACAATAATCTGTTAAAAATATACTTTTGGACCAAGATTAGAATATAATTATTAAAAACGAGCGATTAGTTTTTGTTTCCAGGCCATTCCGATTATGCTATGATTTAGTGACATGTATTTGCTTGAATAAGTGGCTCTGTAGCCGTATACCGGATTAAATCGCGATTTGATATGAAACTGTAGGTACATACGTATTCAGTTATATATTGTGTTTACCATTAGATGGCTAGTCGAGACGTCTAGTGACTAACATATATCCCTCTCTTTCCGGAAGCCCGATTTGGATTCCCGGCCCGACCATGTACCAATGAGACCTCCGTTACGTAAATTTTACGGACGTTCTAATGGTCAGGAAAAACATCGTGGGTAAACCTGTGTATCTAAGTATATTAGCAATCTTTGATGATACATTAAGTATACCAACCGCGGTGGCTAGAGTGGTGGACTACAGCATTCACGTCCTCACTTTGCGGAAAAGCCCTTGCCCAACAGTAGGAATTATAGTGGCTGACAATGATGATAATTTAGAGTATAGTACTTCATTAGTACCATACAGGTAGCACTGCAGCGTGGTAGTTATATATACCAACAGTATAATACGAGTAGCGGCTGTATTGCGGCCAGCCAGTCATTCACTCGATATGACTCGCTGGAGTCTCGAATCAGATATCACGTATCCATGTGAATATGTATTAAAGTAACATTAACCTGACGAGGTATTATTTCATGATTTATAAAATCTGCTATTGCAAGATTGACGTCAAATAATGTCTTCGATATTTTGTAGTGCAATCAGCGTCGACATTAAGTGCACAATATACAATCATGTGCTTCCATTTTAGTTTTAGATGCACCTAATCAAATGTCTATTAGAAAAACCCAAGGTTGTTTTCAAGGGTTAAACCCATCCAAATCACAAAACAAAAAACGAGTGTCCAAAAATAATAAGCCAGGTCGAACGATGAATAAATGATATAATCAAATAGCAAAGATCGTTGTATATCTACACAGAAAGAGAGCCGCGAGCTGAGTGAAAGTGCGTGTTTGCATTTTATTTATCAGCACTCGCAGGAGGCAGGTAAAAAATATATCTCTCTCTCGCACAGATTGGAATATTTGTAGTTAACTATCTAAGCATCGAACGCACAAATCTATTGTTATTTCATCCTCCTTTTTTAAAATAAAAATAACACTAACGGTTTAAAACAAAATGTGACCTAAAATATATCACGTTTATTTATTTTTCTAAACATGACTTGAGTTTGCTACTATAACTAAAGTCGCTGTTTATAATAAGTACTATGATAGTAAGTATTTGAGAGTGCTGATGATTTTTTTTATTTTATACCAAAAATGCCCAATATCGTTTTAAGTTTTTACAACACACAACTTGTAAAAAAGAACTAGGACCTTTCCAATATTATTTTTTAAAGTTATCTTTCATATTGAAAAAAAAAATTTATACATAATTATACATTCTTATAAATTTTATTAATAAAATATTAATTAAGTATGAATTGGCAGAATTAACTTCAAAAACTAAATAACTCCTTTCTCTTTATAGCTTTAGTTTTTTGAAAACTTGACCCTTTATTGTAGGTTACCAGATATTATATAGCGTTAAATTTATTATAATAAATATTTTATTTTCTGCAGGTTTGATAAAGTCCTGGGATAAGCCAAAATAAAAAAAAAATTGCAAGCATTATCATGCTTCTAGTGATAAGTCTGTTAGACGCCTCCATCGTGATAAAATCGCTAATAAAATGGAAAAAAGAAAAGAAAGCGATTGACATGAAGATAAATTAATGCCATTAATATCTAATAATTTATACATGATAACTAAAAGTCACAAAAAATATATGTAATTTAATTGTACAAGTTATCTCCACTTTAAACAGAACTAAAAAAATGTATTCTTGCCGTACACCTCTTTCTGTATGACAGTTAACATTACATAAGATTTTAAGAAAAATTTTATTCTCAATTTTAAATGTCCACCAATTTGGGTAGTTATGGGTGAATATCAAATGTACCCGGAATTTATACAACAGATAGAATGGTTACTTACCTACAGCCCAACGCACCGCATAAATGCGTTCCAATTAATGGGTCAACACGTCAATCAAAAGTGGTGACTTGAAGAGTCGTAAAAATATAAACAAAATATTTATCGATGGTATTTCATGAATTTAACATTATGGCAGTTCAGATGTAAAATTCCCGATGGATGAATAGCCTAGATGACACATTAGGAGAATTTGGTATACATTTAGGAACTTGTAAACATTTAAGGTTACATAGTATTTCTGTTAAATTATTAACAAATATTAAATTCTCATCAAAAATATAACATGTTTTTAAGCCTGTCAAATATTTAGCAATAAATATATTGTCTGTAAAATATCTAGTAGTCTTTAAAGCAAAATAAATATCCTCATTTTTCTGTATTCTTCTAATCATAACTTTAAGAAATATCTTTTTTAAATTTTTAAATTAAAATCTTTTATATTATTCGTAATAGAGCTTTCCAATCATACATTGCATGATGTTTCAAAATGAAAAAAACATTGTGACCTTTATTTACTCTCTCTTTCAATGATTTTCAATCATATGAATATTTAAATAAAAAAGCTTTTACGTCGCATGATTTCTGACAAATGAATATAATTCGTAAAAGTGAAAATTAAAAAAGTATCTAAAGACAAGAAGTATTTTGGTTTAAAAATTATACTTTTATTTAAAAAAAAAGTATTAACGCTTTCGATATCATTTTAAAAGAACACCGATTATTAAAAACGAAAGTAATTGGGAAATTGTGAAGCAAAAATTTTATATCATATTTTGAAATTGACCACAAAAATTCAGATTTTATTTTATCTAAACAACGCATTGTACATAGCCAATTCATTTTCTAATACATGGGATAATAGAGCCTTGGTCTGCGTGCAGTTTTTTTTAAGCGCTAGAGCAGAAGTGAGAGTTAAATAAACTTTTGTCGGAAAAATAATATCCATAGATGCCTTCTTGTTTCCCTTTTATTTACTTTTTATTTATTTTTATTATTTATTTTTGTAATATTCTTTTGTAATTTACCCTTTTTATTTATTTTTGTAATATTCTGTATACACGATATTTGATGTTTTGCATTCGTTGAGTATTATTTATTAAGTTTGGAAATGTTCACTGGTCCATATAGTAGCTTTGATAAAATTTTATCGTATCGAAGCTTTTTTCTAAATTTTATCGTAAGAAGAAACTTATGCGGTATAAAAAAAACACCTAAGTATAAAAAAATCTATACATATAAATAAAATTAAAATGTCTATCTCGGATTTTGGAATGCACTTGTGCTTCGAAGTTGGCTGGGTACTTTTCAGATCACACGGAATTAAAAAGCCCAGAAAGGGGTAACAGGATAGAAAATTACGTAGAAATATATTTCTATATGAAGGGTATAACGAGTGCTTTATGTATCAGAGAAAAGAAGTGCACTATCTGCACTTTGTTTCCCCATGATATCCCAAAAATGTCATAAAAAAGAAAAGAATTCCGCCCCACGGATGAAAGCCCAGAGCACCCTTAAATTTATAAATAGGGAGAGTGAGAATATGCAAGTCGGCTTCAATGGAGATAAAAAAAATTAATTACTTTTATGTAATAAAGGAATACAAAATACACGCATTAAAATTACGCTTGTATTTTGGAATTATATACGGATGGAATCGCGAGGTATCACTTGTTTGTTATATGTACAAGAAATCGGCGAAATTGTTTCAGTTGTTCCTGATATAAACGAGATTCGTTATTTAAGAACTTACGCGAAATATCAAAACATTTTTATATATTTGAACATTAACAATAATATAAATAATTGTTATTGTTAATAAAACATTGGAGACATTTAAGATTTTATACTGAAACGTTCATATCTAAAAGAATTATGCAAGCAAGAATTTAATAGCTTAAAAATTAAGCTCAAAAATATACATAACCTTGTTGTCATTTCATGGACAGTTCATATAAGACCATGTGGGTGGTCCACGCTACTTTCGCAGACAGAAAATCAGTAACAGGTCATTATGAAGTATATCTTAAGATATTCTTCACATATTTATTTATACGATCTGTTACTGATATTTTATATTATCGCCAGGATGGTGGGAAAAGATATATTATGATTAGGGTTCAGTTCTGTGTCGAGAGAGTTTCTGCAGATAAAGTAAGTTCTAGTTCCATCCCTAAGAATTTTCATCCCTATAAAATATCGAGTTCCAGTCTTGTTTAGGTTTTTAAAAGAGTTCTACTTGCCTATAATTCGCAGATTTGATATTTCCAATTGACCGTCCAGTCATTAAATTTCGACTCTCCTTATAAGTTTATATTTCTGATAGTGACTTGAGAAATTAATTCGGTATTAAGTAAACATGCTTCCTTTGCTAATGTATCTGCGGTCTCATTTACATTAATAGTAACATATACCGGGATTAACTGCAAATTACATTGTTTGTCCATGTTAAAAATTTTACTAAGGTTACTGTGTTTATTAAATATTAGCAAATAATGTTAATGCAGAAACAAAACCCTCATCTGAAAAGCGGTCAATGGGTCTTATTCATTTAGCTTTAAGGTTAGTGATTAGTTGTTCCTTGGAAAAATTTTCAAAAAGATCGGAATTTGAGAAGATAGAAGTAGCTCTGCTAGAATCACATGAGTGTGGTTTTCAATTTCGATTCGTCGCACTGTAATCTACAGGGTCGTTTAAGCATTGCAATTTTGCTCCATTTTTTATAGGTTGCTTGCCAATATTACCTCTCTTTCTAAGTCTAACCTTATTGGTAAATTTAACAACAATGTATTTTCTTCTATTTTCGAGAACCTGCGGATCACATTCTTGCTCTGATTTAGTGTACAACAATGATGTGGTCCGCTTAGGGGAAATAACGGTCAACTGAAGATTACCTGTTTTATCTTTGCCAGTTAATTTTTGACGGCTTACAACATAGATCACATGACAAGATCACGGTGTTCTTTCTTGATATGACTAAAAATAGATCATAAAATGGGAACCCAAGGCAGTGCCTCAAAAACAGAAAAATACACGTACATTTAATGGTATCTAGTTACGAGTAAGAAATACTTGGGGTGATGTAAAAGTGAAATCAGTTCTCAGTACGCTATTGTTTCTTATCTATGTTAATAAAATTCATCCATATGTTCACAGAGACACAAAAGTTTTCCGTTATGTGGATGATAATACTATGATAATAATACAGTCTGAAAGATGTCTTAACTGTTCACTGAAGGAAATCTTGGAATAGTCAGATTTCTTAAAACTGAAAATTAATCCACTTCAAACTTTGTTCAGCATCTTTTTAACGGACAGAAAATATAGATAACTTCTTTATTAAATATGATTCTGAATAATTAACCAATAAACATATAGAAAAGCCAGTCAGTTTAGGACTTACTCTAGATGCGGAACTTGGTTTCATTGGACATGTAAAAATATGCCAATAAAGCGCTTAAAAAATAAAAATCTTTAAAAACCTATGCGGCACGGATTGGAGAGCAAGACCCAAAACCTTAAAAACTACTTATACCTCATTGATTCGATTAATCACAGAATATACTTCACCGATCTGGTCTCACGCTTCAAAATCGGCCCTACAAAACATCAATAACAAACAGACTAGAGCCGCAAAAGTCATTGGGGCAGTCTCTTCTAAAAATCATTGGCGCAGTATCCTCCACATAAATACAAAAGCATATATGTAATAAGTATTTAAAGTTATTTATTTACTCATTTATCAAAGAAAGTTAATCTACTGCCATGATTTATGAACGGCAGTTCATTATGATTGCATGTTAAATTCAAAAACTTATAAAATGTTTTCATACCAACAATAAACAATTAAAATAAACCATTTTAAGAAAGTTCTATTATTTATTTATGAATCGTAGTTTACAAAATAATTCACATCTCTATGTGTTTAAATGAAAAATGTAATAGTACTTGGAAATATATTCAATATTTTTAATATCGCAAATTTTCATTATTAGAACTTTGTAAATAAAAAATTTACTTGTCTACTTTGGACAGAATTTTTTTCATATTGAAAGTATTCCATCACCTTAGTTTTTCCTTTGGAAAATATATTGATGTTTACAAAAACACGTAAACAACATAATTTGGTTCAACATTACTTTCTACGTTTGTGACATAAAAGATAACGCATAACATATATCATATGTACTCTATTTCTTACATCACAAAAAACTTTTGATAGAATTTATTGATCGGTTGGCTTTAGTCAGTTTTGAATCTGCCCTTGCGTGAATTTGCCTATATCAAATGATAATTCCTCCAAAGGTTACAGTATCACAAAAAGTTATACAATATCAAATATACCACAGGATCCTATATAGCATATATTACGCATATTATATATCATTTACAGCAGAAAGGAGTATTCTGTACGCCATTTTGAATATTGTCACAATTTTATATTTTGCGAATATTTCATATTTTTGTAATTGATTATCTCACCTCGAAAAGCGGCAGGTTATTTATGCTACATAGGACCATACGGAGTTGCAAATAGAAAAGCTTTAAGAGAGAAGAAAGAAAGAGAAAATAAGAAGAATAGCTTGCATTGTGCAATATTTATTAGATACATGGTTAATGAACCATTTGCTCTATAATTTAAGTCTTGTGTAATTTAGTTTTAATGTGGTACTAGTTTTAATGGTCCACCACATTAAAACTAAGCATAATTTGCAGGATTTCTTACAAACTTAGGCAAGCTTTTCATCGACGAAATTAGATTGAGCACAGAATGCTGCGCCACAATTAGAAAGTAATTAAATTATATAATAATTCCGAGCCGTCTACTTAGTCAGTAGTTTATGTAGTTTTCATAAAATTATCATTAACATACTTGGTATTGGATTTATTATGTAAATAATATTATATGTAATTATTTGTCATTTGATGCGCGCGACTTGCGTTCGTCTTCTTTTATAGTATGTTTCTTAATACGTGTTTCTTTTAATTCACTTAGTTGCGAATTTTTT
The DNA here is from genome assembly GCA_039881145.1 of Druceiella hillmani. Classification (NCBI taxonomy): domain Eukaryota; kingdom Metazoa; phylum Arthropoda; class Insecta; order Lepidoptera; family Hepialidae; genus Druceiella; species Druceiella hillmani. Next base: position 17,823,350 of record JAYKKI010000016.1, on the reverse strand, counting down.
CTTCCTTTACAATCATATGAAATATTAATTGTTGGTCAGTATACTACATCAATCGTTTTTAATTTATCTTCTTCTCTTGTGTTATTTAAGTTTCGTAAAAATAAGGGTTGGTATCCGTATGATGGTAGCAATTCTAATGTTATTCTAAATTAGCGTGATATTTTAGAAGATACGGGAATATTAACTCAAATAACACCTATTATGAGGAAAGCGATGAAAAAAGGGCTGCCGTTTACCTTCGACGAAAAAATTGCTGCCTCATACTAAAAGATAGTTCTAACCCTGATCTTCGCGGATTTATTATAAGGATCATAAGGTGGTCCAGGGCTTGTTTTAGTCTAACACTAATTTTATAGATCCGCGCAGTTTAAATTTCGTTATTTATCTTGACAGGGCTCAGCATCACTTTTACTCTCTACTCTCCTTATTATGACATGAAACGCACGGAGCTGGCTCGTGCGTCTCATGTCATAATAAGGATGGTGTGTTTTTTAAAAGAGTTTTGATGATTTTGGTATGTTTAATGATAGGCGATGTCATAATTTTATTTCAATTACGTCAAATAGCGAAATGATGAGATAAAAATATACGTATGAAATTAGGTCCTAAAATAAAAAAGCTAAGTGAATTTAAGGGGCAAAGAAGTATTGTATGCCAAAATAAAAAATAAAAACCCCTAATGATACATGCAAAAGAAAAGGTTTTTTTGTTTCATTTGCCTGTACTTATATAATATCTTATAAAATAATAATTTTATAATATTTATATTATATTCTTATATAATATCAAAAAAATATATTATGTTTTAAAGGTTCCTTTTATTTACCAAATTTATGAATATTAAATTTACCGAATTAAAAAAAAATATATCATAAATATCTCTTATCGATTAAAACCAAATTATTTTTTTTAATAAGAAATACCTGTGTGTAAGTAAGCAGGTAATGATTACTATTAATATATCTATCTATATATTGGTAATTTAATCTTCTAATAAATATCTAATCTTCATGTTACAGTGACCTTTGAATCTCTTTATAAAAAGCATTAAAATATTTTCATGTTTTTAAGGAATGTCGTTTCCTTACGTATTTTTATTCAAAATATGTCTTAAAAGAATCGATCTGTGTTAATTACATTTTCCTACATTTTTATCTTCTTTATTTCTTCTCTCCATCTGATATGAAAACTTTTAAAAAACCAGTCAGTGCGAATTCAGTACGAAGATATTTCGGTACTTTGATTAAAATAAAATAACTAATAAATTAAAATTATACAAAATTACTTTACCACTAATAATTTTTGGTACAAAAAATATTTGGACAGTACCAAATTCAAGCGGTTTCTACGACAGATGACGACAAACGACTATGACAAACGTACAGACGTGCACGTCAGTGAAGTATTTTTCGATATAGGAATACGAAAGAAAAGTGTTTTATTTTGAAACGAATGTTAAGTTACTTTGTTAGAAATGTAGCTTTAATAGTATTGTTGTAATTGAACATTAATAGTAAATATATAAACGAAGATCAGTATGTTGAATCACTATTTGGAATTAAAACCTATGCTATAAGATGAACTGAATTTTCTGAATGTCGTATTCTAACACATTAAACGCTTACCAACTAATAATACCATCCATATTATACGATATGTTACATGAGTGTTAGTCGTATGTATTTATACTGAGAATTTGAAAAAATTCGGTGTGCAAACTAATATAATAAATGTATCGACAAAATTAACTTAGCATATTTATGTAAATTTTTGGAACATTCCAATTCCAAAATCGGCTTGTTCCTTTTTAGAGTGCCGAAGCCAAAATTTAAAATTTACTGATTTCGTAGGTCTGGATATTTGTTTTTCCAACTGTTTATCAAATGATTATAAACTGTTAAAGGAGAAGCCGCAAAATTTCACACAGAGTTTACCTCTTAAGATCTAATTAGATGAGAGACAAATAACGCGTTTTAAAATGTTTCAACGAAGGTTGATAAAACTAAATTCAAACTTAACTTAAAAATATATAATCTTCATAGATAATTGTGAATTTCTTTATGTTTTTTTCAACGCAACCGATTTATCATAGCCGTGCTAACAAATTAATTATCAGTCTTAGGTAAAGGATGTAAATCGATAAAACTTAGACGAGACCCTAAATCTATAAAGTTTTATAGTTGTATTCTGTATTAAGCCTTTGTAAAACGTAATTTCTATCATTATTTGATCGCGAAGAAGGCGCCTAAGGATCTCATATCTTTTCTTTGTTCTCAAATATTTTCACGTTTTATACGACTATTGCTTAACTTTCTATACCTCTTAATTATTTAAATGACGTCCAACATTTTAGGTAAATGTAAATATATAAACGTCCAAAGAAATGATAATTCTCCTAAACCCATCAATTGTTTGTTTTCTCCTACTATATCACATAATTCTCAATATATTTTGCCGGCATTAAAATTATTACTGTTTTTTACAGATTTGTTTTGTAACTACATTTAGCGGTTTACCACATTGCTTGTTATACAATTTATTTCAATACATATGTTTTTTCATTTCTAAATATTTGGACTAAACTATAAGAAAGTCGTATCATTCAAGGTCCTCAACATCACATGTAATTGTATAAGTTACTAGAAATGTATTTTTTTATTTACCTTATTATGTACAGTTTTCTCAATTCAATAAAATACACAACCAGTTATGACTGTTCCATTCACACTTACATACTCGTAATATATGTTGCTTCATTTTGAGAAACAAAAATGGCTGAAAAAAGGAATAGGCTATATCATATAGATAACACAAATAATATTTAGATATACTTGTATCTAACTTTGAGGAATAATAACGTTTCAACTCGTTCAAACAAATTTTTATGCAAATTGAGAAAGCCAGATGTCTAACAGCTTTGTAGATTAAAAAATAAGCGAGCATAGGTTCAGTTTTTCCCCGGACTTCCGTTATTACATTCGTAATGACCGTTATGGTATCTTCACTTTGCATAACGGGAATTTGTTTCGTAATAATTTACATTTCCTTAACTTTTTTCGTTTATATCAAGTATTGTGAGTAAAATATATAAGACAATTAAGTTGTTCATAAAAATCGAGCAAAACGTTTCTCGTAAGTTCTTTTTTTTTTGTAGTCTTCGATTCATAAATATGGATTTTAATAGCTTAAAGCACTTAATATATATAAATTCCATTTCCTGTGCCATATTAAGAGAAAATATAATTTATATTTATTAACGAATTTCTCTTCCTAATTTATATTAGTGTTTGAAAAAAGTCGTAAATCTTCTGTTTCGATGTTTTATATAATTTTTTTAGTTGGCTTGTGTTATTTTTATACATACTTATTTTTATTCATTTTGTCTACTTCGTACATGCATACAGGTATTCATGTAAACGTGCTTGTTTATATCTTATGATGAATTATATTCTTGCTATACTTATATATTCTTGTGTCACGCGACTACAGGAATTGTATTTCGAAAACAATGTACCCAAAAATATGTTGAACATTATATATCAATTTATCTCTTTGTGTTGACTTGCGCAAGTTATTTCAAAAAAGAAAACAAATTAGAAAAATTTCTTTGAATCTTGTGCAACATATCAGAAATAACAATTAATATTACTCATAGAATAAGAAATTTTTATTTAAAGTACTTTTTTCTAATGTGTTAATTTAAATCCGTTGAAATATTTTGGATTTAAGTTTCCACTACGTTTGCTATAAGTCATATGGGTTCACGCTGATACACAACCCAGTTCCGAACACCACCAACCGACACTGAAATGCTTTGCAGCTAGTTTGGAACCATTGCAACTTCCAAAAGAGTTAGAACTTTTGTCACTATATAGTAATGTGGACACCAATAAGGGGAGAAGCCATAAAAAGTCAGAAATCGGGAAAGGTTAACTAACTAATCAAACTCCTCGTAACTTATGAAGTCGTATAACAGTGATGACAATTTTACTTCAAGAACTAATATTTTAGCTTGGAAAAACAAATTTCGTTTTGCAATTTATTAATTGTACTAAATGTTCCAGTTCGAAACAACTAAAAGTCGTTTTTGTTTAGATGAATGATTTGGTGATTGAGAAAAAAGTTGTTTAATTTTTTATAATATAAATATCTCATTGTAAAGGTTATGAATATCTAGAAACTATTCACTACGGTCAATTTAATTGTTGTAATGATATCTTATTCATTAAATCTAGAGGCCAAACTCTAACTCACTTATTTATATTTCTAAGAACAACTCAGGATGATGAAAATGATATTAATTGCAATGACGATAATTTTAAAATTCTAAATAACGATACTTGAAATAAACAGTAGTTTTTGAAGTATACGGGAAAACTGTAGAAATAATTCTATATCTCACAGTTGTTGAGAAATATAAAAGAATTAATTAGAAATTTTATTTTTTCATAAAAATCTGGTCATTTGTAATTGCTCAGGAAATCTTTGTGATGTCGATAGAAGGCAACCATGTATTTTTTTCCATGGAACTGAAGCCAGATAAGAAAGTAGGATCATTGGTTAATTTTTTTATATCAGGCCCGACGAGAATTCCTTCTTTAATTTTTGCCTCACTTAGCGAAGGAAATTTTATTTTGAGGAACAAAAATCCAAAATCGGTTTTGAAAAGCGCTTTCAAAAATTGTTTATCAAACCTAGTTTGAAGTGCAATGGAAGTAAAATGATTCTCTCAGGTGGTACTAATGATTCATTTTTTATATTTTTCTGACCAAGCACAAAACTAGTTCTAAGAGGCCAATTTTGTTTTACATATTGATCGGAATGCGCTCTGCTATCCCATTCATAGAGTGGATAATAGTATTTCATATAGTCAGTTTTCCATCCTAACATTAAAGTCACTACTTTTATATCTGTGTATATTTGCCACTTGTGTTCTAAATATTAGATATTTTTTTCATAATTTATTTGCAAAGTTGAAGTATGTTACCGTTATGAAGTAAAACTGCCTTTAAACTTTGTTTTGAGCCATCAATCAATTATATCCCCTCTTTTAGAATATATCTGGAGACCTAAAGCTGATATTATCCCATCAACAATATTACAAAACACTAATCTATCTTCTTTTGATTAGAAAGTAACTAAAGAGATGTGACGCATCCGATAAGTTGTAATTTTAACGTCATTCCGCAAAAGATTCCATTATTTTAATCTTAAACCTAACATTTCTGATTTTTCTTTGGTCAAATCTAAACCTTAACTTAAACCTAATCAATAATAATCCCTTCTACCTTAAACCTAATCAAATATGATTCTGTATTTGTTTGATCTCGAAATATTTCTCCTCTAGAAGGCCCTGCTTTGCCCTCTTCCGTCATAGAACTTGATGAACTCGATGAATTAAAATATTTTTTCAGTACTTTGATGTCTAGAAAATGTGGAAGCTGCATTAACACTGATGATTTATTAGCATATTTCACTGATTGTTTTAATTTTTTTGACAAAACCCTTCACAGTTATCAAACAGAAGTAACAGTCGTCTAAGTGATTTTTGGGTTCAAGTTATTGCATTGGTAAAAAGGCAGTTGTCTTACAGTACCCTTGTGCTAACCCATAAAATATTTGTGGCTCTTTAAAGAACACACTTTAGGCACTCATTATTTGTCTTGATTTTTATTTGCCATTTCAAAATATGCTTCATAATATTTCTGAAGCAAAGGAGAAAATGTTTTTTTTCATTTTTAGTATGAGTGAAAAAAAAACAGTTTTAGTGTGGTTCATTAACACCACAAACATAACAAAATAAGCTAGGAGAATTTAAAATTAAGCTTTTTATATTTATATGTAATCCAAATTTTTTCACGACTTTTGTACACAGCTATAATATATTTTTATGACTATCCTCAAATAATTATTATGGAAAATAAACAAAGTAAGATTTTCGTTATCTATCTTTTGGGACGAGATGTGTAAATGTAAATTTATTTTCTGTTGTTATCTAGGTATACATAACCATTTGGGAAAGGTGTAATTTTTTGATATTGTATAGTGTAATTAATGGTTTTTGTGAAGAATCTCTTAAATAAAGAAACTTAGGTATGCATCGATAATATGGTGGATGTAAAAAAAACGCAACTTTAAAAAATGTACTACTGAACAGAAGAAAAAAAAAGTGCCAACACTCTAATAGTAAAAACAAGGTTGCCAATCTAATTAAAGTGGTTGCGTTCAATTTACCGTAACATGACATAATTTACCGCAGTAGAACGCAAACTGATTTTCTCTATCAGAACTTGTAAGGCGATTTCTGCTCGCAAAAATAAGTTATTTATTTTATAGACTTCTCTATGTATATTGTTGCTTATTTTACCCCCTACTTAAAATGTATATGCTTTAATAAATATTAATTTCTAACTTTTCAACATTTAATTTAAATTAATTTACTTTAGTTATTCCTTTAGCAACAAATTTTAATTTCAACCGCAAATATCAATATATATGTATATATATATATATATATATATATATATGTATATATATATAATAAATTATGAGACACGGTGATTACCAAATTTCATTCAATAGCCCTAATTTTAATTATAATAATATCATTTTATATCCAACTATTGCAAATTATAAAGTTAAATTTAGCTTTTTCTTGGGTCACAGAAAGTATTGACTTAATTTCACTACAGCCCTTATCTTCCGTATTCCAAATACATAGATTGGAAACTGTCCTCATTATAACGACGTAGTAAATTAGAGGAACAACGACTTTACGCAAAATTTAAATAAATCCTATCCATGCGTCGCGTAAAGGATAGACATCGTAAAACTCTATTATCGTTATTTTTGCGAGCGGAAAGCGTTCCGAATTATTAGTAAAAGATGGTTTTAGTATGAGATCGATATCTAATATTACATTGAGACCTTTTTTTTCAGACGCATAATGTCTATTTACGCCTTAATATTTCGTGCACCTTTTCGTCTTAATATACATCAACACATAACATGAAGCATGAAATAGGTAACAATTTACGGTAGATATTATCTATATATACTTGTATAGCAAACGAAGAAAATGTGTCGAAATGAATATGTCTTTACTGACTTGAGGATTTTTTCAAGACTTAACCACTAAAGGATGAGTTTCAAATTTGTATACCAATGTTAAAAAATAAATAATTAGTATAATCTTCTCATATTTTTATTAATAAGTATTTACTTGCTCCTCCAGAATTTCTACACAAATATTTTTGGATGTTAATTCTGTAAATATATAGTGATAATATATTTTATGATTATACCTAATTTTAGCGAGTTATTGATTAAACGAGATAAATTCGAATCAATTCTGGATTCAAATTTTGTTGTGTTTAATTATTATATTTAATGTATATCCTAAGGTTAATAACATTCAAAAGTATATAAGAATAAAATAACATTAATAAGTTATTTTATCCTTATATACAGTAAAGTAAAAAATGTTTAAAATATAAATTCAAACTACTGGAAAAAAGCTGTCAATTTAAACTAAACTTTAGCTGTAATTTAAATTTTATTAGATCTTTTGTGGTGATTCTTTTTAAGTTTGGTTTAAAATTTTAACTTATTAGTTTAGTTATTTGTGTATATTTACATGTCATTCACTGACGCTAGAATAAAAGCCGTTTAGTATAAAATAGAGTATAAAATGTACATCTTTGGTCTTTCTGATTTTTCGCAAGATTTTTTAAAGTCTGAGAATGCATTGCTAGCTTTTCATTGAGCGTATCCTTTTAATACCAATCTGGATTTTAAACCATTTATCTTACCTTTTACTTTTAGTTTTGAATGCCTGTTTACGTGGTAAAACTCTCTTACTTAGTGGTTAATCTATTGCGGATTTGGTTTCATCTTGAATCAAAGACTTAAGTTCTTCATTCATTCTCCTTTTCCACTGAACGAAGAAGATCTGTCATCATGACAGAACTTCTTCGGTTGTCTGTGTTTCATTAAAATCCACTATAGGGCAAAAGAATGTTGCGTCACTCTCATTTTGGTCTGCATACTGAAGAGCTCTATTACGAGCAAACGAATTGATGTAACGTGTCAACGAATACTATTCTCTGATATGTAAGTAGAATCATTTTTATCATCTAATTGACATTCATAACTAGTAGAAATATTCTCATTCTTCGTTTCTTTTGGTGATATTAGTAGTTTTGGGATCAAGCAGACGGTGTTCATATGGTGTATTACAATAGCACACAAATATAATTTTTTTTGTTATTTGAAATCTCCTTTTAGTTATTTTTCCTTTTTTCTTTGATATTTTTGTCATGACTTTGATTCGTGTATTTTTTTTGGGAATAAATTCAAGCAAAAAATAAACTTCCTGTCATTTAAATTTTACTGCACAAGGCAAATCCATTTCATCATGGTACCACCCAATTAACGTACACCAAAATATGTACGGCCGGTAGCAAACTAGTCGTTGCCAGAAGTAGTAAGTCCCACTTCTGGCAACGCTCTTTCTTCGATTTATTAAATTACTAATAACAAGCGACGACTGTTTCTTCTATGCCCTACATTATGCCTTAAAACTCTCATTAAGTATTATTTCAATTGTAAATAGAATGGTCTTACCCTTTCTTACACTGGCTTTTATGGTATGCCACTGCAGGGAGCCTGTAGTGGTGTACTATAACAGCCAGTGTAAGACGAGGCTTTCTTAAGAAAGATTTATATTAATGAGTTTTTAATATTCATTGCAATGTTATCATTGCAATGTTGCAATGTTACTACTTATCCAATACTAACAAAAAAAATAGCGAGATGCTAATAGAAATACTTCAGGTTTATACGTCCGATGATATATTACTTTATGTCATCAGTGTTATTTAGATGCAGACAAAGTCGAAAATTAAAGTTTTGCATGACCAAGTGGTAGAACTCCACTAGCCTAACTCGACTTTTTACAGTATCGTCCAACTAACAAAAAAAAGTATTTACAGCCGACAAAATTCGCCCACTCAACGCTGCTAGACGGTACTAGAAAAATGAAGCCACGTAGATGAGGAACGTCATTCACTCTAAACAAATAATTCTAAACGTTTTTATCCCTAAAGGCCTCATAATGTACACTCACCATCTACCATACGTAGAAATGGTGCCGAGTTTACTTCTAACTGTATATTCTATTGTTCTTAGGATTTATTTTTAAAATTTAATGATTCAGTAAAATTATTCATATTCATATTTCCTCTATAATGTAACATTGTATATCAGGTGAACTTATCGCCAAAAAGAGAAAACAAACATAAAATGCAACCAATTATTTCCGAGGTAAACTGCATAACTGCATTATAATATTTTTGACAAACTTTTTTCTAAACAAAATCAAAAGATAAAAAACGAAATAAACAATAAAGACGTATGTCAGAAGGGCCTAAATTTGCCAATCAGGAGGAAAAAAGGAATGGTCGAAGCAAGACAGAAAACAGGATACGAGTATGAACGGAAGGAAAATGGAGCGAGTAAAGGCAGAAGTATAATTATTTCAGACATCTTTAAAGGCGCATAAGCAAAGTTAATTTATGATATTAGGCTCTAATGAATTATGTAAGTCAGCAGCGAATATAGTGAAGATGTTTTGGTAAGACGCGAACAATATTTAGGAATATAGGGACATGAGTAGGTTTTCAGAACATGAGCCCAGGCTCGTGAAAGTGGCACCGAAGTAAGGAGGTTAGAGTGGATCATTTAAAATATTATAAAGTTTTGAAGGAATATAAAGACTGTACTGATCACGAATCGTCATCCATATGAATTGTGATCTAAATTTAGAAATATAATATTTCAGATTTTAAGATTTACTTAAATTTCTAATAACAGAGTAAAACATAATATAATAAAGAAGAAATAACATATAATACCAAAACATATATTTGTGGTCAAATGAATGGTCAATAAAGGGGTCGTTCTTGCTTGAAATTATGTGAAGCATGGCGTTGGGATAAGATTTTTAAATAGTTCCACGTCCTGAACTAGTGCGTTTATATAAATAATATATGGTGGGCGCAGACAAATTTTATCATCTAATCTACCGCATATTTATCAAATACAAAAAATTTACTCTACGAATGCTATTTCATGCTATAGATATGGCATTTACAAATTCTTGGCTGGAGTGTTAAAACGATTGTAAATTTGCAATATCGTAAAAATAATGCTTGGATCTATTATATTTATACCGTGGACGAATGGAAGATGCTCTGATAAAAATGACTCAATTGCTTGTCCCAAGAAAAAGTGGACGACCAACATTTTGAAGCACTCCCATTAAGGAAGTGCCAAAGCGACATCGGTGTTCTGATGAGATGATACCTGTTCCTGAAATACTATATGATATAAATAATCACTTCCCGGCATACGATAAAACGAAAGAATCTACAAGGTATAAAATATAGGTGACTACAAGGTATAAAATAAAAGTTCAAAGTCATGAATACGAAATAAAACTTTGTTTCACGAGTAAAAACAAATGCTTTCAGATGTTCCATCTGAAGCAATGGGATAAATGGGAAGAAAAGTTGCTGAAATATAAATAAATAAAACAATACAATTTTAATAAACTCTACTAAATACAATGTTTCTTATCAGCAAAAACCTAATTTCCACTTTAGTGGACACAGAATTTTCGAAAGTCTTAAAAACCTAATTACATTTTTCCCTAATTTTAATATATTAGTCACTAACTATTGGTAGCATCTTAATACCTGATTTTTGTGTTTTCTGATAACATTTATACCAAAACAATTTAAATCTCATCGATAAACTCACGTATATTATATCATGTATATTATATATTACATCATAAAGCTATTTATTTAGTGTCAAAAAATAAATATGCACGTTTGATATAATTTGGTAAGCAAGTAGCGAGCCGCAGGTATTCAGCTAACAGCTTTCTTGGCCACTATCCGGCGCCAGGGATACAAAATAGTTGGTTCCATTTAAATTTTACTAGACAGAATGTTCATTTGTTTTGAAAAGTTTTATTACTTTTAACTGAGGTAACAATTAACAGAAAATTTGTGAAACATTTTTTTTTACTTAATGATTATTTAAACTTAAATGGGCATGCATAATGAAGAAAATTATACGAATTAGAATAGAACATTTCAAAACTGTATTCTTTTTTTTACACGATAAAATTAAATTTTTCAATTTAAAAATAATTACTTAATCCTTTTTCGGCTTCTTCGGCTCTTTTTAATCCTTTTTCGGTCTTATCGGCTTTTTAAGAGCCGAGACTATATTTGTTAAAAAAATTGTAATACAGATTAAATACTTTATCTAAAAATAATTAAAGTAAAGCGGGAAAATTTGTAAAGAAATATTAAACCTTTTTTTATTTTTAACAATTTCTAAATTCATACTGAATGTGTAAATATTTTATCTCTTCTTAATTAGTTAATTTTAGGTCTACGTTATGATTGTGTAATAAAAGGAGAAAATTCAAGATTCACAAATTTATTAGTTCGTAAAAATTTTATTTGTGCAATGACATATGACTGATTTCCTTGGTTTAGTTACAACATTCTAATTTATAATGATTTTCTGCTTAAATTTCAAAATAATAAGGAGATGTTAAACAAATTCTTTAATTCTGCCCGAGAAAATGTACCCATCGTTTAAAAAATAAACAAATATTCAAAAATTCTTTATGTAATTCTATACTTTGTCCGGAAATAACACTAAAAATGAAACATTTTAAAGCCTTTGGTTAATTTAATTATACATAGTGCAACTTTCGATCCTACCTACCGCGAATGAAATTATTTATAAGTTGCAATTATTCTAAGCGTCGTCCTATATTTGGTTACGTAATGTTTTAACTCGAATATATCCCAATTATGTAATTCGAAGTAAAACTTCTTGCGGCCTGCTTTATAATGAAAAAAAGTATATATATATATATATATATATATATATACATATACATATATTTATATATATATATATATATATACATATATATATATATATATATATATATATATATATGTATATATATATAAGAGAATAAGGGATATGGGAGAGCAACAGGGCCGAGTATCCTATATCATATTATCAGTGGTCGGGGGTTTCCATGCATCTTTGATTATTTTCGTCTGCTTTTTGTTATGTATGCATTTTTGTTATATTGCGCAATTTACAACTACAACTACTTGCAGCTATTTTGAAGGTAGTTGTAGTTGTGAATTGCGTAACCGACAATTCAATATGTTTATTATATTAGAACATATCACATCTAGAACAGAACATATTCATCATAAATCTATCTATTACAACGTATATCAACATTAACAATACCATGCCGCGGGGCTTATTAAATGACATTGCTTCATGTAGAAACCTTTTGACATGGTTTAATTTTAAAGTAATGTTTCACAATTTTTTCAAAACGGTTTAATTTTACAGTAGTATGCCACATATAATTTCTTTTGTACCCAAATAATTTTGATTGTGTTTATATCACAGTGGTATGACAGGAATCTTACTATTTTAGAATGATATGTATTCTCGGACAGCGGTATAGCTACTGCGTCAGAACATTTGCCATTTTAGTTACACTCGCACTTAAAAATATTACACAATTTACAAAATAAATTTAACATTATAAAACACATAATAATATAATTAACTTAGTATAATACCAAACAAGTTTAGAAAACGCCAAAAATTTAGGGACTAATATTGAAAAATGACAAGTCAGTGCGCCCGCGGATTAATCGTCATTACGTTGATGAAAGTGTGGCAAGCAAGCGTTGTATATACATCGTATACATAAGTTACCATACGTGGGCACACAGTAAACAAAAAATATAATTGATCTCCTGAATCTGTATATGTTTGAACAAGTAGTGTGACCCTTGTGAACATATAAATAATGAATGTTGCAAATAATTATACTAGACGTGCGCTCGGGTTAAATCAGATTTGTTAGTCCTACATACATTTATACATGGCCACTTCAAAACAATTGTTAGGTTTTGTGTTTTTGCAACAGGCAGACAGATGTATAATCATACGAACCCGCATTGCTGGTCCTCAAAACGAAAACTAAAAATTTACTTTTACCAAATATTCATATCAAAAAATTCATATAAAATTGAGGGTTATCCATTTTTACCGTGTAAAATTTTGAAATTCGTATTAGTAAAGTCATGGTGTAATATTTGTGTAATACTTGTGAAAAAATGCAATGAATTTTATAAATAGTCTGCTGATCGAATATTATATTTGTCCCAACCATATTTTAACTGTCAAATTCCATTGTTTATAAACATTCTTCCTGGAAATTTAATGGACTACAGATAAATATAAACATTTGATACAAAATTACATTTTAAATATTTTTAAATAAATAAGTTAATACTTAATAATCTTACATGAAATATTTTAATAAATCTTCTACCATATTAAATTTATTTAGCTGTCTTATTAATTAGGTTAAAATTCGCAATAATTAGATATTTAACACACGATGACAAAGGCTTTAGACCTTAACTTTTGAGATTAAGGAAATCATCCGACACGGACACTGACCTTACCCAAATTATTATCGAAATCTTGATAATTCCTTGATTTAAATCGGTATCAGTTATGTATATCTCGCTCAGCATATACGATGCTCAATTCATATATCGGACGTCCTTATCCTTCGTCGATCGCTCTAAAACATAACTCATGTCGGAGATAAGCATCACGTACGTGACTCGGTATGGTAATGAAAGCGTTAAATTATAAGTCGAAGTTGAGATATACTGACTCAATATGTACTAGTATATCTGGTTTCTTTTTTATGCTTTGAAGACAGAACAATTTAAACATATTGCCTACTATATCTTCCGCAGGCGTAAAATCATGGGAAATTATCTAATAATTTTTACAACTAGAATCATCGCTGTAGTTGTCCTTCAACATTTGTATCGGCTTCTAAAAACCCATATTTTTTCATAATTTTAGCCTGAGTAGTGAAGAAATAAGGGAAGAACAAATATTTCCTGAATATTTTTCAATATTTCTATGAAAATTTTTAATCTAAAATTATGAAAAATATTTTTGTTAACTAGCCCTTTCAAATGATATCCCGCACTCTATATGAAATCAAAAAAATTATTTCGAGTACATTATTCCTCACTTTGAAATTTCCATTTGAAAATTTTCGAGTTGTGCGATGTGTGCGGATCAGTACTCATATATTCAATTACTGTGTCAAATTGCATGCTTCTACATAAAGTAATTTCTGAGAAAAAACGACTGTGACGGATATACAGACAGGCACGTTGGTGATCTTACAGGAGTTCCGTTTTCATCTTTAAGGTACGGAATCATAAAAATAAATAAATATTGTATTTCGTTTTTATTGTTAAGTAAATTTTGTAGCATGCTTGAAGCATACGCATGGACCAATGCGGTGGACAGGATATAATGAATTTACCATTAAAGTTCAAATATTATGAATTTTAATGAATTTTATTGAACTTTTTTTATTATCTTTTTACTTCCAATTTTTTATAATTCTTTATATTACATATATACAATTATTTGACTTTGTATTTATAGATGTCGGATCTTTATTTCCAAAATATCTTGGGAAACATTCGCAAATATGGAAAAAAATTTAATATGTAACAATATTTATTTCTTGAACACCACAATTATATGTATATATATATACATATATATATATATATATATATATATATATATATATATATATATATATATATATATATTTATATACATACATATATATATATATATATATATATACACACACATATTTTTTAATGATTATCGAATATTCTAAAATCAAAATGTACGCACTTAAAAATAAAAAATAATTAACTCAAAATACCCACGTATTTGCAATAAATAACTAAGTTACTTATTTTTGACGTCGGTGCCAGCACTTTCGACCAACTCAACAAATTTATAATGTAAATTTAAAACTTTAACTTCTAATGCACCTCAATCAATAAATATATTTATGAATGACGTATTTATAACATAGACATTTATATTTGTGTAAGGTGATCGAAAAATACGTTACTTATTTATTGCAAATAAGTAGGTACCTATTTTGAGTAAATTATTTTTTATTTTTAAGTTTTGAAATCTGTTTTCAAGACATTTTATTTTAGAATTTTCAATGATTACTATATTAATATTCAATTACTTTCTTTCTTGGAATATTGGATAATTATTAAAAGTTACTTGCAAAAGCTAGTACATAGATAATTACTTCTTTGTTTCAAATTAATTATCAACAACATATAAAAATGAAACGATAGTAGTAGCCGCCAATGGTTTAGCTGTTAACCGTTGAGGAGTTCGGTTCTCCATATGCGAAGTCCAATATCAGATTTTGCAAATTAAAAACTACCATATGAGGAGTTCCGTTTTCTATATCCGAAATCCAATATCAGATTTTGCAAAGTGATAATAAGGGTAGCATACATATTGAATCACAATCGATTTTCCTAATGGATGGCCGTTAGAAATTACATTATTCTTTTTCAGAGCTTATGATCACACACTGACCTGGTCGATGGTGCAGTTTTTTTGCAAAGTAAAAACTACCAGTATCTTGAATTACGTTTGATTTACTACCATCCGATAAGGAGTTACATTGGTCATCTCCAGAATGCATCATCAGACTCTAACATGATCGATAGTGTAGTTGTTTTGAAAAGCAACAACTACCGGTAGCAAGTATCTTGAATAATTTTTAATTTACTACTATCCGCAAAGGAGTCCATTGTTCATATCCAGAACTCATCATCAGAACCTAACCTGGTCGACAGTGTGGTTATTTTGCAAAGTAACAACTACTAGTAGCAAATATCTTTAATCACGGTTGATTTACTAATATCCGTTAAGGAGTTCCATTGTTCATATCCAGAACTTATCACCAGACCCTGACCTGGTAAGTGGTGTAGTTATTTTGCATAATTGATTTACTTTCATTCGTTAAGGAGTTCTATTATTCATTTCCGGACCTCATCATTAAATTACCATCATATTTAAATGGGACTACTCCTATAGCACCCTCTTCGAACTAAAAAAGGAATCATCTAAATCGGTGCACTAGCCAAAGAGTTATCACTGAACATACATAAAAATAAAAGATTTCGACGAATTGAGAACCTGCTCCTTTTTTGAAGTAGTTAAAAAAATAGACACAGTTAGAAAAATGAGTCAGTCAAAATTTTTGAAATTCTATGAGAAATCAATAGGGAAATATTGAATTTAGAGAATATATTTTAGAAATAATATATTTTTGAGATTCAAGATAACTGCTTGTATTATTTGCTATAAATTGCCACCATATTCATTATTTTCTAATTTAGTGTGCTGGATTCATATTTCAGAATGTTTTCTTTTTTTTAGATTAACGGTAGTGGCATGTATCATATCCAACAAAAGTTTTATCTAGTATTATATATTTATATAGTAATTAAATTTTCTTTGAAATTGATACCAATTAAAAGGATATGTTGACATTACCACAATTTTTCTACTGAAATTGATTCCAATGTCCTTAGTGTTCGGTGTTATATATTTTGTCCTTTTTCAAGTCACGGGTGTATTAATTCGTTTGTAAAATAATTTCAAGTTCATTGTATTTAGAAAATGACTGTAAAAATTTGTGTTTGTACTTTTATAGTTTGACATACACATGTTGCGATGTTTAAAAAACTTATGCAATTAAAACAAAAATATTGTTGTATTTTCATTTCATGTTGTGTTCTGCGTGAATTGGTTACTGCACTAGAAAGCATTTGTTAGCATTTGTGTCGCGACCGAAAACTTATACGTTACATAAAATGACATAAATATCTAACTTCAGCAAGTGGCTATAATGATTATGTATTAAACGGAGTAAAAAAAATAAAGAAAATTAGAATGGAGAAAGTTAGTAAATTTTAAGTAAATTCAGGTTACGCCCATATAAAATTACAAATCTTGAAGTGAAGTAAAAGGGAATGTGAATATTACTTTAACAGTATGATATAGCAAATAAAAATGTAAATAAACTATATCAATGGTATTGCGTTTTTTAGACAAATGGTTCTAAAATAAAGAATAATGAAGTAATTTAACGACAACCGCAGTGATTCATTGCCTCATTTGCTTATTTCCCAAGTATGTAAGTCGCTGAAAAATTTCACTATATTTTTTATTTTCAAGTTGCACTCATTACTACCCAGTATTTAAACTCATGTTACACGTGTTTCAATAATTTTATTTTTAACCGACTACAGGAACGTGAAATGGTAATATTCTTCGCTAAGAATTATTTATGTGTGTCACTTTATTGTACCCCGTACCTAAACCACTAAATGGATTGTAAAGTTTTAGTTTTTATTAAATTTGTCATACTTTCATTACATCATGTATGGTTTACAAACACATGATGTCACTAGAATTAAAAATTGACGAATAGTGGCGCCTATTTTACACTGAATAGCTTAATACTTTTAACATCTTTGTTGATTTTTGTGTTACGTGCCGAAAAAAAAATAATATAAATTATCAATTCTCATTAGAGTTGGCTGAAAAAGATCATTTTATGAATAAGCCCCACTTAATATAATAGTTCTACATTTATATCTCTGTAATATAATTTTATTCAACACATTGTGCACGGAAACGGTTATACCATAGTTAGATGTGTAGCGCCAACAATTAGCGTAATACCAATAAACTGAAGAAAAATTAATCAAAGAAGTAATTAAAAAGATGAAAGCGAACTAAAGATTGTGCACATAAAAATTCTAAGAGTAAAGCTAGGATTAAAAATGTCTGGCTCTCTATACTTTTACTAATTAAATAGGGGTGGTTCCAATTCGTGAACCATCAGGTCTATGCAGAAATTTTTGTCGAAACTTACGCGGTTACGAATGGTAAATTATAACAATGATTAATTCACTGATATAAATATGTTCATAACAATCAGAAGTGGTCATAGCTTTGCACAATCTGAACGAATATTTATGTTCAAATGGGTGAAAAAATATCTGATGGACCCTTATTTGGTTAGCAAAAATTTAGGAAGCCAGAATATTTGTTTAATTGCAGCTTTACAATTTCTCACTTCTACCTGTTCACTAATGTTTAACTCGCTTTTTACGCAAACGAGTGTTTGTTTTTTTTAATCATTCTTTTTTTGTAATAATGAAATGACAGAGCAAATGCTCTGCCAATTAATTATTATGTACTAAAAGTTTAGCATATTAAAACGATAACAAGATAAGTTTTTCAATGAAATCAATTTCAATTATTAAACTAGCTATTTTGATGCATCACATAAAACATGTGTAATATATTGTCAAAACAATATAAATCGCAAACCAGAATAAGTTCAACTATGACATAAAGGTATAGGTGTCTATCTATATGAATTCTTTTACATAATTTGGAATGGGTTACGAACACTACCATTCAAGAATTTGGCTATTCGTTTTAATCCACCTTATGAAAACTTTCAAAACAGAAAAGTATCTCAAAACACCGAAATTAAATTAATTCCGATTTGAATATCGTAATTAAAATTTTAAATACAACTTCAATGTGTATCTGAAATCCTTATTTCATTAGAATGTAAACTTTGCGATCAATATTTTCAAATGAGAGTTCAAACTAGTTGAAATTGGTTCAAATAGTATAATCGTCTATTTTAAGATATTTTAATATAAAATTAATAATCCACTTTGTAGATCCATGAGAACACCCCGATACCGTAACAGAACTTCTATCATGTTTGAGAAAAAGCCACAATTAAATACTAACCGTCCTCTCATTAGAACGTCAACGCACAAATATTTGTCTTTTTCTTCCCAATACTTAAAATTCAAGACAAATACGTTAAATTGTTGCCCTTCCAGACAACTTGAACCGATTAATTTCTAATAGTCCAATTCTTTTGTCTAGAAGTTTAATTACAAGTTTTCATCTTATTCATTTTAAAAACGTTTTGATATCATAATACACCCCATGAGACACACGTCCGAAAGTATTCTTTTTACAATACAGAAAGAAAAAAAAATGTGCGTGTAAATACGTAAATATGTACGTGCATTAGAAATTATATTTTTTGACATAATATAAGAATAACTTTTTTAGCATGCAAATATTTAATGAAAATAAAATAATAAAATAAATGGACCTTAATATTAATTGTAGTCAGTAAAAACTAAATTCAATGAAATAATTAAATTTAAAAAACCAAAATGTAGTGAATAAATGTTTAAATTTATTAAAACAACGTTTAGTTAATAGTGAAAACTAATAATTTTTCTGAAAATGTATTGTAAGTCATTAATCTTAAATATTTACTAAATGATTAAGTATTCATTTATAATTTATAATGTAAAATTATTTGGAGATACTCACTTAAATATATATTTGAAAAGCATATCAGGACTAAATCTTTCACAAATATTAACAAAAATTTTTTTTTTATTACATAGCCCAATCTTAAATTTCAATTTCTAAAAATATAAATTTAAAACACAGATATAACTTAGGTTCGTGTGAATATAAAACACGTGTTGTGTATCTATAAATACCTCTATAATAATCATGAATATAATATCAATTACTACACGCATGTAAATATATGCTTAGTGAGCAACCGGCAGTACGGCTGCCGATTTTTGTTGTATCGTGCGCGCTCAGCGTGAGCAACTTCATATTGTCGATTTTTGTTGTATTGTGCTCACGCATCGTGACCAACTTTATCCAGTCGATCTTTGTTGCATCATATATGCGCATGTGCATTTACGATAGAAATCGTACCTTTAGTCGTAAATTGTATAGGCAACAGGCGTTGATATTTTCAGTAATCCTTAGATTTCATGACCCTTCTTTCGTTTGATGAAATTTCATAATTATACTTCTTCGATCGGAGAGCCTATTTTATCAAACCGTTTATGGTTACACAATATAATTTCAAACTTCAGATAATTAATTTTCATAAATGTAATTTTGGAAGATATGTTTTCTGGTAAAATAAAATCAGAAAGCTAAAGCAAAACTGTGTTTAAACACAATATATAAGCATTTATCAGTTGATTATTACGCAATCATTTTATGTAAATTAATCGTATTTATTACACAAATATCCTTAAATAATAAAAAAATGTATTCAAAACTGTAAACTTTATGAAAAAAATTTATTTTTCGACAGTTTCGTTTTCACAGAAAAATTTCGATAAACATCAATATGTCTCTTACCGTTTAACATTGCATTTTCACAAGATAAAAAAAAAAGAAAAAATAGAGAAATGCTTTTGAAAGGTGCTATTTACACCTACTCTTACTCAGTTCTACCACACGTACACAATACGAAGTTAAATCAAATGTAACTCTCTAATATATTCTTTCCTATATATTTAGATTCCTACTCGTATACATTGTGTTATAAAGTGTTGTTAAACAGATTCCATCATTTATGCCTGTTTTCAGTTTTTTTTTTAATTTTACAAAAATGTTTAACAATTTTTAATTCTTCAGTTTTTTAAAGTAAGTTAACAAAGTTAAATATATTTACATTTAAAATAGGGAATCTTAAAACTTTCTCATTACGTTGTCGGATTCGTACCATAAGCGTTGTAAACAATATTATTTAGATATTTTTAATCTGAAACAATCGCGTTTATGGTTTAAAAGTGACTGAAAAATAATTTAGAAATTGTAGTCTGCTTTCAGAAATGAGTAAAATGTTATGAATGATATTTTAGTAATTTGTGTAAGCTTAAAACAATTAATTCTGAATTTCGAATATTATTCCTGCTTTCCAGAATGTATTTTATAGATTTATTTATATATTTCTGTTAATTTAAAAATTTCAAAAAGCTACAGTTTCAAAAATAATTTTTTATTCGAAAATCTTAAATATTAAATTAATGTCAAATTTTCCGATTAATTATAAGACTGACCGTTGTAGGACTGTTATTAAACAAAAAGATAAATCTATTAAATATTTCTTCACTCAAATTTAAAAAAAAAGAAATTAAGGATCTTTGTCAAACATTTTTTCACTGAATATGCTAGTAACGTAGTAAAGAATCTTATAACACTTTTCTTAATTTTCCGTTCTCTTTTTATTTTGAGAATTTTTTATTTATATCAAGAAACACACTCGTTACAGGTAACAAATTTGGCAATAAAAAACTAAATAAAACAGCGTTAATGCGGAAATACAAATTTTGCCCCCTTTCACAATTTTAGAATTCTTTCCTATATTTTTTACAAAAGTAAAATCGTCCCTGATTTTGAATTTTATTTATTTCAAATATGATTTCAAATAGTTTTACAACAAACTACCAATTAGCATAAAGCGAAATTCCGAGCAGTATTACTTGATGAGATTTTAAACATTTTTAATCAAATATTATATTTATATTATACAACATATATGTTTGAAATTTGCTTATCAAGAATTTAACAACCATCTTGATGATTATTCTAATTCATATTTATTTAATTTGTATAAAATTGCGATTCTCAAATTCAATATTGCACGTGTATTGACGTCACCTACTTATGGATACCCGGATGCAATGATTCTAACGATTCCTTCCTTGTTGAAATTGGATTATTTGTCCTAATTCTTCGGGGTGATATAAGGACAAACTCATAAATCTATATATGTGTATATATATATATATATATATATACATATATATATATATTTATATATATACACATATATATACCTACATTCATATACGGTAACACAAATACCTTTTTTGAGATGCCACAGTTAGTGAAAAAAGTATAAATAAAAGTTGAATAATTTTTCAAAATTAAAGGCGATATCAATGAATACGTATCAAATTATTTAATGTGGTTTTATATACCACTCAATACAAGTAAAAAAATTGCGTAAACTGTTGTGTGGCATATTAATTGATAGATTTTCAAGATTTCTTTATTAGAATTTCAAGACAGGAAGATTACTACAAAACCGTATTTTATACCAGTCCAGCTTGTTAATAGTTGTTTTTTAACTGATTTAATTTTGTTATCTTCTTGAATTTCTTATCCTTATTAATGAATTTTTATTTATTAAGGAATGGTGCGGAATTGTATTTGAAATATAATAATTTTAAGAAATTTATTATCCTGGGTTATTATTTTTTTTAACGAAATGTTATTTTCACAGTATGGAACCAAAATTTATTGAATGGCTGTCATAAGTATTTTTTGCAATAAATTAACATAGAAAGTTGAAAGCTGATTTGCGAAAAATTTAATTACAGAAAATAGATTCATAAAATTTTATTTCTATTCTTAGGAGAAATTTTCAGATAGAGAAAGATGTATTTTCAAAGTCATAATGATTATTATCAAATAGAAAACTCTTAAAATGTGATTCGAGAAACGTATGAACTGATCTTTTATTACAATTTTTTACAAGGACTCCAAGGCAACTATGAAAAATATATTAAATATTTGTCATAAAGTCCATATAGGTCAATATAGACCGATATGTCATTTCGCTTTATAATATGTTTTTTTCTTAGAAACCGTACAATTACTTAAATCAACATTTAGACCTAAGCGTTTATGAAATGGAAAAAAGAGCGATATAAATACTTTATGTTGAATGCATAAAACAACGCCAATCGTTTATGTTATTTTTGCACTGTTTATAAATTTATTATGAGGTTTACACATCATTTCGTTACTATACATCCGACTTTTCCTCCTACGATTTTATCTGATTTTCTCCATCAACTTTTGGAAACTTAGGTTTCCATATTACGTTCTTTCATTCGGACGACTTTCTGTTTGACATAAAAATATCTGCCGTAATATACAAAAATCGATCTTTCCTACAGTTTAGTTCGTTAAGCGGATCCTAGAATGGAAAGAAAAAATCAGGCGTATATTCTTAGTCTTGTACTGGGATTACATATCGAATTTTGTTTGTGATTATTTAATACAAATATTGCATTCAAGAACTGGACGTATATTGAATGGACTTAATCTGACAATCCTACCGTCTACGATCAATTGGACATGAGTTTGGACGCACATTGTCTGCCTTATATAAACGCTTAAAACCCCTAGGATGTTCGCAAACTCTGATATCAGTGCTGCTGTTATAAAGACATGTTTCCACTGAATATGACGTATTATGTTGCATTATTTCTAATGTATTCATGAGTCTCCCGAAACAGGGCATCGTTTACGCCAATACAGGGTTTTAAAACATAAACATTTCACTTTGTTATTTTATTCCCTTCACTTTCATTTCAGTCTGTCAACACATATGTCATCGCTTCTTTTGTTCAGACTGATTGTAGTGATATTTTTGTAGAAGATAAGTTTTTTGTTCTTAAGGCAAATATTTCGTCTCACGGTATCATCAAGTGTAGTATCATAGGTAAGGTCTCTTAAAATATACCACCATTAAATATATTACCAAGTGGTCTTGTGAATATATAACAAAGTGGTATTAACATGACACCTCATTTTAGAGATATGGGTCTGAAAAGTATCCTCCGATATCTCGTACTCCCTAATTTTTAAAAAGAAATGTTTAAAATTGAGAAAAATTGGGTAAAAAATTTGGTATTTAAAACAACACTATTTAGCAAACTTGCAATAAATTCAAAATATAAAGGCAACTAAGTTATTTGCACAAGCACTAAGCATTATACTGACATTAAAAATAATATTATTTTTTACAAATAATTTAATAAAAACTGTATATACTCACATAATTCTACTTTTAATTCCTTTATGAATGAAAAAAAAACGTATCAGGCAAGGATGGAGTTTACTTGTGCTTTTTGCCAAATTTCATGGTTCTTGGTCATCTGTAGGTTTTTATTTATTTTTGAGTGTAAAAATATGCAACGTAAATGGCCGGAACACAGAATACATTCCGTATTATATCTTTCGTAGGCGCATATTTAAGAAAATATTTTATCGTGACATAGTTCCAAAATAAATGATTTTAAGATTTTTATTAACTTGTACTATGAGACCTTGCTCATTGCAAAATTCCATGATTCTAAGTTAATATGTGGCGTAAATGACCATATTTTTAGGACTTCTTTTATTGGGTTGATTTAGAAAGTTAATTTTTTACAACTCTAAGGGAACATACTCGTAGACCTAAATATTTAAAATAATGTCAACGTTGTAGCTCTAAAGGTTACTGAGAAAATGGGTGTTGACCGACCGACAGACGGACAACGAAGTATTTCTATAAGGGTTCCTTTTATCCTTTTGAGGTACGAAATCCTAAAAAGATGCTAGACATCATTAACATACTAAATGGAAGCATATTCTGTAAAGCATTTTATGCAAAAATTCTAATTTTGCAATAAATTGATTGATTCATAAAATCAAAAAATTTGTGTTTTCATTTGGTATATTGTGTGTTATGAACGCATAAAATCTGAACCAAGATCGTGAGCAACTGTGTAGTCTTTTTTTTCAGTTTTCCTATTTTTCGCCCTTATTTATTATATGAATATTTATTCATGACATGACATTAGAAGTACGACTATGAATATTATACTAGATTAAGTAGGGGCATTATTTCTTTTGGTTCTATACTAAGCCATGACTGAAGTGCAACTTGTGTTGTTTGAACATAAATGGGCTTAAATTTTGCAAATTTAATTACTTCCAATAATCCTTCTATTCATATGTTGATTTATTTAATGATTATATAAATATAGTTGTTACTACATGAGTTCACATAGTTCGGTGACATTGTTCACGCTCGTATGCATTTTCCAACGTCGCACTGTACAAAAATTACCAGCGTTGAGCCTTGGCGATAGAAAAAAATCACTTCGCTTGCTGGGACTTTCCCCCATTTTTTCGTGAATATTTTTGTGATAAACCTTAAAATGCTAAATGTTGAATAATTTTATTGTAGAGTTTCGATTTCATGCACGTTAAGTGAAAAGAAGAAAATTGTATGGAAAATTGATAGATGTTAAGTTACTTTTTATGTATTACGTTGGGCTAAATGTTTTCCAATATATTAATTTAATCTAGAACACGTGGATATACATTTAAAAAAGTTTGTCAGTCTTGGAAACTTT
This sequence comes from Druceiella hillmani, assembly GCA_039881145.1. Lineage (NCBI taxonomy): Eukaryota > Metazoa > Arthropoda > Insecta > Lepidoptera > Hepialidae > Druceiella > Druceiella hillmani. The sequence continues at coordinate 17,798,217 of JAYKKI010000016.1, read as the reverse complement.
ATCTTTCACGCCTTCCATAACTTATGATTTTTGATATCTTTTATATTTCTATAATTTATTTCATACATAAACCTTATTACAAGTTGGTTATTATCGATTCAGAAATCTGGAAAAATGGGTTATAATTTCTTAACTGCACTTAAAATTATTTGTATGTGAGTAGCATATTTTATAGATGTCATTAAATATATTTTTAAAATTTTTCCCAATTATAACTGTAAATAGAGGAGTATTTATTAATCGAGGAAGTTAGTTGAACCAATTTTGCTGAAAAATAATATGTAATGTGAAAATATTAGACTCGTAATAAATTAAAGTAGATGTATTCCGAATGTATCATATGGATATTAAATACTTAACTTTCAATTCTTCCCATTTTCTCTTATATTTGGTTTTTTTTGTGTTAAATATTTAATTTTCAAAAATAGTCTACACCAATGAAATGGAGCGCTGTATCTTTGAGGAATTTTGTTTTAATTATGCCAAATAATTCATAATTGGTAATAACATTTCACTGTATACGAAATTAACTTATTATAATTATTAATCGAGAACATTGTTCAAAATTTTTTTATAACATTTTTAATGGTAATTTATTAGCAATTATTTAAAGAATATATCTGCAAAACATACGTCATCGAACAAAAAATATGTAGCCTTCATTCTTAAGTTTCCTTACTGTTGTTGGAATTCTACTGGCCTTGCATTACGAATACTGGCCTTCGATTAAATACTTCACTTCCAATAAGAGTCTAGGCCGATAAATCGTAAACTTATATCAATTAGTGATTTAGTATTCATAATGCCAATTAATGATATATAGTTGTTAGTAATAGAAGTCTAGGCGGATAAACCGTAACCCTACCCCGATTAGTAATTTAATGTTATTAATGCCAATTAGTGAACTATAGTTGTTAGTAATATTTCAAAATATTTAGAAAAAGTATTGTTTTGTTTTTAATTATCTACACAAACTATTTTAGTTCGACACCACATTCTGATTTAAAAGTATTCTTCTTAACGTTAGCATAACTAGTAATGATCTAAGGAATATTACGTTTTTCGAGCTTTAAAACAGAGCTTTCTAGTTTAAGTGACAAAAGCCCTCAATTCATTGTATAGTAAATTACAATGTAGCAAGTACATTTACGAAAGTGCCTTGACTCACTGGCAACGAAAATATTTCAATATATAAGTTAACAAAACTCGACAACTCCGAAGAAACTCCTGCTTTTTCATTTGCATGTGCCTGTTTATGAACATATTATCAACCATGAACAGTTTTATCAAAACGTCACCAAAGTATTACGAATTACACACAAAGACTACTTAAAGGAGATAACGTGGCTGCGACGTATCACTTATTTGGCAGAGGAATGAATTACTTTAAACGAAAATATAATTTTTTTTTAAAATTGCGACTTTTTCTCATTTTTGGCAATTTCCTCATTTTTCTCTAAGAATTTTACACACATTCTTAGTAAAATGGTTTCATAATCAGATAAGAACATACGGATATTTAATTCTGTCATCCATCTCAAAATTGGCCATGTTCATTTGAAAATACGTCGTTAAAATCATACTAAATTTAACAAAATTTTAAAATTAAACACTCAACATAAATACTCATGTGCGTATAAAAATGTTTTTTAAGTCATAAACGTAATTTTCTCAGGCTCATTTAATTAAGGTGCTGATATACTTCGAACAATAATTCCATTTTGATCAACAATTTTGTGCAATTTAAAACTTGTTTAATAAAATGTTTACCGCTTTAAACCTTTTATTTTGAATTGCGGTATCTGTAACTGTGAGTTGCGGTAACTGTGTGTTGTAAATTGAAAATGCTTTACACAATGAGAGTGCATGTCACCTGGTCTTACTACCATCGTCCTAAGTTCCGAGGAATGTAGAAGGTATTTTTTTCAGTATTGACTCAAAAATTAATAAATTTTAGTAAAATGGAATATTAATTAATAACTGTACACAAACAAAGGGAGCTAAAATATTTCGATGAATGTGAATTTTATTTATCAGTAAATTTGATGGCTACATAATTTAGCTGGCGTTACCACTTAGATTGTGGTCGGTTAATGACTTAGATTTTGATATTGGAAGAGCCAAATAATCACACTTTCATTTATTTACTCTAATAATAGCCTTTATCTGTAAACAATAATTTTTGAGGACTCCCAAGGATTGATTAATGAACTAATTTTTTGAATTTTCTATCCATTTATTTAGAAATAAAATGATAAATAACATTTTAAATGATATTGGATTATGAATATAAACAAATTCGTAAATCGTCTTCATAGAAATTATATTTAAATGGAATATTTAATAGAATACTCTTAATGACTGGGAACAAAGTAATAACGAGAGAGGGTGCACGCGCACGTGTATGCACACACAATAAATCTTGAGTACACATATATGCCTATGTTATTTATATCAGATAACTGTTTTGTTATGAACAGAAAAAAATTTCAAATAATTTACAAACAAATTTTCTTTAATATTAACATTCTTATTTATTACGATTTGGGAAAACCAGGTCAGTTTTATGCAACGTACCATCAACTGAAATACTTGTGAAGTAAAACTGAGAATTGGCTAGTGATAATTTTGTAGACCGGAAGTAATAAGTACTTCTATAGTACAACATACAATATTTTAAATATGTTCTGTTGAAATCAATAATTATCTAGGAAATACTGACTTAGAATAAAAAAAAATTAAATCCGCAATAGAAATAAAATTTATATAAACATTAGAATAAAATTTGATTGCTTTTTCAATGGCAATTCTTTTATCGGAGAAATAAATTAATGAAATATATAATTGATATATATAACAGCTTTTTTCCACATTAGTGTTTTTGGTGGCATATCTTCGACTAGGTTTAAAAAGCCACGTCCTTCTCTCTTTAAAATTGTCTTTCGTTTGTTAATACACTTCTGTCATTGTCATAATCTTCTTCTTCTATATTTTAATTTTTCTCATATATATTCTATGATATTCCATATCTTACCAATTTAGCTTCTATTTGATCTATTACTAAATGTGGCGAATTTAGGGGTAAGATATAATAGTAATAATTATCCAGAAACTGTTAGATACCTATGTCAAATATATATTTACGCTAATAATACTTAAATGGCCAAATCGATTTGTTTACAACCGTTCTCTCTTGAAATGGAATGGAGTATAAATAACGGCATAGTTATACAATTTTTATAACTTATGTGAAAAGCAGCATCCGCAACCGGTGTTATATTAAATTTCTATCACCCTAAGATACTTATTTTTTATGGAATTATAAGTATATCAAATACAACCACTTATGTGAATATATACAAAATAATTCTAAGCTTGTGAAATGTCTTTTCGCATATTATCCTGCATACCTGCTTTTACACGTAAGTTTTGTCGATTACCTGGTTATTTTTTATAAAGCATCGATTTTTAATAAAAATGTTTAATGTCATAAACCCACTCACGCACCACAAACTCAGGCAGTCTACATTATATACATGCACGCACGTATGGATGCACGCACGCAACCTCACACAGATACACACAAAGGTTATAGGGGATTTGTGCTGAGGGTGCATAGCAGTACTTGGTCTACGGCGTACCCATACCATCGATGACTCATATCAATACACTCACACGCACTCTCGTGACGATTATAATATTTCTGATGCATGTGTTGTATCAAGAAATATATACAAGTACAGAAGTTTAAAGAAATTGTTTATTCAGTTTGGTGTAGTTTATCATATGTATCTTTGCGATATTTCAAAATTCGAAATTCTTCAACCAATGTTTAGCTGCTTGTTCTGCTTAATCATGATAGACTAGCGAACAAAGATATAAAATTAAAGATATAATAATAATCAGAAACTAAACGAAGGTAAAATGGAAAAGATAGCCTTTTAACCATGATTCTTATTAAGCAAGGATATGGAGAGGTTATTAAAAATATTATTGACTTCATGTCGATGAGCAGAATTACTCCAAACTGTAATGTTTACATGTAAAAAATTCCTGCTAACGATTGGAGTCACATTGATCCGATGCATCTATATTTAATTTGTACTAATAGTTTTGAAGAACATGAAATACAAAAATCGAAACAATTTTATATATATTTTACAATTACTGCCATTATAGTTAGGGGTAAAATTGCCTTCCTTCACTTTCTTTGTATTATGGAAAGCTATGCAAACATACTTAACCTTTTGGGCATCCTTGCATCCTAACATTTTCTGGTTATTTTTTTTTTACAAAAGTTGTTCCGAAACACTTCCACTAACAATTATAATTACGTTAGGAAAAGTCGGTTTTTTTATTATTGAACGTTCAATGTGTTTCTCTTGTAATCTGACTTAGTTCATGTAATCTGAACTAAGTCAGATTACAAGAGAAACATATTGCGGGAATTTTACATAAGTCATTATGTTAGATAAACGAAACCTGTTAATCTTTTAAAAGCAATTTTAAATAAAATAAAGTAGTACTAATTTTAATGTTATCATCAATGTAGTACTAATTTTAATGTTATCATCAAAATTAGTACTACACTTAGCTACATATGTATAAAGGTAATGAAAAAACAACCATTAAAGCGTGCAAGGCTCTTTATTATCGCGAAAACAAAGATTTTCGTTCGACGTAATTTGACAAGAGAATGGTGAGCCACAATTTTGTTGAATTCCTTCTTTGGAGTAAGTCGTGAAACATTTTTGTTAGTAATTATCCGATAGCAGTGCTCCAAAATAGTTTGTTTGATTGGGATACTAGGTAGAAAGTTCGTTTTTATTAAAAAGGTAAAAATTAACAGATAAGATATGTAACTAATTGTTGTTTATAAATTATTTAAAATTAACTAGACAATGTCATAAGGTGAACTTAGTGTTACATAACTAAGCTCCGAGAGACTTTTTCATATTTCTTCGTAAATTTTAAAGTTGAAAAATTCCTTGAAATTCTAATATTATTGCTTAAATGATATTACTTTCGTTTCCTTTCAACTCCCTTTATGGCACAAACCTAAATTTTGTGAAAGCTTGTATTAATAATAACGTTTATTTTGTATTTAGTCCCTTGTATTAAATTTGTCTTATTTTCTTATCAATCATTAATTTTCATAATAGGCAAATCTCTTTCGCAAAATTCTTAAAAAAATACATGTAATTTTTTTTGATAGGAGGCATCTTATCAACAGAATATGTTCATAGTCAAATACGTGATACATTCGTAGAAAACGATAGTTTTTATGTAAAAAAATTTAAAATACCTTTGTACTATGTAAATTTTTGTAAAGATGTGCGAATTTATCGGTTTTCTAAAAATAATTATCTTTTCAAATCGTAGGTTAAAGTAAATAGGTCTAAAAGGCTAAATACAGACACAATAATAAACTCTTTTACTAGAACTTAACCTTTAGGCTATAGGTTCAAAGGTTAAGTTCTAGTAAAAGAGTTTATTATTATGTCCGGAGAGTTAAATGAATTAATACAATTAATTTCTGAAATCTATCACGAATATACTAATATATAAAAAGGAAAACTATTTCTATTAATGTGAGGTAATTTTCAGTTACTATTAGTTACATATATATAAAATACCGTGTTACAAAATCTGCTTTTACTTATGCATAGTGAAGTGAATTTTGCTTATGCATAGTGAAATTTTCTTCTAGTATTTCAAAATAAATAATATTTAAAACACGGCATGTAACCATCAAACCCCTTTCTTTCAACGTCTTGTGACATTATGTGCATTATCTGTAAAAAAGATTAAATGCAAATATGTGATTTTAAAGCTATAGTAAAACTATTTACAGATGCTAAAATATTTTAAGTAGCGTGCTCCAAAATATACTTCTATAATTTAAAAAAAAAAACATGCTATAAAATATACACAACCTTTTTCTAAATTCATTGCATTTATTTCTGTAATGACATCATAATTACGGATCAAAAATTTGACTTACTTCTTTGCTCCTAACAAATTCAAATCACGAGCGGAAATTTTTACTAGCTACGTTTTTTGCCACGAGGCATCAACGACTTTTATTTTTGATTTCAAAATATTTTTTCCATATTGTTAATTTGCGTATTCCGAAGCTTCATGTTATTTCATTACAACAATGTAATTAATCGTAAACACAGTTTGGTATTTAATTTTATATATTGTATTCGATATTACATTAGTAATTTTCAATCATAATTACATGGTTTTTGAGTGTTTGTTAGTAACATGAGATGCTATTTTTCTTCGAAATTTTGTCTTATTGTATATTTAGCAAAATAATGTCTCTTTAAAAATGTCATACACGACGAGACCAAGAAGTCAAAGATGTATACTTCAAAGACAGAAGAAAAGAAGACGCAAGACTTGTAATTGTAATATATTATATAATTCGAACACTATAAAAAAGCGTACACCACAAAGAAAATGATGCATAAATATTGTCTATTATATCACCAATGTCTATTAAGCAGTATTTGTCAAATTACTCACTAAGGCATATCAAACGAGCTCATACTCGGTCAATTTACTCTTCATAATTGAAAAGTTTCATCCCCACCGTGTAGTTCAACCAACAGACTCCGGTCGCGGTTTATGACTAAAACCAGACAAATTAGTTCAAATGTAGTTTAAAATTTTCCAAAATTGTAATTCTACTCTCTTTTATCAGTTCCTGACCATATTTACGTAGGGCCACATTTGAGGTATATCTTACAATTGAAAAAAAATTAAAACTAGTCTACTTAGTAAAACATCAGATTTTATTAAGTAAAGCCCTGTTTGATATAGTTATTTAGTATTTATCGATCGCATTCAAACATGTACATTAATATATTGGTTTAGATTAAGTCAATAATATCCGTTGCATATATATATATATATATATATATATATACATATATATATATATATATATTTGTATATATATATATATATATATATATATATATATATATATATATATATATATATTTGTATATATATATATATATATATATCTAGATATTATTAATTTATTTATATACCATATAGATACATAAAAAACATTTCAATTAAGTGAGCTCCGTAAAACGTTTAAAGAACTATGTGAAGAAATAAATTGATTAGTATTGGTAACAATGACGTTATTTTTGAGTGGCATAAAAAAACAGATTTGACATTGGCAATCGACTTATTAACATAAAGTTAAAATAAAAATGTTGTTTACTATTTATTCATTTATTTACGCGTGCACAAAAGGAAAGAACTAATACTACACACAATTCCTAAAAATAATATATTTAATAAATTGCAATGAATCTTTCGATATTTTTTTATTTTTGAACTTCCCTATATTCTTTGTATTTTCTTCGTTTTTTCCGAACTAATTTAATATTTCCTTTACAGTAAAGATAAAAAAAAATTGTTGTCTATATTTTTAGTAGCTATTTTGAGAATTTCATTAAATCTCGATGTATTACTGTGTTTAGTTTGTTCTCTCAACGCCCTCGACAAAATGTTCATAAATTATTTTGATTATAAAATAAATTATTTATACTCAGTTTCAGCAGCTAGAATACAAATGTCCATAAATCTCTACGTGAATGAGATTTTAAAGAACAATGACCTACTGTACTATTCGTATAATCATGATTTCTTTACGTGACGTAAATCCTAAACCGTGCAAGACAGAGGGCGAGATTTAATCTGACAGAAAATAGAATTATCCGATGGTCCTCTTGTGTTCACGTAGAAAGCTGTGAAAGCTGTTGCCTCTAGCTGATGTCGCTAATAATAATATTGTAAAATCCACGCCCTGTTATTTTTTGCCAAACGCGTACACTGAATTATTAAGATTAATGTAGAAATTTAGAAATATATTTCCTTTATGTTTGTATATAAAATTGCTGAAAAGTTTCTTCTGTAATTTTTTAAAATAAAACCAATTTAAAAGTCATTTAATAGAAGGAACATTATAAATTTATTCTACTACCTTTTAAAATCCATGTTAAGACTAAAAACACAGCCTATTTCAATTAAAAAATAATTTTCTATATATATGGCGTATACTAACTACATAAGATCCAGAACTTTTCTATATATATGGCGCATACTACATAAGATCCTTAGTTTAATGTTTCGAGAGACATTTGCTGAAACTTGCGTCGTATTTTTAAAAGTGAAAACGGTTGAAAACGGTAAAGTTCCTCGTTATGAAATGAATGCTTAAAAGTAGTGAGATAAAATCAGCTAAATTCTTACAAAATTCTGTTGTAGAGTTATAGATTGATGAATTAGAATTTTGTATTCTTATTTATTGAGTATTAAATATATAATGTTTCAAATTATGTATCACATATAAAATTTATCTTAACAATGTCCATTTTTACTCACGACGGAACGGAGGAGGTATATACGTTCAGGGTGAGAGGTTGTTTCGTCGTTTTTTTTTGTGTGTGCAATCCAATGTTTATCTCCAAAACGATTTGGCCGATTTACATACAGTTTACTGTATAATGTTTGTGATTCATTGCCAATAGTTCTACGATAATTATTACGGTGATTTCTCACCAGGGGTGCCGCAATAAACATTTTGTTGCAAACGAATGTTTCTATTTATCTCCCCAGCGGTTTGACCGATTTAGTTACGGTTTTCTGTAGAATATTTGTAACTAATCGGTGATTGTTTTTAGTTCCGTCTTTTGGTGATTACTCACAAGGGGGTGTCGAAATAAACATTTGTTGTAAAGGAATGTTCTCGTTTATCTCCAAAATGATTTGACCGATTAAGACACGGTTTCCCGCAGAATAATAAGAACTAATCGGCGATGGTCCTCAGATAGGTGTTATGGTGTTAGCTCACCAAGGGCGGTGCAACATTTCGTTGCAAATGAATGTCCCCATTTATCTCCAAAATGGTGTAACCGATTTAGATATGGTTTTTGGTAAAAAGTTTGTGGTTTAACGACAAAGGTTATTGGTCAGGTGTTATGTTGTTAATTCGACGGGGGCGCTGCAATCAATATTTTTAGTTGATCTAAATTAATTTTGTTACCTTTCTTCGGCTTCATCGGTGTGATTCACGTAACGTGTTTTTCAAGCGCTCTAATTACTTCAAAGCTATGCTATGGTGTGGATATTTGAAGTTTTTTTTTACTTAGATCAGGTATTACTACGCCATCTAAAAATAGTACTTTAAGAGCCATATAAGATTGTTCTTTCCCGAAGGTTTTTTTTTAATTATTAACACTAATCATGAGAAGCCAAATTAAAATGTTAATTAAGCCCACGTTAAATGTATACGTTTTAATCATAGGTTAATATATTTTTATGCGAACGTTTTCAACACAATTCTAGAATTATAATGATAACTCTAGTTTTATTTATACCTGACAATAAATGCATAAGCACAAAATATTAACGTGAACATGATATTATCAGTTATTGTAAGGGCCGTCTTTGGTCGTAAAAACATTAGCAGAAAGCTAAAACTTTCATGCTCATCTATTCCTAGCTTCTACAGACTATAGACCCTCTGTACTATTTATTAGGTCGTCAACCAACCTTTTGAGTTGTCTTCTCTTCTATATTTTCTATCTATAATAGTTTGTTACTATCTGTAACTTGGACTACGGAATTATCCTAAACAAAATTCTGAAAAAAAACCACAAGTTATAAGAAATTCAATAAAACAATCGAGCACTTGATTTGGTCTTTCTAAAATTTACGAACACATCATTTTTAGGGTTAACTGTTGAGTACGCGGATTGACGTGCTTTACCATTACGCCAACTTTCTAGTTTACACGTTAATTTTTTTCAGATAATAACGGCTATGGCCATGAACAGACTGATACACTTGTAAGTTATTTTATGAACATTCCGTTTTTTTCCTCACTTTTAATTCACGGATTGCTGAAAACGAGCAAATTCATTGCAGTTGTTTTCAACAGTATTTTTTGGCTTTTTTCATTGACATTTAAATATTTAATTTTGGAAAATAATCTTAATTTTAAAAATGTTCGTGACTATGAACGTTTTTCAAAATATATTTGCAGTGAGTCTTTGTGACAAACGAAAGGCGAGCTACCCGCTATATGTTGTTTTAAATTTTATCACGTACCTGTCGATCACACTTTTTCAGCATCGCGCTATACGTAAATCACTAGGATGAAAAGTTGGCAATATGAAAAATATGGTTATGGAATTTTTTAGTAATAAGACACAATTTGGTACCTGTTGTGTCACTTGAGTTGCACAAGGATGTAAATATGTGAAAGATTTATTTGTAACATAGCGTACGAGTGAGCAGATGATTGGACAACAAGGTTTGTGAAGTAGAAGTGTAAAGGTGAATATAATGTATAATTTTTAAAATGGCAATTGTTAGGTTTCATTTACTCTAATTGTGAATAAATATATATACACTACCGGGTGTGTATAAATATATGTATATACATTTGTGTGCGTGCGTGTACGTGAGTATGCGCGTCCATGTGGGTGTGCCTGTGCAAATGCAGTATGTGCGCGCATTTGCATGTGATAAAATTAGCGAATACAAATTTAGAACAATTATCGTTTTGTCATTTCTTTTCTTTCATATTCCCGGTTTTTTTTATTTAATATTCATTTTCTTATAAGTATTTAGGTACCATAAATATTGACATCAGTTCATTATATGTAAACGTGCACTTAACGTAATGTTAGTATGTCAGTTACATAATATTTTATGTTAGAATCGGAATTAGTGTTATTCTAAGGCTCACCTCAAATATTTTAATTTTTTGTGATTGACATAATATAAAGCACACCCAAATTGTGTAATATTTTTTAAAATTTTGTCACAAAAAGGTGACACATTTTCATATTTTATTTTACCAGTTTGTCCATATTTCAGCAACTTTTATTTTCTCAAGTTGATTTATATAAATAATATACTGTAGGTAATGCCGGTCTAAATGATTTAATTTGTCAACCGAATAAGAAATATTTCATGAGATTATTATATTTTTAATATATTCTTATTGTCTATATTTAATACGTTATATTTTATTATTATAATCATATTTGAATCGCTTTTACTGGTAATTTTTCTTTTCGAAACAGTTTTCTCCGCTATTTAAACTTTAACTGGAAATATTTCTAAACAAGAGCGGATAGTCAAAACCTGAAAGTAAGAGATAAAAAAATTCATAAACTCGTTTAATCAATCGATTTATTTTTACTTTTTAAATTTTCAGAAATCTACACATAATTGGCATTACATATTTAATGATGTTCGATTTACTTTAATAAACTTAAGACATTTTTGGCCATATCATGGAGAAACTTGATTTAAAAGTCAAACTTGGCACTCTGGCTAGTACTATTCTCTTGTTATTCTAATCGTAAAAAAATCAATAAAAGGTACTAGGAATATTTTATAATTCTAATAAAGAAAAATTCACCATATTTATGGTATAGAGAAATCTTTGAATTTTGTTTCTGGTCGCAGTACCACGTCTGCTTTAGTCAAAGTCACGGATGATATAGATTTAGCCATAATTAATATTTAGATTACAATATCTCTATTCTATATTTTGGTAAGAAAACTTGTTTATTTGAAAACACTTAATAATTTGCAAACACATCAATAAATTGAATCACGTCCTATATCGACTGTTGAAGATAATAATTCAACTAAAAAAAATTGATGTGAGTGATTTAGTTGCTTAATAAGTTACAAAGTTTCCGCCGAATCTTGAGCCGAAGTCTCTCTCTAAAGTAAATTCAATACCGACTTTAATTTCTTTCTCAAATTCTTTCTTTGCTTCATTTTTAGAACATACCCTAGTATTATTTTTGCTTGACCAAGGAATTGTATGCTAGATCGCATTTCAGTTTAAACAAATAAATTAAAGGCTCTTAAAATCTTATTTGTACCGAATGTATAGGAGTTAAGGCATAATAAATAAAGTGCAATGCACTGTCATTGCATTTCATGCAATATGAAAATATGAATGTATCTTCTATGCATATTTATATTGAAATGTGCAAGAAATACTGGAGCCGTGAATGAAATTAATGCATCACGGGTATAAAAGTTCCACTTTGGATTTCATTTGTTTTGTTTATAAAATTTTTCTTGTTATAACATAATCTGAACCGAATTTTTAATAATGATACAACTGTATCGAATATTTACCAAACGAAAAGGAAAAAATAAACTCACTACTTGAAAGTGCTGAAACGCATTATAAAGTTTGCACGCCAGGAATATTCTAGTATATTATATAGTTCAACGTAGACCTTAATTATATATATATATATATATATATATATATATATATATATATATATATATATATATATATTTATAAAAATAAAATTGATTTCTAAGTAATATTAAATAAAACATCGATTTAGATTATCTCGTATAATCATTCTATGGGTTCTATAGCGAAATGTTAAAAACGAAACAATTATCGCTTCATCACGATAATCCGTCTATCTGCCAGTTCCTGTCTGCTACGTCCTTTAAATTTGTACAGTTTTAGATCTATGAGCATTAAATGAACGTCTAATACGATTTTAAAATCATTTGTGTTTAATGCACTATTCCATACCTATTACAAGAAAGCGAATTTGTTGTCGTATATTCCATCAAGTGAGGTACAATTGGATAATTCTTTCAGTCTTGTTAAAGTTTAATTTATCACTTTTAGTTTTAAATCCATACTTGCAAAATATTAAATTTTTAGAGTAACGTGCCAATATGTCTCCCATCCTCTAACTTTCAATATATATATATATATATATATATATATATATATATATATATATACATATATATATATATATATATATATATATATATATATATATATATATATACATATATAAACACGGTTGAAAAAATCACTTAAACCGAATAAATAAAATGTCAGTTTAGAGAACTTATTAGATTACTATGGTCCAATAGTGACATTATTGCAAAAATGTTATTCATAGGTAAGCGTACATAAAGTTGCATTTTAATTAGAAAATATATTAGTATTATATCCCATTGGAAAATTAAAAACAGTTGAAAATTATATACGGGTATGCTATAATTATGATATAGAAAACCATTAAGCTAAGGGATCTCTAGATCACACGACAAGCCCGAACAATCCAACGAGAGTGGAGGAAATGGAATGAAAGAAAATCATTATATTGCTCTTTCAAAAATATGGTGGTAATATAGGTTCTAGACAGCGTTTACTTTATGTTTGCGATTTGCCTGTCTTCGCGTGTTTCAAAGTTCTGTTACTATTATTGAAAACGATCATTCGACGAGAAAACTATTAAATAAAGCATTTTTGTCTAAATTAATACTAATATAAATTGAAAATTAAGCCCTTTAACATAAAGCCACGCAAATAAAATCAAACATTAGAAAATAATTTGTTTTCATACGAAAATCTGTCAAGCACGAGTGGAACTCGCACTACGAGGGTCGGTACATATTTATGCATTTGTAAATATTTAATGATACATAAAATTACTATTTAACTATTAAAAAAGGAATTCATTTTTGGGAACGAAAATATTACCTACTATACCTTTCACAGGCACATATTTAAAAAAAACATTTTTATGTGATAATAATCTAAATTAAAGATATTTTAATTTTTTTCCTCACTTATGTATTTCATGTATGTATTTCATAACAGTTTCAATCTTTGATACCTCTGAACGTCCCTGAGAAAAAGGGTCTTTATTAACAGACTGATAGACTCACAACGAAGTGATAGTATAATGGTTCCTTTTTTCCTTTTGAGGTATGACACCCTTAAAACCGTTTTATTTTATAAACACAGAATACGATGAACTGTTAATTAAGCAACTACAAATGTACTAATTTATTTGTATACATATAAGTTTTTTAAATAAGAATAGTTAATATTACTACCGAATAAAGAGCGAAATTCAAAATATACGGCACTTGACGCAAATAGCGTATTTTGTAAATAAATTTATGTTTGGAAAATATCTTTCTTTCACGTTGCTTTCTCAAAGCTCCCAAATCTAAATTAAAAAGTTCGCCTCTCCGAAACGGACTCGCTTTGAGCCAGATATCGGGTTGATGGGATATTGACGTAAATGTGCAGTATGGCTTTCTCGGAAAGCTTTGAAGGAATAAAGGGCCTTTGGAATCCGATTTCAATATAATTGAGAATTGTTAAGTTATACTAATATAGTAAACAACTTCATAAATAGTTTGGTATTGACAATAATAAACACGAAATTTTATAATATGTGTTAAAATTTTATTGCTGCTATGAAAAATGTTGTCAAGTTGTTAGTGATCAGTTACCAAATGTTGTCAGTTGTCTTAAGAGTTTGTAATACCAACCCGCCCAATAGAAGAAAACTTTATCGGAGATATTGTCCAGTCGTCTTGCTGTCACTAAGATGACTGGAGAATATCTAAGTAACGCAATGCTGGGAAAAGTAGAAAAAATAGATAACATATTCATAATTGTCATTGCGAGGGATGTGACCATAATGCAAATATGGTAGGTTTAATAGTGGAGTTAAAACTGATATATTAAATATTAATTCTACGGCATTTGTCATACATTGCATGTGTTATAATTATTGTCATTCATTGTTGATGTTATATTAAGTCTCGACTTAATATAACATCATCATCATCGGTGCTTGATGGTATACGTTTATAAGCTTACGCTTAAGAATATTCTAACAATTGATTTATTTTAAAATTAGCAGAAATGTTGCATATAATGTTATTGAATTTTTATTTGCTCAGATTTATATGAACACACTAAGATTGCTAAAATGTAAAAAAAAATTCAATCAACTTTAAAGAAACTTTACTACATTCATTAGAACAAAGAATGACGCAAAAGTAATTTTAACGTAAATTATAAGTGCGTTGTTAGCTTATTAATGTGTGAAACATAGTGTTTATTGATGGAAAGCATTTTAGTCAAAAAAATCGAATGGTCATCCTTAACAAACCACTACTGGTTCACAAAAAAAAACTTTCTGCCAGCAAAGTCAAGAGCTGCAATATAACATGAATTATTAAAAAAATAAAACATAAATATTTGGGCTTCAACTGCCAAAATTCTAAGTCACGTTTAAACAATAGTAAATTAATACTGCCTACTAACAAGGAAGGCAAGGCGTCTTAAAAAAGGACATACAACTGAAGGTTAATAAATCGAGTCGATTTTTTAAAACGTGAATGCAGTTATTTTATGGTCGGTGATTGCTTTCCACAGTACCTTGTTGGCTCCTAGGTTAAAACAGAATCAAATATATATGTATATATATATATATATATATATATATATATATATGTGTATATATATATATATATATATATATATATATATATATTTATATATATATATATATATGTATATATATATATATATCGGTTCATTTATAAAACATATTAAAAAGATACAAGATGCCTTGTGGTAGAGTAGTATATTATATTCTTTTATCAAATGAATACATAAATTAGTAAACGGTAAGGCAAAGATATATGTCAGCATTATAATAAAAACGATGCTAAATTATTGTTAAAATTAAGCATTATATTTATTAGTTATTATACTAATAATATAAGTAATAAATATAATGCCTAATTTTTACTATAATTTAACATCAAACTACGTTAAAAGGATTCATTTTCATCTTCATTCTAACATCATTCTAACTTTATTTTTTTATCAGTGCCGAAATTTCTTGTCTGTAACTTAGCCAGTCCAACATTTGTTGTAAATGAAATACGTCATTGTGTAATTTTAATTGTATTATAACTAGAACGGTATTTATCTAAATACTTTTCACCGCTGCTGTCTGTATTTTGAAAACCATGTGCTGACATGTTAATTAAAACAGTCATGTTTTTACATGAATACAAGTTTATTGTCATATTACAAGGTTTCACTAGAAAGTATTTCTTGATATATTCGATACGAAATTGTAAATAATTTCTTCAAATAAGCGAATGGTTGACTACCGTAGTCATTAATGATATTTTATTTATTGTGTTATTGATAAAATGATTGGACTGGTTTTAGGGTATGTACCTTATAGTTTTAACCTCTTCATCGTGAACATTTTTAAGTGTAGGTACTTATAAGTCATTGAATATAAATACAGTATTATTCGTTAATTTAGGAAACATAAATCATATTTAGTCAACGGTAGCTTTTTTATCGATTGATACATATGTGTATGCAAGTTAAATGCCTAATGCCAAATCTTTTATTTAAAGGTAGCTCGAAAATTTTACATAATACTTTTTGATTTATCATATTTGATATATCGCACAACGATTTGAAAATTCAGAATGGGGAATATTATTTATTTAATCGTACTACATTTATTGTGGGCTCACAATTTGCTGATTTAATAAATTATGATTTATGTTATAATGTAAACTTAGAAAAAAGCTGAATATTTTTTTAATTGAAAAAAGTTTCCCAAAATTATAAATAGGATAAATCAGTTTCCTAATTTAACATAAAATAGTGTATTTATTGGGGAGGTTTCCTTTAATTGTTTGCTTACTTCAAACAAATTCTCTTAACATAATTGCGGTGTACAACTTGTAAGAATTTGAAATTTTTGTCCAACGTCTTAAAAAAACCTTTCATCTTTGTCATCATTTTACGTCATCAATGGGCTTTAAAGTAAGTCCTTATTGTTTGTAGGAGATAAATTACATGTTGATTGTAAAAATCATTATTATTACAAGTTGGAGTAATCACATACAAAACAAGATATTTTCCATACTCGTCATTAGCAGCCGGAAAATGTTCACTCCTGACCATAAATGCCAAAAAGGTCGATAATATTGTGTTTTCTTCCAATTGCTTCCGCGGTCTTTACCAGATTTTTTGTCCACTTGGCGAAATGCCATCTCACTCTGCATCATTCGATACGTGGTCGCTATTCCAGAAACTTTCTTCCTCAGCAGTCATCAATTTGTTTGCGAAATTTCACTGCATCCTATGACTGGTCCGTGGCTTGTTAATTGTACGAGCTATGTCGGTGACTTTTGTTTTCCTACTAATCTCCTTATTACGTATCACATCTCGTAGCGAAATCTAATTAATTATCCTATATGGATAGCCTTTTCAATAGCTCGCTCAATGGCTTGAAGTCTTTTTACAAGGCCAATAGGAAGGGAACGCGTCTCACTTCTTTATGCCAACACTGGTCATACACAAGAGTTGAAAATTGTCATCTTCAGAAATACAAGTATTTTCGATGAAAAGTCCTGACAAAGTTTTCCAATTGCTACCCCGCCAAGTGGGATTCTCTGATTAATATCTTTATCGAAGTAGTATTTTGGCAATAATATTAATTCGGAAATTTGTACTAGGTATGCATTATTATCAAAGAGTTCGAGGTAAGCATTCCAGATATGTACATATCTGGAAGTAGGTATAACAAAGAATTTTCATAAGTTTTGTCCATGTCGATTTTAAGTCATATGTAAATCTTGGGAAACTGCAAAGTAAAACGTAATACTTTTATGACATGTAAAGACAAATTATGTTGCAACTTCAGTTAAAATTGTTTTGGTTTTAGAATTATTTTCATTAATTTCGTTATGTTTATAATTTTTGTTAAAGTTTTAATGCATTTCCTGACATTATTACAATTAGTTTTAATGAACACAGAACATTTTCTATCAATCGGTCATTAAAATTGATCACTGTCATTAATCCGTCTTGGTGTTCAAAACGATTGGAGAGTTCGATCCGAAAGCCTACGGAGTTTTGAACCTTGGCGCTGCATGGAGCGTAGACGTAATTAAATTGAACCTTTCTAATTAGGCATTTAGGTTCTTCACATTTCAACATTCAGTAATAAATTTCAGTTTTAATATTGTTTGTAACAGAAATATTATTAAATATTTACCATTTGGTCGTAAAGATAAAATTTAATTTATTTGTAATTACATGGTTAGGATTAATCCTGGTTCATTTTGTGTTCATTAGCTTTTTGAAGAAGAGTCGATCATAAACCAGGCTAATTGTAGTTCATTTTCTGACCATCCCCTTTTTAAAGGAAGAATAGACCTTATAGGGGCCTGCCCTCTCCATAAAGTAAGCCCATTGTCTATAGGTCTACGCTGATTTTTGTGCCATATTGAGCACATCATCATGTCGTATGCTTAGTTTTTCGTTAAAGCTATTTATGACAATAATATAGTAAGTTTTTGAGGTATTTAAAGCTTTCGTCGTGTTGAAGTCGGTGCCTATACCTGTATGACCTTCAGTGGACATGTTTGGTAATTCCAAGTGTACATTATAATATTGTTTAACCATTATGAATCCATCACCACCTATAAACCGTTCGTCGCCCTTTCGATAACAGAACAAATTACCAGACCGGAGGATTTTCTTAGCCACTCTCTATATTGCGACTTCTGATAATCCTATAACGTCGTAAAGAAACTTGCTCAATTTCTTCTCCAGATCATTGATCGGATCGTTAATCTCCAGTATGGTGTGTCACCAAAATATTATAGTTATCGATATGGGTAGCGGAGCCGTGTCGGAGTTTCTTAGCACTCTTTGCTCCGCTATTAGCATGTTCGCTACAAGAAACAGGATTCGCAAAACTGCCGGGGATTGGGGATTGTTGTGTTATGAGTGTTTATCAAATGGGGATTTGTCTAAAATACCACACTTTGTAGGAGGATTGATGATTGCCATAACAGATTATTTATGAGCGGAAGAAAGCTGTTGCCCATCCTCTGGTTTATTATCTTATTTGCCTCATGGGACAACTACATTAAGAGATGTGGTGGTTCTATTCCAAACCATACGATATTTTTAGAAAGTCGTCATTAGCAATAAATCTGAATTTTTCTATATAAATTTGTTTGTTGATTTAGTTTTTGTTTGGTTGCTTTTAACTTAACATAAAGGGTTATCAAAATTATAATCTAACAGCAGACAAATATGATTTTATTTTCAATATTTACAATATCCAAAATATTTAGGTGACGATCGTTCAAGAGACACTCAAGTAAAGGATATAATATTTTGCTGTCTTCTGCCAAAATGAGTGAGTCATTCGTGGAGCAGTGGCCTATTGCACCTAATTCAGATTACTTACATCGTATCTTCTAAAATAATGACTGATTTAAAGCAGCAAGGTATCAAGGTACCTTGGTGCAAGATTTAAAAGTTTAAATTATATTTACTGCAACTGAAATAATGTAATAAATGTAACGCTTTGATATCAGTTTCTCATTTTTCCCTTCAATATTTTTTGGAGAAAGTATTATATAAATATATGATATCGATTAACTTTTTTTAGAGAATAATTTTAAATATGGCCGCCAACAATCTATATGGTTGTCAGTATGATTCTATTATTTTGAGTAAAAAGAATATTTTGAAATATATTTTGAAACACCGCTTTTAGAGAACGCGATACTGTACGTAAAGCTCACATTTCTATAATTCGATTTTTCATTCAAAGCAAGCCATGTGAATTTGAACTTTTGAACTTAGCTTTACGAAAGTTACTGGATTCGACTTAACTAAAAAGTATGTCGAGTAAATTTATTTTATGTAAAAACAATTGGTAAGGTTTCGCTAGAAATATGCGTGTAACGAAATATTTTTCATAGGTAAATATTTTATTCCATACGTTAACAACAATGTGTGATAAATTATTACTTCAAACCGAATTACGCATGGGCGAGTTTCTATTATTTTGACCTTTATTTCAAGTTCATGATTATACGGAAGGCCTATTAAATTATTAGAAGAGATAAGTAATAAAATTTGTGAATAAAATTTGTGACTCGAAGTGTAGATATTGTTATTACCGAAGATGTATTTGCTAGTGAGCTATTATGATGTTTTCCTTTTTTAATATGTGGAAATAATAAGGCTTTTCAAATGAAATGTTGTTTATTAATGTTCTTCTCTATTTTGTGGACAATATATTGAAATTTAGTTTCAAAAAACAAAGAATTTATTTAATTATAGACTTGACGTCAGGATTTCTTGGCAAAATATCTTTATATTATTAAGTTTTAATAACAATATAAAATATTTTAATTTCACGCAAGACTATAATTGTTTGCAAAGTATATCTTCATAATATTATTACTTAAATAAACGCAAAAACTGTAATATTTAAGTTCATTGCTATAGTTTTCCTGCAATTTAAAAATGGGAAGTAAAGACATATTCTTCGAGCATATTTTGGAATAACATCTAAAAATTCTTTTGAAATCTTTACTTTGAACAAATTATACTTCCTTGCTTTGAGTACTTTGAATACTTTATGCTATGTTACTGCACACTATGAAATTAAAAATATCGGTTATTTCTCTCCATAAAATTTCTACATAAACATTTTTTGAGTGTTAAGTGCTAAAGTATATGCTTTTGCCCTATTCTACGTCAAATATTTTCTGGGAAAAACGAAGAACAGATGAAACATGTAAGTGATCTGATAAGCTTACCTTTTTTTCCTTTTGCGGTATGGAATTCTAAGTCTGCAAAATACGGCTGCAATGGGATATAGTGCCAAATAAATGGAAAAAATTAAGTTAATTTGATATTAATATATAATTATTAAATTTGATTAAAATAAATTTGTTTATTGATGCTTTTCAATCAATTTGCCGTTCGCTGTATGTGTTCAAAAATAAAATGAAAATTAATTTTTTTTAACATTTGTCCTACAATGTCTCGTTCTGATTTATGGATTATAACTAGAAATCTTTATGATTTTAATGATAAGTGCATTTTTGAAGAAGGCCTTTTTTTAATTTCTGTCCTTCAGAAAAATTCTTCATGCAATGGATATTGAGTTAAGTTTTTATGTTCAAATTATTAATCATAAGAAAAATTCGAATACACTTAAAGACTTTCTGTCTATTATGCTGTCTTATAAATTTTAAAAAATAAAATCCATTGAGTAGTCTATTTATAATATGTCAAGCGGGAAACGTTTTTCCCAATAAAGAGATTATAATAAAAACTTACATATATTTAAAAAAAATGTATATCTCTGAACAAAATCGATGAAATATGATATTCGTAAAAAATAGCTTAATATGCAAATATAATGATTCTTCATTCTCACACGATTACTTTTAACATACAAATACTTTTAAAATACGATGACTCAATAATGACGGCCTTTATTCTAAAGCTTAATTCACAGATCACAATTAAAATAGTTCTTCAAGTAATTAATGCAGTCAGTGACTTGAGATCTTAATTGACAACGCGTAATAAATTTTGTTTTCCGTTTAATGTTTGACTGATATCTTAAAAAAATTGAATCTTACCTATTATACTTACTTACGAATAACATTTTGATAATATTTTAATAGAAAAAAAAGAGGTTGTACGTTGAAAAGAAATATATTTATTAATTATGATAAAATTTTTAAATAATTTATTAGTCTAGTGTAAATAAAAAAAATATCCCTATTTATTCAAAGTAACCTAGAAAAAGCTTCAGTCCGTCGATTTTATATTTATTCTCTAAAATAACATTTGCCCTTAAAGGAAATTGTCTTAAAATTTATGAGGCTTGCGTGGTACGAAATAAAATTTATTTTAAGCATTTTTATCAAACTCACATCACCGAAAATCTAAACGTTGCACATATATAATAAGTCAAATGCAAGACATTAAATTTTACCATTTTGCGTCAGCAACGATTTAGATTGAGAATACATATAATGCTTAATATGTTAATTTTTATTAACAAGTAAATGAAACTACGTAATGCAGTATTATATCTACTTCATTTAATTTCTTAATTAGATGTTATCACACAACAAAACCTCGGTCGTGGTTAAGAATTTAAATAAAGTAGACACAAGTAATATTACACTTGACATAGTTTCATTTATTTATTAACCAAAATTAATTGATAATGAAATTCTATAAACTTAAAAATATATTCAATAACTAAATGTGTTAATCAGTATTAAAAAAAAATTAAGAGTTATCCTGAATGAGAATACTTTTCTTGTTTATCCTTATTAAATGATTTTAGTTTTCCTATTCAAAATTTGTTACACACGTCCATAATTATCAAAATAAAATTCATTCTAATATAATTTGTATATCAAAATAATAAAGTGCGTAGTAGATGCCGAAATATTTTAGACACAATCATAAATGCTCTAATCAGTTACCGCAAAATGGAAGCGTTCCTTGATTATAACTTGTCTTTACTGGACAGAAAGAAATGAAGGACTCAACTGGATCACATCACTTATTGGTTGAACAAATATATATTTTTATTGTAAATTCATATTGTTCTTCTATGACAAAATTGGGTTTTTTTTACGTTCAGTACCTAATTTTTCAATATTCAATTATTAATTATATTCCAGCGTCAGGAAACTGATTGCAATTTGCTTTGGACTAATTGAAATGACGTAAATGATGTTTATTTATCGCAAGGTTGTTATAGAGCAAAACTGAAGTATTTTAATTAAATTCTGCATTGGGAAGTATCGTTGTTTTGCGATTTATTAACACAGAGCAAAAACATATAATCCTAATATATTAATATTTATTAAAATCAACACAAAACTTGTGAGGCATTATTTGTGAGTAAATAGCAAACATAATATGTTTAGAATATCGTTCCTCAAAAGAAAAAACGGAATCCTTGTAAGATGTCACCCACACATACCTCTTTTCTTGCCACAAATACTTAAATTAAAAGAAAATACGATAGAATTTGTAGAAGCCTATGCGGAGGTCGTAAGAAAACTGTTACCGTGATTCTAGAGTTCATATTTTTTAAATACAGGTCATGCTTTACGCCTGCGAAAGCTATAGTAAGCAAGATATTTAGGTTGTTGATAAAAGTGTATATTTTTAAGTACAACGTACTCTTAAATGCTTATAAGAGCCTAAATGTGTACGAAATCCTTTTATTGTAAATTTTACTCGTACCTGAGAAATTTTTGTGTATTTTTATGACTATTGAAAATAATTCCAAATATATGTAAAAAACTCTGTAAAACGTACACAATACGATAATTCACACTTTAATATCTGAATTAGCGTGTCGTGTATAAATTACAAATTGTGGTACTTAAATGATATAAAATTTGCAAACAAAGAGGAAAAATGAATCATCTCAATCAGACCAGTATAAATGCAATGTTCTTTACTGAAAGTTTATTTATTTTTCACCTGAGGATATATTTATGTAAGAAAAATTAACGACGGTTACCAGATAGAACCTACCCCACTTATGTTTTTTCCAAATACCTAGCACCACACTTTAAATAAATACCAACAAATTTTCCTACATTCGAAATACTTGTGTCACTGGGGTTTCCAGACTTTCCAGACTTCAGAATTCGAGTTCTAGTGTAAATAAATAAACAAATATGCTAACTCATTAAAACTTCCGCGAGTTTTTTTACACGTGGACACACGCAATCTGTGGAAATTCAGCCACTTGCAAAATATTCGAGGATATTCTATTCCATTCTAATACATTCTCGTTCATTCTAGTGTGTTCAGTTCATTGTAAGAGAAGGCTAATGTATAAGAATTTTTCGTTGAATTGAACCAGAAGGATCGAGGACGTTCTTGAATTTTCCAGAACTTTCTCAGTCAGTTTATAAATAGATAGCATTCGCACAATCCAAAACATAATTGGCATTCACTTTTTTTTTTAAAGTTATAAAAACTGTGGATGAAGTCATATTCAGATATAAGAATTCTTTATCATTTATAGTTTGAATACACCTTTGATAACTCTATTTTTGTCAATCAAAACACAGTGTAAAACAAAGCACTCCGCTGCGTTTTCAGTGTGTCTGCACGTGCACGCTAATTTAAGAAACTACTTAACGAATTTTATTTCGTTTTCAGCAAAGTATATGATGAAAACAATAATAACAAGGTGCGATTTTTTCAGCCGCAAATATGTTCATAAAAAAAACGAGGAAATATATATATATATATATATATATATATATATATATATATATACGTATATATATATGTGTGTGTGTGTGTGTATACATATATATATATATATATATATATATATATATATGTATGTATAGCAAAGGTCTTCTATCTTTGCTAATAGCCCACCTGAAGATGTTGTAATAACGAAACTTAGGTCGTGGTAAAAAACTTAAAGAAAGTAGAAATAATACTACATCACGTAGTTTCATTTAATTGTGGATAAAATACAATGTTTTCATAGAGCACAGCACTCTTCGCTTGCAAACGACGAAAACATAACGTGTTTAAAATGAAATCGGTAGAAAATAGAAAATATAACTGGCTATTCTCCCTCGTGGACGGATATTTTATGGACTCTTTTTGTCACAAAACTGATCTCTGCTCCATGTGGAACTTAAATGACATTCTGTCACATAATTACGGAAGTAATATGAGTAAATTTTTTTGTAATTTTTTTTAAGCTATTTAATTAAGAAACAACTTCCAATTTTCTAATTCTTTCAAATTTTTAACAAATTACATTAAATTAAATATAATTTGCCTCCCTAATATTAAAGTTTTCTACAAAACATAAAACATTGTAGATATTTAAGGCTAAAAATTATATTATCCAATACCTAATGTAAAAGTACACTTATCAAATATTATTATGGCCTTTGGAAATAATAAATAGTAACTGGAATTAGAGTTCCTTTGATACGTACTTTGAAAATTTTTCTTGTCTATATTTTAACGCAGTATAAACTTTACTCAAAAATTCTAAGGCTTCATTACCTTTCATTATTATATATATTTTAGTGCAATGACAGGAAATTTAGATCGAAATATATCGAAATTTATATTGGTATGAACGTGGCTAGTGAATCTCTACAATTTCACGCAAACTTCTTAGAAAGCATTATTATTATACAATATTGAATTCAACAATAATCGTTAATTTTTATTTGTTAATTAAAATTAAGCAATTTAAAGATTGTAGAATCTTAAAACATATTCGCTGTGAGAGAAGTGACTCGGTAAAAGAATTAAAATCGTTTATTTACTAGGTAACCAGTTCAAATGTTTTGTTTGGTTTTTAAACAAAAATAAAGGATCAAATATTATTTAAGATGAAATAGGTTGAAAATAGAATATTTGTAATAAAATAAATAGTGAATTTTTGATATTTGTAATAAAATAAAATAAATAGAATATTTGATTCATTTTCTCGGCGTCCTTTGATATATTTATTCTATTTTATATATATTTATAAAACTTGAAAAAAATAAATATAAAACATTTGCTTTATTTTACTCATTTCATGGAATAAACATATTAATTACAAATATACGTCGTACGTCGTTCCCGAAACATCATCGTATAAAAACTAAATTCAATTGAATTCATTCATAATCGGATTACTTCCAAAGCTGTTTCAACATTTTTTTTATTCGCTTTCAATGTAAATCGTAACAGTTAAATGTCTACCAGTACTGTGGAATTTAAGAAATACAAGCAGACGGAGCCCAATCTCTGCCCATAATTCCAATATTACATTCGTAATGGCCGTCGCATTGTTTTGGCTTCACGTAACGAGAGTTTTTCTTTATGCCGATTACAATGTTTTCCGAGCCGCTGTTCGTTTGTTTCAACTGTTGTAAGTAGGATGGAGAAGACCGTTAGAAGTAATTGAACGAGGTACGGTATTTTTTTTATTAAATTTTTCTTAGTTGGCGTGTGCGGTGGTTGGATAATGGGTTGTATCAGCTCGGAGCATGTGCTTTGAGGGGGTAAATATTATGTTTCATTGGTTGTTTGTTTTTTTATTTCATTTACGGATATATTTTATCTATTATATATGCCATAACACCTACATATATTTGGTTAGTTTTATTTATGGGAGAAATAATTGTATATATTCAATTAATACGTGTTTTTCTTATCAGAGTTTCACAATGTGTACGTAAATTGCATACAATATAATTTATTTAGAACAAAGAATTGATTCAATTTTATTTATTTACATTAAAGTTCCGCTACTTAATAAAAATAAATAATGTTAAGTCCCTTCTTAGGCATTAAATAAAAATTATTTTTTATTCTATGTATTCGTATTTTCAAATTTGGATTCATGAGATGTGTCTAAATATCACGTCTACATTTTGGAGTAATACTTATTCATATTTGAAAATAATTTTCCTCGTTATTTATACTAATCAGTCGTTATCTTGTGATATGCTCTCATTGTTTTAACAGAAAGTTTTCTGCTAAAAATAATGAGAATAGGTCCATCACGATAGGACATTTTTATAAATTATGAATAAGAGTATCTTCATCGAAATACTTGCACGGCTTGAACATAGGAACGCTATTAATACGAAGCTAACTTCGTATCCCGCTCTTCCTATTTCTCTCTCTCTCTCTCTCCCTCTCTCTTAAAAGAAGTGGATTCCTTCACTTGTATTTTATTTGCTAAACTTCTATTTTATTTGTTGTTTTGCTAATATACTAAACTGCACAAAGTATTCACTATGTCAATCATAATACTTTATTTTGTTATTTACTTGGTAATACACAGACTAGAATAAAGTAAAGGCCATCTGCTTTCAATTCCTATTTAATTTATTCATTTTGATAATTGATCTGTTCAATGAATGGTCAAATGAGATTTGTTATCAAGTTTGTTACTAATTATCGGTGAACTATCATCAGAGTTTTAATAATAAAGAACACTACTGGCCGAAATCGAAAAAAAATATTTTAAATATTGTGTTTCAAGCGTCTGTATCAACACAAGTTTTAGTTGATAAATTTACTACATTTCAATTATACATATATTCATCCCATCTATCTAGTGGATAAAAAGACATTACACTCAATGAAAGGTCTCTGATTCGCTTTACACAATTGTCCTTTTTATATCAACATAATAACTCACCAAACATTAAATTTCAGACGGCGATTATTAAGTGAATTTCTTATTACACATTCTTGTAAATACCAAATGTTTTGGGCACATCATTTCATTTACAAAATCTTGTTATCTTTAGTACCATAAATTAATAGAAGCCGCTTTAATTTAAAAAAAAATAGCGCGTGTTTTTTCGTGTCCGCATCCGCAATTCAATGCGGATTGCATTATGTATTTCCTACAAGTTTACTGACACTAATTTCGTAAAAGTTAAAATATTTTCGAAAAGCTCCATAACAATTTAATAATGCAAATTAAATGCTAAAACTTCTAAATACGAAAAGTTGAGTAACTTTACGTCCAATCAACCAAAAAACCAATCGTGCCACACCGTGTGATTTTTATATGTGCCTTAACTATTTTAAAACAAGGCAAATTAAAGATATCTACCTGTTGTCATTAGAAAACTCATAAATTGAAAAATCTGTGTTAAATTGAGTGTCCAACTATTGATTTTGAATTTTATGTAAATACATAAGTATCTTTTCTTTATGAATATTGTGATAAGAGACTGCAGAAAATTTTTATATTAGAGCATAATTCTGATCTTGATTGTACAATAAGCAATTTAAACATACCTTATTAATGAAAGACATAACGAATTATCTTTAATTTTCTATCTATAATTGTAAATATGAGACAAATAAATTTCCTGAGAACCCAATGTTCTCAGAAAATTAATTGATAAATTTAGATAAAACTTGATAATAAAAAATATATAATTTATTAAAATGTACGTTGTGACGTGGACAAATTTTCTTATGTATATATATATATATATATATATATATATATATATACATTAATATATACATATATATATATATATATATATATATATATATATATATATCACATTAATATATTATTTATGGATATCTCTATGTTTTTGTATTAGGGTCGGATATCTTAATTTGCCAAAAATAAACACTTGACACTCTAAACAAATATTACCATATTACAAAGAAAAAGAAATCATTATTTATGACCGCGCATAGCTCACACTAGAATACGATTTCGAAATATGAGGACTGGTCATATCTTTTATTACCAGAGAGTTGGATCATAGCTTTTATTACCATTGTTAAAAGATCGGTTCAAGAAAAATATTTCTTATAGTTTTTATAGCAGATTAGCTTTCTTTTCATCTTATTTTTTAAACAATGATCTGGTTTCAGAATTATGTGTCTCGGATGAATGAGGAATTGACGTACAGATAAATTTAATAATATATGATGTTTTCATCACATAATTAGATAAATAAAAAGTTGGCATTATATTGATATTCATTTGATAAAAGCAACATTTTCTTTGGAAATTGTTCATTGGCACTTCATATATTTGTATTATTATTCAATAAAGTTCAACAACAAACAACAAAATTTTATAAGAAAAATAAAGTAAACAAAAGTCAACTATATTTTAGATTTTTCTGATTTCTCAATCTTATGTTGGAAAAATTATAGCCGGAGGAGATATTACATGTCACTTTGAAGCTTATTG
The DNA here is from genome assembly GCA_039881145.1 of Druceiella hillmani. Classification (NCBI taxonomy): domain Eukaryota; kingdom Metazoa; phylum Arthropoda; class Insecta; order Lepidoptera; family Hepialidae; genus Druceiella; species Druceiella hillmani. The sequence goes on along the minus strand of JAYKKI010000016.1, from coordinate 17,769,736 downwards.
GTCCACATTTTTTGTTGTGTTCCATAACGTCTTTTGTATCCCAGTAATATATTCCTTTGTATCAGGTAAAATATTACATGTCACTTTGAAGCTTATTGGTCCACATTTTTTGTTGTGTTCCATAACGTCTTTTGTATCCCAGTAATATATTCCTTTGTATCAGGTAAAATATTACATGTCACTTTGAAGCTTATTGGTCCACATTTTTTGTTGTGTTCCATAACTTCTTTTGTATCCCAGTAATATATTCCTTTGTATCAGGTAAAATATTACATGTCACTTTGAAGCTTATTGGTCCACATTTTTTGTTGTGTTCCACAACGTCTTTTGTGTTCCAGTAATATATTCCTTTGTATCAGATAAAAAACTGGTTAGTTACGATTTCAAAATGTATCGTCAATTCGTTGACGTGCTTAAGAACTCGCTTTGGCAGTACTGACGATGAGGTCTTAGTACACATATTTTTTGTTTATAATTAAAGAGCTAATATATGAGAGAATATTATAAGAGCTGGCGGAAACCCAGAGTTTAATGTCGCATGTCAGTCTTATGATGGTTAGCTATTTTACCGATCATAGAAAGTTTCTCATTGTTAGCCAGTAAAACATTCTTAGCTTACAACCAAGTTGTTTGCGTTTTTTCCATATATATATATATATATATACACACACATATGTATATATACATATATATATATATATATATATATATATATATATTTATATATATATATGTATATATATATATATATATATATATATATATATATATATATATATATATATACATACATTCGAAGTGGGTCTTCGATCGAGGTGTATTCTTAGTAATTTTATTATGTATGATTGAGTTAAATATATGATTGAAATTGAGAGAGAAAATGTTTTAGAAAATAAAATGTAAAACATTTTAGTATTAGGAAATGAATGATTACTCCATAATCAAGGGTCAGAATAAAGAAGTGTCTAAAATATTTTTCTCAGTTTGTTTTCAAGGATAATCTCGAAAATATCCTTACTATTTATAGTTACTCATTTAAATGATCGATCTGATGCAACCTTCGATTTTCGTGACTTGTTTTAACGTTGTTATATAAAAATTCTCTCTCGTGCGTATATATAATTTTCGCTTTGCGAAAATTGTTTCATTTTCAATACGTTGAAATGTTTCTAGTTAGTCTGTATACCGCCAAGATGTTTGTTAGGTCTATACATTAAAGAGATGCATATTTCGTGACTATCTTTAATTATGCTTGGGTCTTTATGTTAGAAAGAGAAAAAAAATATGTAAAAGAACAAAAATAAAATCGTTATTGAATTTTAAAGAAACGGAATATTAAAAATAGTTTGATACCACAAAAGAATTAATGCAAGTCACATTCCCTATTTGTCTCGTGAATGTAAAATTCTTGAATTCATGTAATATGCTAGTAAATGAGAATATTATGGAATGTAGATTATAGCCGCGCCTACTAACATTTGATGTATTCATCTAAATAACCATTAAATTGGTATGTTTTGGTAAAAGCATATGAAAAATTTGCTTAAATGATCGCACAAAATTGAAAAAAATTTACAGCATAACACATGATTGAGATCTCATCTAGAAAGTTCTATTGAAGAAATATATAATTAAATGAATTCGTTACAATTTTGCAAATTGAAAAGTTAAGTTTAATTGATTTGATATGTGAGGTATTGTGGGAAGAATATGTAAGTATGGATATATATTATATATATTTCGTGAAAACATATTTTTATAAACCATTTGCCGTTCACATAAAAATTATTATGTTAACTTTCAATAAAATATTGGAATTTTGCAATGGGAGAATTCTTAAAATTTAATTCCAATCTGTAAAGAAACTTTGCGCTAAATACGAAATATATTAAATAGACTATGGACGATTTACTATTTTATAAAATTAACTGATAATTAGGTTATCCCTTAATGGTTTTGAATACGTAGATCCTTGAACATAAAACTAATACTCAAAGTAGATTAAAAATAATTTCTAAAATTTATATTCTTTAAAAATTTTAAATAATAAAAATTTGGAATTTAATATTTGTATTATATAATTTATATTATATCTAATTTGGAATTTAATATCTCTATATATATAATTTATATTATACATTATAATTTAATATTTTTATTGTAAGCAGGTAAAAACTGATAATCCTAATATAAAATTTCAAGTTCTTAGCTTAACCAAAGATATTCAAATAACATAATAATTACATGTAAATATTTCCAACACTTAAAGTAATTTTTGAGAAAACGGAAAATATGAATTGGTGTAAGAAATAAACTGCTTTTTATGTATTTAAATTTGTTAAAGGTTAAATATAAACAAAATGCTTTAAATGACTTCTTGACAATAACTAAGCGTACACAAGATTTTATACTGGGTCAACAAACCACATTTTTATAACTCTGAAATTAAGGAGCGATAAAACCGTATTAGAGTCGTAAATGGTGTGACATACAATATTCCATCGTAACGGTACTCGCCATTTAAAACAAATTTGCCTACTGTTTAAAAATATGATCTAGAAAGACGTATGTAAAGTCTCTCTTTTCTTTAATACTTTATAACATTAGTACCTAAAATATTATAAATAGAATAATAGATTACAAAACTGCCTTTCTTTATTTCACTTTCATAATATGATGAGAAACACATTTTATTTCTTCCTATATCACATCATTAACTTTCCCTTCACTTACAGATATGTTTCATGCCTAATTAATAATTAAAGGGATCTTAATCCAACCTTCATAGAAAGTTGGATTAGAAACTGCTAATGACAATATTTACAATGGTAATGATAATGCCAATAAGTTCTTTATTTTAGACATATACACCTTAACAGTTCGCATTTTGTTAGTAAATTAAGTAAGTATTTCATTAGCGTTAGTTACATTTAAAATGCACAAAAGTCGTTAAAATCATTTAACTTCTGTACCGAACAGATAAATAGGCAGAAAAGGATTCAGTTTTAAGCTACGTTTAAATTTTCAAGGTTCAATGGGAAATAAGTTTGAAGCAGTTAGCAAGATTTTAAACGCATAGATAAGCAAACAAACTGACAACAAAACGAGCTAATAAAAACCTATGAAATATGAAATGTTATTACATATTTATAACATTAATACTTATATTGCATTGTGACACAAAATTCGCCACGGGCGTAAGTTAGGTCAGTTGCTTAGGCATTCTCCTTTGTGTTGAATATACAAATATACAAACGAGAAATTAGATTAATATTACATTGTCTTTCCGTTATGAGCTATGTTTAAAGTTTCAAGTCTTTAGCTCAACGGGAAGACAGAATAAACCGTTAGCAAAATTTGTAGCATTCTTCTTTGTTACAAGACTGACAAGAAAGCATACTAATATCGCATGCTATTCAGTTCTGAACCGCGTTTAAAGTTTCAAGTACCTACATCAACGCGAAGTTGATTTAAAACCGTTTGCAAAATTTGTATCCGACAAACAAACAAACATATAAGAAAGAGATCTAATAAAAACGTAGTAAAAAAGGACGGGCTTTGATCGTGTGTCATTAGCTCAGGCTTCCTTATTCACCTTTTTAAGAATTATATGATGCTTAAATCACATTCCCGACCAGTTTGATAGATCATGTCACAAAAACCATTTTGACACTTAAATTATATTATTAGGATATTTGTCTTATCGCAAAGTAACATTTAAATAAAAATTCCATTCAATATTTTTGTATTTTGAATTGCACTAAAGCTCTACGTCAGTGAACTACCCAGATATACAAAATATGGAACTAAAATTTATATTAGGTTTATATATCTTTTTAATTTTATTAGAAGACATTGATATTCGGAGCAATTAAAAATGATTATTTTTAATAATATTTTTTAAATATTTATTACGCTTTGGTAATTAAACTGCGTTAGTTAAATGTATGGGTGCGTTAATACGCGGGCGGAATGCAATCAAAAATTTTAAAAAGTTCAATTAAATTACATGCAAGAATTGAATAACATCTTTTATTAAATTATTGGAAAAGTAATTTTTATCGAAGTGAGGTTCAAATATCGAAATAGACTGGAGTTCTTTTTTAAAGTATTCGAAGTTGCTTCCAAATGCCATTTCGTAAATTTTGCAATGCGCAAACGGCTTCCTTGCGACTTACTTCCGGTGTCCTTCACTGTTCTAATATCTAAGATTTACTTTCATGAGATGGCAAATTTCTGATATTGTTTCGGCTACCATTGTTACACTTCCGCTTGCGATCTTACAGGAAATTTAAAATAAATTTTGTGTTTTGATATTATTTGAAATTCGACAATAATGTTGAAGAAATCACGTTTTCGGACCATTACGGATATGTATACGTATTAAAATACACATACACACACACACACACATACATATATATATATATATATATATATATATATATATATATATGTACATGTACATATATATATATATACATACATATATATATATATATATATATATATATATGTATATATATATATATACATATATATATATATGTACATGTACATATATATACATACATATACAGGCTATCCAGTGGCAGATTTCAATGTTTGAAAAATTAAAAAGAAAAACTACACCTCTAATACAAAGTATGTTTATTTTAACTTTATAACAACAAATGCGGATTTCATTTTTTAAAAACCACGTTTTCCAAATGGCGGCCATCGAGTCTGACACACTCTTCGAGTCTAGCACGCATGTTTTCAAAAACGCGTTTGCAGAGCTACTGGGGTATCCTACTGACTTCGGCTCGAATATTTTCTTTAAGTTGTGTCACAGTACTCGGATTTGTTTTGTAAACAACGGATTTTAAATATTCCCATAAGAAAAAGTCATATGGGCTTAAATCGGGTGACCTAGGTGGCCGCGGTACGGTACCGTTTCGAGATATGTTTTTTTCTGGAAATAACTGCCGCACTACATTCATGGACACATTAGCAGTGTGAGCTGTGCCCCGTCCTGCTGGACCATGTGTTTTGGTTGAAGGATGGACTATTCTGTAGTTCTACTCTGAAAAAGTCATTTAAAATCTGGGCATATCTCTTCGAATTCACAGTTACAATTTGGCCACGTTGATTTTCAAAGAAATAAGGCCCTAAGATTGCAGATGCAGACATGGCACACCAGACTGTTACTTTGGGCTTATGTAAAGGCTCTTGATGCATTTATTTAAGGTTGTGGATATCCCAGTAACGAAAGTTCTGCTTATTCACATATCCTCCAATGTGAAAATGAGCTTCGTCACTAAAGAATATGTTGCCCATCCGGGTAGCAGTACGAAATCTCGACAACATCAACTCCGCTCAAGATTTCCTTATTTCAAAGTCAGAATCGTGTAAATTTTGAACAATTTTAATTTTATATTTTCTCGCATTATTACCTGTAAAGTTGATTCCGGAATTCCCAATATCGATGAACGTGTACGCAGTAATAAAAGGGGATTTTCAACGGCAGAAACCATAACACGCTCGACATTTTCATCCGTGGCTACCAATGGTGTAGGTCCTGGCCGGGGCTTATTTAATGTTGATCCTGTAGCTCTGAACCTTGCTACTCATGACTGAATGAGGTTGATCGATAGTCCATCACGTAATCCACGAATACTGTAACGATTATTAAATCGACGGCGTGCTACACACAGCGAAAATCCACTTGAAATGTACGCCTCGACGGCAAAAGCGCGGTGCTCTCCACTCCACGGTTCCATGGCTACTAAAACATCCGCACCGCTTGCACTTGCCACTGGACATCCTGTATATATATATATATATATATATATATACATATATGTATATGTACATATATGTACATACATATATATATATATATATATATATACATATACATATATACATATATGTATATATATATATACAATATTTATGTAATTCTTCATATACTTCTGAACCAAAATCAAAAATGGCAAAATGTCAATAAAAATGAAAAAAACAATTAATTTTAGTTTATATCGCGACAAAATCAATGCAAATCTGTGTGACCCTTTCGCAAGTCGCGTCGTAATTAAATGATTTTGAGATTATTTTATGGAAAAACATTTTTTCATTCATATGTGTTCGACGTATATTTTAAATCTTAAGTTGGGAAATCTGCTGAAGGAGCGTTTTAAGAAACTGTGATTTTCAAGGTTTCTTTTATGTAATTCAATATAATTTTAATAGTTTTAACGAAAGCTTCATTTTATATATTTTGCATTTATTTAATTTTTATTTCTCTTACTGGAATGGTTGTTCCATTCCATTGTTCATCAATTCTCAATTCATAAAAAAAAAATATTTTTTAAAAATTAATTGAATTAAAAATATTTGCTCCTCTACTCAAACGCATTAAAATGAAATAGAATGGAGTATAATAAAATCATGGAAATATTAACTGTGAAAATATTTTTCTTTAAAACAAAATGAACTTATTTTGTTCGTGCGTAAAAATTAAACCGATTTTTTCACTCCGTGCGCAATACATTAATTTTTGAATTTTGAGGAAAAAGAACAAAGGAAGTGAAAAAATAACGACATATGACCTTGGAATCTTGTCCTTTAACTTGATATTTCACACGATAAAAAAGTGTATACAAATGTTTTCCAACACTCCATTTGCTAAAATTTGTATAAATAATTTTGAAGAATCATTATTATGTTACTTGCCTGTAACAGCAGAATTTCTGAGAAAAAGGGTTAGACAGACGAACTTTTTGGTGACCTGGTGAAAGTTACAATAGTTTTTTTTAGAGACTGCTTCGGACTTTCAGCTTAACAAATTTTGAAAGATGTTTTTATGTAAGATATTTGAAATTTAAATTGCATAATTGAGAAAAAGTAGTGAGACACCGGAGGTACTGAACTCATAAAACAAAAAACAATTTTACTCAAGAAATTAGGTGAAAACAAATAATTGTGTATCGACAATTAGAAAAAAATTGAATCGAACATTTCGATGAATTTAGTTTATTCTAGCACATTTTAAAAGGTTCAAACGCTTGTAAATTTTGAATATATTTGTCGTTAATTTTGTAGAAATTCATTATTAATAATTAAATGAAACTACCTGAAGATGTTGTAATACAACGAAACCTAGGTCGTGGTAAAGAACTTAAAGAAAGTAGAAATAATACTACATCACGTAGCTTGTAGATTTATTACTTATTGATATACAGTTGATATGGAACCACTAATCATAGAAATTTACAAATTTTTTACTTAACAACCTAGTTGAAGTAACCTTCGCTTTGCTCACACTTACGGCTAAATTTAATCAATATATTATAAATTAAGTTGTGTTTAATTTAGTACAAGTTAACCCTGTTTTCTTTAAATTTTCTTCTACTTTACTTAATATTGTACTTGCATATAAACTTTATACTAATCATTTGCTAATAAACTGTTACAATACTTTTCTTACAAACAATTAGAATACTTTCTTATGAATTATTACAATACTTGATTATAAACTACATTTTTCATCTCATTATTTTGGCGAAGAGATGTATATATAACTGACCGGGAGAAAAACATACTTCTTCTAAATGAGTACCACAATAACGTAAACTTTTTCCTTGTGCCTTATTTATAGTAATACTAAATGATAATCTTCCTGCAAATTGAAGTATTATGAATAAAAACTGCAATTCGGTATACATAATTGGAATCCACGAAATAAATACTGTATTTCTTATATCTTTTCCGACATTGTTTTCGCTTTAAATTGTTTTACTAGCTGTACAAACGTCTTTGTTCGCGAACAATTAGGAAATGTTTTTTTCTTTTCTTTCTATTTTATTTTGCTTCTAGGTATATGCTATTACCTTACCAAATTTCATCTAAATCGGTCTAGTAGATTTTGTATTATACCCGCTCAAGTTAACACACAGACAGGCAAAATTTTAAAATAATCTGGTTTCTATTATCAGTCTATGCGCTAAATAAGTTACTTTTTAAAAATAATTTCAATGTGCAGAATTAATTATGTTACACTTTAAATAACATATTGTTTTATAACTATTTTATGGCCATTCTTGTATATAATTTTGATGAATTTAAATTCTTCAATAAGGTCATTTTAAATAATTTAATTTGATTTAAAAATTGGTGATCGTATTTTTAATCTTAAAAAATGCAAAGATATACCTAGTACTTTCACATAATTAAAAAATCGCCACGAAAATTAACACTTGGATCAGCATCAAACATTGTATGAATTATATACATCATTTCTTACTGCTAAAATGATTCTTTCAAATAACCAATCTGAATGTTCGTAATTTTGAACAATGTTTGCACATTCTTAATCTGTTAATTCTTCTGACTTTTGACGATATTACACAAATAATTCATATATTCAATTTGGCCAGTCACATTATCAGTTGGATAAATGCCTTCACAAAAGTTGTGAGAGTTTACCTTTTGAAGAATTTTCTACAAAATATCTCGCTTTTTCATCACAGGAAAGTTGAACTCTCATGTTTGTAATTAATTTTATTTCCTTCATCTGACACCAAATTATTACGTCAAATATTTATTAATTTCATTTGCTGATTTTTAAATAATGAAACCGTTTGCTGAAAATCTCCAGAAAATATAACTAATGAATCTCACATTAATTCTGAATTACTTCGGAGACCTTGTAGTATTCATTTATTGCCTAGAATGACTTCTTATATGTTATTGTATATTCGACCCAAATAATGTACTTTACACCATTTAAAAAGTTTATGAACTTTACACTCAATTAAATGTTAACCTCGTTTAGATGCACTTGATATATCACAAACTGATAATTCTTGTTCTGCAACATTTAATGGTAATTTCAAAGTAGAATGAGCAATTTGACTCCTGTTAGTTTATTTAATGTTGCTCCAATTTCAAATGATGCTAATTTAAATGCAAACTCTTTTTTAGCGCGTATTTTAGCCAATATTAAACTTATCAAAAATGTCCTTACGGTATCGGCTGGTGTATTCAAATAGATTATTTTACTGTTCACATGAGCTATGGTGAAAACAAAAGCTTGCTTTTGACTTTCTATTGATAACGGTTCGTTTTGATGATGTATTGCAATAATTTATCAACGTTATAAAGATATACCTGGCACTTACATATGCATTGAATTCTGAAATAGCAAAAGATTTTCTCTTTTAATATTTCAAAATTCATTGCATTGATTCCATCTTTTTGTTACGCTTGTATTCCAAGTTAAAATAAAGTTTGATTTCTTATTGCTGCAACAAATGTTTATTTATTTTCAAACGAAAAAGTTCTTGATTAAATATATTTCCATCGAACTTGATATTTAATTCCAGATGAACTTGTCGCACGTGATGCAATACATCATGGCCCTTACTTTCATTAAATTTCTCTAATATTCTTCTTCTTCCTTTGCGATTGCTGTCAATACAGTTCTTTATGTGCTGGTTCGCAATTATTACTATTTCCTAGTAGTTCTAAATGCTGACTTCCTTTAATTTACGTCTCACGTACATATATACCGACTTGATTAAATCTGTGAAACATGTCAATTCACGAATTTCATATTGCAGCATTGAGAGATAGAAGCACTCAACATCTTTTAAATGCACAGTATACTCGTACACTCGTCCCAATACAGTACTTTTACAGATTTCTTCGTAACCTTCGACTAGAGTTCTATTCTTTCTTCATTGAAAGTTTTATCTTGCTGCATCCATGGTAAATCGGTATATAGCAATGTTTTTGCGAATGGACCACTTTGATAAACCTAAAAAATCAAGTTAACGTTGTATTCACAGGCCCTCTCTACCTGCAGCTTTGCTAATAAAATATACTTGCTGCCATTTTCTAAATATTCTGCCTAATGAACAACTGTTTTTCTTAATGATATATTGGGAAACTCAATATTCGCCAAACTGCTTCATTACCGTTTCTATATCTGGCCGTTTCATACTTAAACATTCCATCATTCTGATCTATTTAACCTATGACAACATATTTGTGTCGATTGTACTCTTTAATGGGACAATATCGGAATGCCTCATCGACCAAACTATAATGTCTTCTTCTTCTTTTACGCACTCCTCGTACACTAACCTTTTGATCATGCGCTGGCGATAGTTGTCTTTCACACATACGCATACACATACACACACACACACACATACACACACACATGCAGACACGCACACACCTACATACGCAAACACACTCACACACGCCATAGGCACGCACCCATACACGCACGCACGTACACATGCACGCCCGCACACTTGCACTTAAGCACGTACGCACGCACGCACGTTCGCACGCGCGTACACACACACACAGAGATCTTCAGATCTTGAAAGAAATCGCCAAACACTAAATTCCATCAAAACCATTACTGTAAAAATGCCAAGTAACTTTTTAAAAAAAGTTTCGAGTTCAAACCAACCACATTTTTGCCAAAAATCTAATAAAAGTAAAGAATTTAGAATTGCAGGTCTACATATATTGAATATTATATATACTCGTATTAATATTTGTTATTTCTATGACTAAGATCTATAAAATCGTTAGAACTTTATATCTCCGTATTTCTGGTTATTAAAGCAAAAAATATCTGAAAACTATTCACCGCAGTCAGGTATAATATTAGAACAGATACAATATTAAATAAACGAGACCTAAATATCTAGTAAGGTTCTTTAAGAAATTTGATGCTTTAGCTTCCCCTCATTATTTTTATGGCTAGTTTTTTTAAAGAGAAGCTTGGGTATTTTTAATTACTTTTCTGATAGAACAATGACTACTTTGCACTCTCGTTTCGTTCGTTTTATTGGAACGATAATTTTTTATTCTGAAATTAACATTATATATTTGTTTTTGATCATGGTTTTGCTTTTGGTTATGGTTAGGGCCTATGGTCCAAATAACTTTGATTTTATGGAGGTAAATATTACAGCTTCGTGTAGGAAACTAAGAAAATAATCAAATCAAACAGATGCAAACTGGACTTTTATTTAATTAAACGTAAACGCTAAATATTTCGTATGTTCACTGATTCAAAAATGTATTATTACATGATTCTATATTTATATTTCCATCTGATTGTAAAAAAAAATCAATATATATAAAATAAATATAAAATAAAAAAAACGGTTGGTATCCCATTTTACCTTTGTATTCATCTGCAATAAAATAATGGATAATTAAGGCAATAAAAACATTTATATCACCGATTAAGGTTAATTTGAATGATTAGTATGTTCACTTAGCCATGAAATTACAACCGCATGCATATTTTTTGTAGTCAGAATATGCTTTATTAAATTACTTCTTTGTTAAGTAAAAATATGATTGATATTTAATCACATATATTTTTAACTACTTTAATTAGATTCACATAAATTGTCTTTGATTTTTAAATAAAAGGTTCAAAACAAAATATGTGAGAAAAAATGTGTACACCGAACAAAATTTTAAAATGCTAACAATGAATCGTACGGGAAACAATATTTTTCATTAATTTTTCCAAAGAGTGTAAACTTTTTGATCATCCAATATTATTTTTCATTCTAACATCGCATTTATTTGAAAGATCGATCCTTCAAATTCAATCCCTTCAGAGAGTAAATTGTACTAGTACAATCGGTAATAGATGAACAGAAAATGGATATTCGAAGGACTGAATACAGTTGAATTAAACTGACATCTAATTGGTATAACATCAGATGGAAAGTTTTATGTTTGTTGACCACAATTGATAGGAGCTATATCTGGGTATCTTTTAGTTAACCAAATTTAAGATACAGCTTTGGCAGTTCTGCAAGATGTGAATCAGTATTCTGTTCCTTATTTTTATCATAGATATTTTTATTAAAATTCTATATCATATCAGGATATTAGGTTGCATTTAAATAGGAGGTCGGGTACGAAGAATGGTAAATGTTAATATATATTCGTTGAAATTTAGAAAATATTAATTTCAAACTTGATGTTAATTTCATAATATATCGACAAAAGGCATTATATTATTCATACGTGTAGCACAGAGGTGTGAAAATAAGTTAAAGATATTATTATGCAGAATATGTAGCTTTTTGCATGAAAATAATGAAATCGATCAAATGATTTCATTTTCAATGTGAAGAAAATTCTCTCTCAGTCTCAGCTCCCTAACGCTAGATTCATATCTCGTCATCGGATCACGGTTCGAGCGCTGTAAGCCATTGCCTTTTCACTCGCGTGTTACAAAAACATTTTCTCAAGATCTACATTAGAGATGAAAACTTGCGGTCGCATGACCCATTTCAAACCGTAATGGAATAAAACATATTCCACAAAAGTGTACTTACGCTTATTTTATATTCATAACTCATATTGTCAAACGTATCCCTAAAGACAGAATGTGTGGAAAATTTTATCGAAAAAGTCCTATATTTGGCTAATAATTTAACGTATCTCAGATACTTAAGTTATTAAGAACATTGTCTACTGAATTTAAATAAAGATAAATGAAACCAAATTGTGTTTACCTTAATAAAAATAACCGAAAAATTATTTGTAATGAAATTTCCAGAAATTGCAAATTTATTAACTTGTTTTGGTTAAAATGGGAACGGGTTTCTTAAATTCACTTCCTGTGCTTTTTAACGATATTATATTGTTTATATTATTGTTTCGGAATATTAAATTTGTTTTGGTGAGAAGCATGATATTTTAAAGTTATTTCTGAAACCATAACTCTATAATTGAAGTCAAGAGAACGGTAAAAATGAGAACGAATATTTATCAGACTCAAAATTTTTAAAAATACTAAATTATTAGGATGGCTTTCTTACATTTGACGAAAAAAAAATATTTGAATGAAAATATTTTTACGAAAATAAAAAACGTCACAAATTAAGAAGCTTAAAATGTTAATTCCCTTCCTTTAATTCGTTTAAACTAGATGCATTATTTTATTTCAACTACATAGTATGATGTCAATTTTATGTTCATGTTGAATCTTTTACTTCAAAATCAGACGCTTTTGACATAACACATGTACCTCAAAATTGTTTTACAATGGTAACAAAATAAATTAAATGAAGTAATAAAAATAATAAAAACTGTCAGGTGTAATAACATGGTGTACATTTCAATGTAAATAATAGTTATAAAGATCTCAAAACTATTTTTTCAATGATTTTTACTCAATCTTATATACATATATATATATATATATATATATATATATATATATATATATATATATATATATTAATATATTTTGAGATGTTTATAACTAGCCTTTTCAAACGATATCCTTATCTACATAGGGAAGTAAAAAAAATGAGTTCTTGATTTGCCACTTTTCAGAATTTCTAAATTAATGTTATTGAATTTTAGTTGTTGAGATATGTGTGGGTTAATATGCATTACCACTATGACAAATTTCAAGTTTCTATATTAACTTGAAATTTGGCTGACCAAAGGACGGACACATGAGGGAGTTCAAGGTTTTAATTTTTCCTCTTTGTTCCGAAACTCTCAAAATGAAAACAACGTATAAAAATAAAACAAGTTCGGACAAATCCCACAATTTCGTAATGATGTCACGTAAACGCATCGTCAGATCTTCGCGGAAGAGGCGAAGCTAACAAAAGATGGGAGGGGATTTTCTTGGCAAAAGACGTTTGAAATTACTATTCAGATTGCGAAACGGATTTTATTTGTTGACAATCACTGCCTACAAAGGAAGAAGGGAGATCTCTTTTCAAGTGTGATGTGTTTATTGACGGAGAAGGCAGTGGTCGTTACTCAACTTGATTCAATTCATCTAGATGCTTTTATTGTAATTCAGGGAAGACAATATATATATATATATATATATATATATTTAGTATAAAATAAACATTGATAGCTTAAATTTAATATCAGTACACAGGACTTAGAATAAAATTAGTAAAGCATTGGCTTTTGTAAATAACATTGGAAAATTTACTGCATAAATTATTTTCTCATAATTTTGTTGCCATCGTTTAAAAAACTTCGGCTTTTTAAAGTGGAATTTAAAAAAAATATTAAATAGTGAAACAGCGTACAATTTTGAAAAAAATATTCAATTCAAGTTATTTAGCATGATGACCCTATTTTCAAGGCAAAAATTTACGATACGGTATTTTTAAAAATTAAAAGCAACCCAGCCCTAAATCATCAAGAGTTTATTACGACCAAATTATTTACCGGATTGAGAAATAAGAGCAAATGAAAGAAAATTTATTCGACACGATGAATTTTGGCTTTACTAATATTTTATTTCCAATAAAATATTCGGGTAAAACCAAAATTCATCGTGTCGAATAAATATTTTATTTCCACATTTAGCGGATCAAGTTATTACTACCAATGATTGTGGGTTTTATTAAGGTTTAATGAATTAAATTAATATTATCTATGTTTTGACAAAGGCTTTTCTTAAATTCATACGTAATATTTAAACAAGCTGAAGTCTAAAGCTAGATTATGGAAGCGCCCAAAAGTAAAGCGCATTTTACAACTGATTTCGATTTTCGTAGTTTTCCCCGCTGCTAAATTTGATTGCAAAGTAAAAAAATTAATTACTTTTTCCAGTTTTTCGAGTTTCTACATTATAATCATTTAGTATTGTGAGTAAATGATTCATATTTGGTCAATTTAAGGCTTTTAAGTATACTTATTTAAAGCTATATTTATATTTAACATATAAATTCAAGTGTTTCAATAGGAAGAAGTGGTCATGACGGATACCCCATTACGTAATTATGCACATATTTTTCATTTCGTTTCCTCTCATTGTGCGAAATGAATCGTCTTTTTCGTCATATTATACGAAATGAATAATATGATCAAGGCATAAATGAGTATTAAAATGTAAGGAAAAGGAATTTAAACTCCATGAAATGCAATGATCGTAAAAAATAAACATTTTAAGACTACATGTTAAATATCGTTTTTAGTTTTTCAGTTGAATGTTAATTCCTGACTCCGAAAAAAGTGCGAAAGTAAGTGAAAATGGCATTCTTTCATGAACGTATAGCTCCTGAAAAAATTACTCTATCTTCTACGATATACGAAACAAAAGTCTGAACAATTCAACATATCTATTCAATTGAGACATAACACCGACAAGTAAATTTCATTTTATAATTTAATAATATTTAGAAGAAATCGCCTAATTTCATTTATTTGTTTTATACTGTAGACGTGCCAGTTAATACATTTATGTACCCGAAAATAATAATTAATATTCGCTTATAGATTTTTCTGAACCCAATTCACCCTTAAATATCTAAATTTCAGTAAGCACTTTAACGTATATGCAACTATACCAACACTGACTGTGCTGGTATAGTTGCATATACGTTAGTATAATTGTATATTCAATGTTAGATTAAATTTTAAATTTTTAGCCAAATGTATCCTTATTTGCCTGTGATTTAGCTTAAAATAAGTTTTTTACTAATTTCGCGACCTGTCATATTGTGTCATTATTGTGCAACGTATATTTTCGTTTGGATAAATAAAATATTTTTTATTCAGTTTAGACTACTGAAATCTTCTAATTACTTTAGCATGAAGTAGTTATGGACCTAAACCCTAATAAATGATAAAAAAAGAGCAGAAAATAGTAAAATAGTAATGAGTGTTTGATAATAGAGACTTATGCCATTTATAACCTAAAATGAAGTTTAGAAAGGAAATGAACCTCGAAAAATTTAATGGAATAAATTTTAGGCAATGGAAATTGCCATTAACATACGCCCTGCTTGCCTAAGGATTAGATATTAACAAGTCAAAATCAGAAACAAAGGGGACTCAGTGGAATTAAAATAATGGAATGGCAATATTTATAACAATATAAAGGATTGATCTGAAGTAACAAGCACTCATCGAGAATTGCGAATCAAATTTTGAGGTAATGACTAAACTTGAGTCTACCTATGAACAAAAGTCCGACATGGCTAAAATTATATTACATGAATGTTTCCACTAGCAGATATCAGTGTTCAACATATAGCTAAAGTTGAAAATTTGTATAAGCAATTGTAAAAAAATTGAGAGGATATCCGGTATGTTGCCATGATAAGTAAAATATTGAGTATATTGCCTCCCGAATACAAATATCTTCATTAGGCCTGGATGTCAGTTAATTTAGGGAAACAAAACCATAAACAACTTGACAGTTCGATTATTAGAAGAAGAGGTGGCCAGCTTGAATATATAAGATTATAAACGGTCTTATTAGTGGCAAAACCGAGTATAAAGAAGAAAACTTTACCATCTACGAAAAGAAATAAAGAGTCAAATGAAAAATCGTATCGTTTTGTATGTTAGAATTGTGGGAAACCCGATAATTTCAAAAAAGATTATCGTGTTCCTAAACAAAAACAAAACCAAGCAAACATATTTTATATTAGCTTTCAAGGTAGTGAATAGCTACTGGAAATAGTGATAAAAGAAGTAGACCGATATTAGACAACGATGCTTTATTTTATACATGTACTATAAACGCATAAATTTTGCAAAAAATTATGAGTATACAGGATCTACATCGAAATTAGTGAATCGAAAATCCGTAGAAGAAGACACCCAAGCAATTTTTTTTGACAGTAGGAAATAAGTATTCTTAAAAATCTCCTTTAGGCACCTAAATTAGGAAATAATTATTCACCGAGGGAATATAATCAAGGCCGTGTTATTATAAAAAAAAAACAAACTGATGCTTTTAATTTACAATGACAATAAGTTAGTGACGTGTGCATCTTGACAAAGGAACATTTTGCTAGTGTTAAAAATAAAAACAATTCAAAATCAGGTGTGTGATGTAGTACATAAATTGGACCTTAAAACGTGGCATCAAGGTTTTGGGACAATTTAATATGAAACAGATATAGAAAATATGCAGAAAACGCGATTACTGATGCGGACTTTTGAAACTGTGACAAGTTTGTATGTGAAGGTTGGGCTTATTGTAAGCAGGCTCCTCATACATTCTAGAAATCAGTGTGTATCTGAAACTTTCAATGCGCCATCTCTGCAAGGTATAAAATACTTTATTTTCTTTAAAGACGCTACTGTATTTTTCAGGTTTGTACTTCAGAAAAAACAAATGTTTATCAATAAAAATGTTTACCAGTATAAATGAACAGATAATAAATAAATTTAATGTGAGTACGGCGCATCACTGTACACCTTTACGCTTTTCTGAGCTTTAATAAAATTTGATTAAGTATTCAAAAACTAAAAATGTTAATACCGAGCAGATAAATTTTCCTTACATGGAAACCCTACGTTGGCCTAGTTTGGCCTGGCTGACTAAAAAAAAACAATAATGATGTTTTTGTATTCAACAACTAGGCTAAATATTTCATGTGTTATGCACCCTCCCCCCTGTCTTTCCCTCACTCTCTATGTCACCCTCTTTCCTCCTCCCTATATTCTTTAATATTTTTGCCTATTACTCAATAATAAAACGTCTTTCATATTTACTTTCATCTATTTTGTAAAGAATCAAAAATTTTTTTCATAATATTTTCTATACAGGCGAAACCTCATTATTTATTTTTCTCGTAATTATTCGTGTCTGTACTTATTCATGGTATTTTTTGGAACCATTTTTTTTTTGCTTCCCACTTTTGTTTCTTACAAACATTAGTATAAACGTTTTATTTCAATTTAATATTTTTCACTTTTTACGTATAAAGTATATCCTAAATGAATATATTTCAAAATATATAGCACAATAAAGTTGAGAGTACTGATTTTGGTATGTATCGTGGTATGTTCGAAAGGAAGTCCCGTAAAAATAATAATGTAGGCCTGAATACAATGCTTGACGAATTTCCGTTTTTTTAACGATTTGAATATTTTCTCCTATATTAGAAGATTTATTTGACGAAAAAAATATAAAACTAAAAATTGTAAAAATACATCTCAGTGCGTCTTTCAAGATTAGTTTAGTGCATACTGAATATCCTGCACATACTTATTTTAAATTTTGTAATCTATGCTTGGAAATACAATAAAATTTATACAAACCGTCAAAAAAGTTGTATGTACGGGTTTTTTAAATTTTTTTTCTACAGAAAAATATTCCTTTTATTATTTCCAAAATGGCAACCATCACCACAGTTTGTAATTATTTATTTAGATAGGACCAAAAACATTGCAATCTAATTAGAAAACTCGAGTGCAAATTTGACACGGTGAATTAACATCAAAATAAAATTGAACAATATTTTGAAAGTCTTTAAAATTTTTATTACAACAGTACTTTTCGCTAAGGTACACGACAAAGCTCTTAAACAAAATTAATTTGAGCAATAAAGGAAGAAATCTCCGCCAAATATTACATGACGCCTTAGATGGAAAACTTCCTGGTTCCGCTGTAGCTAACAGATAAAATGTCTCGCAATCTGCAGAATAAATCTAAAGAGTAATAACGTCCTTTGTGTGTATTGTTCTTAACGACATAACAACAAAGATTTAATGTTATATTTACGTGACACTATCACGAAATAATGAGTCAAATGCCATTATCAATGTCACATTAATGTTGGCTGTTTCTGGGTTATGATATTATTTGAGGTCAAAAATAACTCAGATTCCATATATACGTAGCATTAATAAGTAAAATTAGGTTTAAGGAATAAAAAATACAAGTTAAAGGCTCATTAAAGTAGCATAAGCGTTTAACGTAAGCTGCATATTATACAGGTAATTTGACTCCTATTCTAAAAAATATAATTGACATATTAGTAAGAATGTTAACTGTATGTATAGAAAATAAAATAATTCCATGACGAAAATTAAAGATTCCATGACAGAAAAGTCAAATGTTAATATCCATTATATTAAAAACACCTCCTCCGATTGATTGATTAAACATAGATACAAAAGGTGACTAATAATCTATATTCTATTTAAAAATGTTTCAACCTCAGTGACAAACAATATGTTATTTTGTACCGAGTTTTCGTACTCATAGTTGTATAGAAGCGGATAGTGCAAATTATTTTTGGAAGAGCGTATGGTTTAAATAATTTTTTTCCTGATAATTTTTTCTTTGTTTTTCTTATTTAATATTGATGACAGTTAATTCAAATTGTTTTGTATCGAGTTCAAAAAGAATATGAAATTAACGGTTGTGACTAGGTAGATGAATGTAATCTTACTCATATCTATTATTAACCGGTCAATCTGAGATGACGTTTTCAAATAAAGGGGTCTAATTTTTTTTACGTTTCGAAGTCGATTTTTTTGTCCTCTCAACATGTTTCATGTTTAGTGGCTATTAATTGGAATATTTCTGTTCAGTTTTCTTACTAAATATTTAATACTTTTTTATTTCTGTGTTTCCGGTATCCTATGTCGACAAAATTAATAATAATTCATAAGGAATTAAATTAATGAAATTGAAACAGGTATCTGTGACATTACCTGAATATGAATACATTCTATTCAACTACATAAGTAAATATTTGAATGTATTTATTCATAGCTGCGAACATATCAATCGTATTTCCCTTTTTTGGCTGCAATGCCGTCAGTGCTTCACTCTTTTTGCGTACCTGAACTTACGTCTGTACTAGCTATTTAAATGTTTATTGGTTATTATACTGAGCTAATTGTACTTACTTATTATCCTAGTTGCTTAATGCCTTTGGGTATATTTCTATGACGCTTACCTACATACATACTAATTTCTTCATTACTTCATACCCTTATACATACTTGTACGTATTTTACTACTTTGTTATCCTTGCTTATGTCAAGACAATAAGTTTACTATTCATTATTGAGGAGTTTCTTTCACTATTTTCTATACCATCATCAAACCCAGATATTGTTGGAACATTAATAGGTTAAATTAAATTTTTAAAATGCATGTATAACTACCGTCCTCCATCTTCTTTTGAAATGAATTGACCAGAAGAAAGCTACCACAGCTTTCTTGATAGTAATATATGGCAAGTGCAATTAATTTCTTTAGCATACATTGAAAATTTAATATTAAGGAGATGTATGGTATTGTGTTCAAATTATAGGGTGATGTGGCATTTTAATAGCAATATACTTGTCCACTTATTATATTTTCTGCAACAGGGAAGCGTCATTTCTCATTCTGTACGCATTTTATACACCTGTCGGTCTAGATGCTTTGGGATTTTTTGAAATATTGTATCTTCTTTATATGAATTACTTTAGATTAAATAGTTTTTCAAGTTAATATTTATTTAACTAACTTTATTGTAATTTTATTCATGCGTCGAATTGAATTACTGATCGCCATGTTATATTAAATTGTGTTGCTAATTTTACTTCATTTGTATTTTTTTAGGTTATATGCCTTTTTTTAGAATAAAATTGAAACAATTATTCAACGGAATGTTTTTGAGTTTTTTCGATGATTAAATTCGATGAAAAATTTGAATTATATCTCTCACCATATTAATGAAATAATATTTGTTTTCGAATAGACGTTCAAATATAGTAATGGATTCGAGCTCTTATTCAAAATATTTGACGACGGATCCAGTGTAAGCATGTTTTAGTACAGTCGATTCCAAAAACCACTTAAAAAAATTTACAATAGGCGAATGGTTTCTCCACGACTTACTTCTTGTGTTCTACTGCAATATTTCATTATCTCAATATATTATATTTGCTTCTAAGGGACGGCATATATTATATTCCTCTTACTGATTCACATAGATTTGTGGGACTGCCACTTGCGTATCGTACCAGAAATTTAAAATAAATTTTATTTTTCAACATTAAAGAACAATGTAAAAAGATGACGATTTTAATCATTTTATAAATATATTTTCAAATATGATAATTCTTAATTTCTGGAGAAGTCTAAAAGATGACAAATTACAATAAGTATAATGGCATCATTGAACAAGATTTATTCATATGTGTTACAAAATTGTCACCTCCTTCGATTTGTACATTAATTCAATGAAGTTTTTCGTATAGCTTTAACTGGGGTTTAAAGCTTATTGTTTTTTGTCTGCTGGTGTCTCCGTAGAGATTTTAACCAGGTTTTGGAATTTAGTTCTCGGGATACTAAAGTAATAATTTTCTTTTAATTAACATTCTGCCATCTACTAGTATTTTGTGGGACAAAATTTTTTATTTATTAAAAAACTCCGAGTTTAATTCTATAGAAACTCTGATATTTACCAAAATGATCTAAAGTTAAAAACTAGAAACATATATATTTATTTAAATCCAAAACTATACTTGGACCAAGTTTAATGAACAGTTCTTCAGGCATTGAGAATCCGGTAACAAATATATACAAACATTTTTAGTCTGGAGTTAGTATTCTCGGTAGGTGAAATGAGAAAATTATATTTGTGATATATATGCAATATGACACACTAGATGATCAATATAAGTACTATAGATACGATTGCAGATTAAAAATTTGCGGTCACATACGGAAATATTACTCAATTACACTAACCGATTCTATAGTTTTCTTTGTGCAAATTTCTATTATCGTTTTGCTTTTTTATCCAAGTTTTTACCAATTTAATTGGTGACAATTGTTGAATTACTTAAATATGGATAGGACATAATATCTTGCCGTTAATAAATATTTACTCACGAGACGGATTATATCGAAGCAGACCCTTGAAACATAGCGGTGCTAAAATAATTCACATCGTCATGTATAACTATTAAAAAGTAGTCAGCTGAATTTAAACATGGTTGACAGAGCATTGGAAAAGACCCTCAAACCGAACGGTTCTGAACAGTCAACACTGACCAATTCTGGAATTAAATGAGAGCTTAAAGATAAATTATGGGAGCATTCCACTGTTGGGATCATCGCCCGGAAAGAAATGATGTTTTTCACTGTCATTATTTATGTCTATTTTTATGTTTTCTTGTTGAAATATTACTCAGTCCATATAATACTTCATTTATTCTTATGTTGAAATGAAATATAACAAGGAAAAAAAGAAACAAAGAAATCGGCGTATGGAATAACTGACAAAGGATTTTAGCACAGCAATAGTATTATATTCGGACCCTTCACGTACTGAAGACTAACGAAGTTGAATATATTCTTATATGAAAATGATGCCAGGGGTTTTTGCCTTCATTACTATTAGTCAAACAAGATCAAGAAAATAGATTACAATCATCTTCAAATATTCACGTTAACGTCGGGCGACGCGTAGCGCAATTTTTTTTTCATTTTGAAATAGTGTATAATGAGACAAAAGCTTAAATCTATACAATGAATATTTTTTATTAATCTTGATATAGCTTTCAAAGCATCGTTTTTGTCATATTTTTCGTCTTTGCTTAATTACGACACCTTTGTTTAAAGAATTACAATTAAATAAATTTAAAAATGCTTCTGAGACTTAAGCTGTGTCTTAGCTTCTCATTTTAAGTCTTTCTTATTTTAATTAAAGAACTACCATTAAATAAATTTAAAAATACATGTGAGACCTACTGTGTGTCAGCTTCTTAATTTAAGTCTTTCTTATTTTAAATACTATAAGAGAGTAAAAAATATATTTTTCAACCAGGATATTTTAATTTTAGGCATTCTTAAATGAATTAGGTGATACTTAATATCCCTATATGAAATGTGTTCACAAATCCTTCATCAATTGTATTTGTTTGCTTTACTAATAAAGTGAAATTTCACAGTCTTGTGTATTTAGCATATATGCCAACAAAATGTAATATACCTAAAATTTTCGGTTCAAGGGAATCACTCAATATGGACACTTTCCCACCTTCATATCAAGAGTGAGATGCCAATGAGGCGTGGCGCGTGTTCCTTCGATATGCCTTAATTTGGCGTACACGCGATCGTACTTGGAACATTGCCGCCACTTGATTATTTTGATCACTACCGCTAGTTGTGTTTTCATCAATGTATTAGAAAATATATCAAAATGGTTAGTTATTTAGTAATTGTATGTAGAAACAACGGTTCGAACAAAAACTTTAAAAGAAGGGACATTACGTATCACCTATATATACTCGTATAATATTTGATGGGATTATAAACAAACTATCTTTCAAACTTTGTGTTTCGAGTTATCGATTTAATTTCGTTTACTGTATCACAATGCTAATGCAGATGGCTCGGCGCATTTACTAATATCGACATTATCGTTTGAAATATATCTATATTTTTATGTTATATCGACATTTTTTAAAATTAAAACCATTGCCTTTTTAGTTTCCCAAATGATGCCAAAGTTAAGGTATATGTGTAAAAGAAAAGGTAAAGTATAAGTACATAATTTTTATAATAATTTCGAAGAAAAGTTTTTCGTACTTACAAATAAGAGTCGAGTTTCTTCTCTGGCTTTGTTTGAAATATATATTCATGTAATATTTCGTCTAGCAAAATTAATAACAATTTGATGTTGGGTTGACTCAATTTTTTCGTCACCTACATAAATCATAAGATAGAAGTTTTCTTTAAATTTCCATGATTGCGTGGTGAATTTAGAAACAAAATTTAAAATCGTTACTGAACATTGTTCAAATAAATTCAAAATTGTCGATAATAATGTATCGGTAATATTTTCCAGGCTCTATCATTGCGCCCATGTAATTATTTTGGTGCAGTACCAAGCGAAAGCATTATACATATATACAAGCAATTGGTTGTTTGTAAAGCTATGATTATATAATATTTAATGCTTGTGTGTGGAATAAGACAGGGAGTTACGTTTATTCTTGGCATAAGTAGCGGGAAACGATGTAGGTAACGCTCGAGTCCCCCATTAAATAAGTTTCTTATAATATGTCTGTATTTACGTGGTCTATGGTTTCATCTTACCAAGTTCATTACTGAATTTCCAATAACAACTAATACTTTTAGGATCCTAAAGTATTAGTTGTTATTGGAAATTCAGTAATAAACTTGGTAAGATATTCCTATATAAAGAATTAACTTACACATGCATTTCGATTTTCTCCTTAAACATAATTTATGTAGCAGATTGCAAATAGATAAATAGACAAGGATGAAGAAGGTAACAAAATTGTATTTCTGATAAAATTTAAATATGGCGCATTCAATTCTGCATTTGCCCAAATCATATTTTCACACATATTTCTAATTCTTTATATTACTTATGTATAAGTATATTGGGTTGAAGGAAAGTCAAAAAAGCGTGATGCTATTTTTCCTTTTTAATATATTCTCCCTTAATCCTAATAATTTTTTCAAATCTATCGATTAATTTTTTAATACTGTCTATAATTAATTAATTTATATCTTTTATATAAAAACTGTTATCACCCCTTTATTATTTTTGGAAAAAAATAGTCGCCAAGTCTGGGTTGTAAGGTGGGTATGGTAAAGTTTTAAAGCCGTACCTGTGAAGGGTAGTCATGGTAACATAGCTCTCGTATGCAAGTGCATTGTTGTAAAAAAGCAGCACACCATTCGTTAATTTCTTTCACCTTTCCTGCTCCTATGCTTTTCAAGCTGCTACAATAGACCGGAGTAGCACTCTCCCGGTATTGAAACACCCTTATCTTTAAAGTCAATGTTAGGGGGAGGGGTACCTTTTTTATGCCACTGCATGGACTTCTGTTTAGATTCAGCCTTGTAACGATAATCGCAAGTTTCTTCACTCGTAACAATATGGTTCAAAATTTCATCCGTATCTTC
Source organism: Druceiella hillmani (assembly GCA_039881145.1). Classification (NCBI taxonomy): domain Eukaryota; kingdom Metazoa; phylum Arthropoda; class Insecta; order Lepidoptera; family Hepialidae; genus Druceiella; species Druceiella hillmani. The sequence goes on along the minus strand of JAYKKI010000016.1, from coordinate 17,745,024 downwards.
TTTTTAGAAATCGGAAAATTCTCGTCAATATTATCGTTACGTTGTTTCTTTTGTAGCGGCGTGACCATTCTAGGCATCCATCTTACCCTGACTTTCAACAGGCCAGGATGGTCATGATAAAGATTCAAAATGGTTGCAGAAAAGACTTCAAACATTTATCGCAACGGATTCTATTTTATTCGGGTATTTTTTGGTATAAGTTTCTCATCTTTTTCACGATATCTGAGAAAGTGGCCTCAATTAGACGTCCTGACCGCGAGTCGTCTTCGATCTAATCAATGCCTTGTATGAAGCGATAATGTCACCTTTAAATCATTGTTTTATTAGGCAAAATTTCTCTTAAATCGTTGACATCTCATTCAATATAACAAGAGGTATTATTCCATGCTTATCAGAAACTTGATGACAGCTGGAAATTAAATTTTCTTCACTTCAAACTGCTTAAACTACTTCTTGATCGCTGATAACTCAGAGGTTAATGACCCAATTAGACCGAAACTTGGTATATGTACTCATAATGAAATGCTGGTTAGCGACTACATAAGTAAGCAATCTGCATCGCTCGCCATATCCTCCATTCCGGAAATTTTGAACCGTTCTCATATTTATCGGTTTACCTTCAATGCGATTAGTTTACTCATCAGTGTTTGTGCGGGTTTATATTTTTATTGAAGGCTAGAAAATTATCTTTTATGATGTTCTTTTAGTTACTGCTTAAAATTTTAAAACTAGTTTCAAAACATTTATTTATAAAAGTTTTTTTCTGATAAAATCGCAATAGTAAAGTGAAGCAAACTATGTTTTTATTTTAGAATATATTGTTGATTTCTTCTGTGTCAAAAATTCATTGTATATAATTTGATAGTTTTCCCGAAAACGCCTCAAATATAATTACAATGTTTCAAAACTTTCAATTTTTGATTCTGTTTTGGTTTTAAATTTAAATTTGGATTAAAATCAAAATTCGGTCTATGATTTAATGATAGTTAAAAATTTCACGAGAAGATGAATAAAACATAATATAAAAACAATAGATGTGTTGTTCTAAAAAAATTATAATTAATGCGGGTAACCAAATACTTTTGAGTGGCAGCATATCTGTTCATAAAAACCATTATTCAAACAAACCTCATATGTACGATTCATATCTAAAATAAACATAGCTCTCAAATCTAACTATACTGCATTTTCCTCTCTTATGGCTCTGCATACATTGTATTCTAAATTCTTAAAACAAATCCATCAGTCCGATTCTACAATTTAAGAGGTTTCCAGTTACATTGTATTTAATTTTTTGTTTTTTTTTAAATCTTATGCATAATCTTTCAGTTGTACAAAACAGGTAAAATATTTGAAATACTTCGTTGAGGATTCCATAGAAAAATTAATAATTCTTATAACTTTCTCAAATAACCATATGTCCATTTTCATCATATTCATCATGTCCATATTCATAATTTTTATAAATCGACTCCAAGCATTGCCCTACACAATTTCAATTAAACGGAAAATTTTCAGCAAATTGCTTTCGGTGATATAGGTGATATTATACTTTCACAATTATTTTTCAATGAATTTAAATATATTTGTACATTTAAATTCTTCGAAATTGACCTTTTTATGAGGCCTTACTAAAAATGTATTCAGTTTTAACGTTTCCTTCCCTGGAACATACTAAATTTTAAAACCCGATTTTTAACTCTATTGTGTACATCAATTACATGTAAAATTTCTGATTTGTAGATTAAATCGTTTAGAATTTAATAATTTGTTTCCTATGCTTTTAAATAATAATATTTTATATACACACGTAGATATATATATATATGTATATGTATATATATATATATATATATATATATATATATATATATATATATATATATATATACATATAAATGAACACAGAATTTTTAAAAAAATTTAAACCAATTTAGGAGATAAATAAATTTATAATTGTTAAATTTATAATGGGTCGCTTTGACGTAAATATAACTCAGATCAAGGAACCAAATGATTTATATAAGTTCCAATGACATTTCAATATGTAATCGGGAATAATAAATTATTTAGGAGATATAGGAGCATATATCGAGTAAATGTATTTCCTTTTCGGCTTATGATTTAAGACGCTCTTTATCATGTCGAGTTAGATACGTGATACCTATCTCTGACATGATTTATGTCTAAGAGCGATCGACAAATGATAATGACGTCTTATATATGAGTTGAGTGTCACGAACGTGACGCACATGAATGAGATGGATTTAAATCGAGTTGTTATCGGTATTCTGGTAATGAATTGGGTAGAGTAGGGACAGTACATGTATTGAGTAATTTCTTAAATTCAATTTATTACATATTGTCGCTATCAGGTTTATTACATATTGTCGCCTTATTTAGTATGTATAAATATTTTAACGTTTAACTTGATTAAGAAAGTATTTAATTACAATATATAGAATGAAGGATTTCTTAACATATTTCATATAAAGAACTAGATATTAACTTATTTATTTAAAAATATCTAAACTTATTTACAATATATTAGTAGAAATATATGTTTTATATTATTTTAAAGAAAATAAGCTTTTTCATCTTAAGACATAAAAGGTTACCAAAAAAATTAAAGAAGCCAGAAACGACGCTTTGAAATTTAAACCAAGATTATTAACGAATATTCAAATCTAGTTGTTATTCGAGTTGTTACTTAAGATCTATATATCTGCCAATCGTGTTGTTACTTATGGTTACTTCATATTGGCAACCTGAAGATGTTGTCATACAAGGAAAACTAGGTCGTGGTTGATATTTTAAATAAAGTAGATTTAATACTACATCAGGTATTAAGTGACAACAAATATGCATTAAATAGATTTTAGTTTACGGGTTCTGACATGCCCACTTTAAAAATTTCTAAAATAAATACCACCAAGCACCACCACGCGAGCACGGTCATAGTGGAAATGATATAGGTTTTCAGACATTGATTTGATTATTTGAATTAATAATCTATTTTACTTTATCTTTGATTATAGGACATTATTTAGCTGGTGGTATTTTAAGCGTTCAGTATCATTTATTTATCAGAATTCCTTTTACTCTTTTCAGGAATCTATAACTAAAGGGCACGAAAAGAACGCCGTTACGGCAGCAAAATCATTTATCCGTCATTAAGTTCGCCAATTCGTTTGTACGTCAGAATTTTGGTCTGTTTAAATAAAGTTTAGATTAAATGAAATATTGTTATTAGAATTCACGCATAATAAAAATAGTCTTTTAAAATATTTTCCTAGTAAGAAAAGATGAAACTGAAAAACAAATGTGCAAAGACATACGATAAATATTTAAAAAGGAGCTTTTTAAATATAGCATAAAACTATTTTTAATTTTCTCTACTGTAAAACGACAATTATGTTGACCTTAAAGTTTGTCATTTTGAGACCCGTATTTTTATTAATTCTCCAAAGCAGCATTATGTGGAAAATTTAGTTTCAGCTTTAATATTTTTAAATTATATCGACAAAACAAATATTAAAACTAGAAAGTTGCAATTTTACAATTGCGCTAAGTAAAATGGTAATTTTTCGAAGTTACGCTTTGTTTAAGTATGACATCTTTGAGTTTTAAAATTTGGTAATTTTCTACCTATGTCACCTGTTAGAATACCAAGTTGTAGTATTAGTTTATTCACCTACCTACAAAAACTATCCTAAACACACGCCCAAAACACACAAAAAAACTATCGTTACACTATCGTAAAAATAACACAATACGAAAGACTCGATTAATTATGACACTTGAAAGTACTTAGAAATATTTGTTTACATTATAGCTAAATATTTTTTTGCACTTGTATATTTTGCAGTCAGTATTGAAACAGCTAGTGGTGTGTAAGTTTAATAGTTTCTTATTTGTCACCTACCTTATTCCTTTTATTTAAATCTATATGAGTATATGAGTGCCAATAGAAATTCATCTGAGTTTCAAATAGAGAAGCTATTGCAGAGTTTCCAAAATTTACTTCATTCGGAGTCTGAACTTGGTGGAAAAGGTAGTACTGACATTGCAGCTGAATTTATTGATACCACAGCTACGGGTTATGTACCAGTGATCAGAAATACGCTGTTATCAAGTGAAGAAATTCAACTAAAAACACCGTCTACATCTAGTAATGAGTTTTATTGTGGCTCTTTTGGATCAAGATGTAGCCGTAGAGGAAGGCCGGCTAGATTCGGTGAATGTTTTCAGCCGGCACTTCCTGCAGAAAGTAAAACCATGATTACAAGTGTCGCTACACATACCAAGACGATGATCCAAACAGGCCGATGAAGTAATCCAAACGTGCTCCGAGAATTTTAAGGTCCAACTCCTTACTCTAAGCAATTCGTTCAGCATGGTAAAGTGATTACTGCCTGTAAGTTGCTCATCAACGAACCGACTCTTCTACACATAAATTTATATACGGAAATGGAATCTCATCGATGGACTAATGATGAAACTTGGTGTGCTTCTTTAGAGGAGCTTCATGTCTTTATTGCATTACTCTATGTATACATATACACATTGCATTACTTTATGTATATGTATGTATATCATGAGATCAGATTTCGATCTAATGTGGTTAAAACTTTTGAGTCATTTGTACTCCGTGAGATACAGAATAAGGATAAATTTAAAAAAACGTGAGGTTCATAGGTTTTTATTTGGGGTTTTTGAGATCTGTGTGACTCGGAATGGATAAGTTTGCGTTAGAATCAGCGATTTTAATTAAATTTATTGAAAATAGTCGGTTACGCTACATACCTGGTAAATTTGAGGGGTGATGAAAAGTTATTTCCGTGTAAAACTCGATGTCGCCTTATGAAATACACGTCAAAGAAGCATGACAAGCTTGGCATAAAGTTTTGGATTTAAGCTGACATTGAAACTAAATATTTTACTTAACCCGAAATAAAAATCGTATAAACCAGTCACTACCAGAACACACGATCTTGAAACTTTTACAATCCTATCCGAAAAAAGAACGCAATATAACTACAGATAATTTTTTCACCTCTATATAAATGACAGATAAATTAAGAACCAAGCAAATAAGCAGTGTGTAAAATGCGGCATGCAAGTAGAAAAATGCCAGCGGTCTGCAAAACAATTCATACTACACGTTATGGATATTTTATTTTGAATACTGAACCCAATACCACCCATACTATATGTCCAAGCAAACCAGGGAAGAAATATTATGATTCTCTATGCTTTACATTCAAGCGTTCAAATTGGTACCGACCAGAAGAATATTCCTAAAACAACTGAATTTCATAATTCTACAAAATATGGTGTCGATATTTTAGATCAAATAGCACGAAAGTACTCCGTAAGTGCTAACACTCGTAGATGGACTATACATGCATTCTATGATATTTTGGGCATAGCTGGTACAAATTCATGGGTCATAAACAGGAAAATACCTGATTTCAATATTTCCCACTCCAATTCGTACATGAATTATAGCAAGGACATTTAAACAATCATCCTGGCCCATCTCGTTCACTTCGTGCTTTATTAATGAAAGACGTACTTGTCAAGTAAATAAACACGGTGAGAAAAATAATACGTGTTATTTTTGTGATACCGACAAGAAATTCATATGTGGAAAACGTATGGAATATTTAAAAAAAACATTATTTGGGCTAAATGTGTCTCTGAAGGAAGGAAAAAATATAAATAAATAAAAAAAAAAAAAAATATACATATATATATATACATATATATATATATGTATATATATATATATACATATATATATATATATATATATATATATATATATATATATATATATATATGTATATAGATATCTTATATATCGTAATTTCGTGTTTTAATTTACAATAATACCATCCATTTCAAATTTACACTAATTAACATCCTAGTGCCATATGGTCTTTTTAGGTAGAATACGAATACCGACTTTCTAGTATCAAAAAGAGTTGAATGAAAAAAAAAAAATTGTAAATATTTTTAAAAGATTCGTGATGTTTTTACACATATCAAAAATATTCTAGCAATATCTCGTACGAGTTTAAATTATTACCCGTACTTAATTTTATATCAGGTAGGTACCCGTAGTACAAGTTCTACTTTACTTGACCGGTATTTTATTATAACCTAATTTTTCAATACTGGTTTATGAACTTTCTTCATTATTTTTCTTTATTTCTCATGTCTTATCAAAACTTATAGAATAATACATACGTTACATTAAATCTTTATTTGTACCACAAAATAAAAAAAATTAAACTCTTTTAACATCACTAACTTGTCCGTTCGTCCGTTGAGGCGTTTTTCTCTGAAACTGTTTTGATTTAGGATTTTCTGTTATATTGTTTCCACACGGTTAAAAGAATAACTCAGAATAAATTTAATAATTTCATTGAGATAGTTATTAAAATAATGTTAAAATATCCACAAAACTTTCGAACAAACGATTTTATATCGAAAATTTAAATTTTACATGATGATAAAGCACAAATTTTAATATTTCATAACAATATATAAATATTCGATTTTTTATCATTAAAAATATATTAGAAGAAAGGATCTAGCAGAATGAGATAGGATTAATGGTACCAAGTAGATATTTTGAGTAATAAGACTATCATTTACACATTTTTAACTTTTGACCTTCACACGTCCTTGAGATAATTGATCGTAAATACGCTAGAACGGGAATTGTTTAAATAACTATTAAAAAACTATTCAAGTTCGAGTAATGAAACAAAAAACTATTTGCTAGATAGTGTATTATTCCATATCATATATTTCCTGCAAAATTTTTGAACTATTATTAAATCTTAATAAAAGGTATAAAAAATCATTCTAATTTTTTTTATATTTCGTGCAGAAGTACTATCAAGAAACTTAATTAAAGTCAATCATTATGTCTGCCATTACTACTAAAATATGTTCATTATACTGAAATGGGTGCTCGACTTCAAAAAAAACTTTTAAAAAAAATAAAAATAAATCATGTTATGGCCACCTCGAGTTATCTATTATTTCACATCCCGCTTTCATGAATATTTGCTTCCAAATATACAAATAAGTGTTTGTAATCTAAACAAATATAGAAAATTCTTTGACCTATACGAAATATTATTTCGTGTTATATTTACAGAAACATATTTCTACATTTTAAGTGTTCCTGCCTATTTTTATTGCCGGTACAGTTGAATATCATATTCAGACACTGTGCAAACATTTTTAATTGCATATAAAGCATATCCTTTACATTTATTTTGTCGATTTTTATACGACACATTGAGTAGCATCGTAAAGACTAGGTTTAAACCTTGTCAGTTTTTAGTTAATCTTTTATTTGTTTTTTTAGAAAAAATACTGCGAGATAACTCATGCATTATTTATCCTTAAACTCTATATCATGTATATATATATAAGCTGTAGGAGGTTTTGCGGAAAAAAAATAAATTTTAAACTGACTACGAAAAATATAGTAATACAAAATAAGTTCAGTAAAAATATCTCAGTAAGTGACTTGGTGTATAATAAATGTCGTCCTAGTACCGAAACGCAAGTTGATTTAACTTCATCCTTAAGTTCTGAGTTGAATCATATTATGAGTAATACCGAGAGTGATAAGAGTTCTTATGCCGATGGAACATGCAGATGCGGACACATGTGTTGTGTTTATACGTCAACTATAAACAAATTTTCAAACAATATTTTTTCAAACGTGCTATGCAGTTTTGCGAGAAAAAAAATTCATACCTGGTGATGACGGTTACTACAATCTATACACATAATTGATAAATTAATTTACGAAAAAGACTTGTTCTGCTTAAGAAATGTTTTTCACGAGCGTACAATAGCGAATATTTACTTAAAATTTGCATGGGCTTGTAAACAATATTTTCTTACAATTTTATGTTTAGTAATCTCGTAATTAGACAGAAGGTAGCACATGGTATATGGAATATAAAAAAAATTAGTATTTCATTTTGCCTCCTCCCCCTCCCTTCTACCACAAAAATTCCCATATAAATAATATGGAGTGTTATATAAAACGATTCACCCTTGTTATGACAGAATTTAATTTAAGAAGACCAGCTGAAAGCTCTCACAGGTTTTACTTGGAAAAAAGTGATCAAGCTTAGACAGATGCAGCTTTCAATGAGAAGTAAAAAATACGAATAAATTTTTTATTTTTAAATTCAGAACAGAAATAAATTGCTACTTGCTATTGCAACATTAAAAAAGATAATATAATTGTTATCGACGAAAAACTAACTTCGAAAATAAAAAGACATACTTTTGTAAATATTTTATAGTCTCCACCGTAAACGATCATGTCACAGATTTCGCTGAAACTATTTACAGCACTCTAAGCGGAGCATCGTTACTATACCTTTCTCATCCTTAACGTAAATATTAAATGTAAGTCAGAGCATTAACTATATCTATTTAGGTTACAAATATATTACAGTTCATTTAAAATTTTAAGCAAATAAATATGAAAGAGACATTTGAAATAGTAAGTTATCCAGCGCGGTCGTATGAAGATTTAATTTGTCTAGAAGGATTCCTGATCAATTTTTTGCAATAAACGTTAATATAATTACCCATATCATGGAGTTTTATGTTATGTACCCCGCACTAACCATAAAATACATGTTTTTTTAAAACCTTTTATAAACAGTAAAACCCGATCAAAATTGCGGTAAAAATATATATATAATATATGACAATGTATTAAATAGCGAACGGTCTTCGTTTTTTTAGTCTAGCTGAAACTATCTCGGAATAAAATTTCTTTCAAAACTACCCATTCTGGTGTAAACATGGTCAATTATCACAAGGACGCGTGAAATTCAGGTACTTCAAATTATATCTTCCATCATTTCTTATATATTATCTCCATTATATTTTTAATATATTCACGATCATTTTACCTATGTGAAAGACATGCTTCGCAATACATTTACATGATAAAAAATAATATTGATATTTGTAGATATTTTAAAGGAAATACAACACCATTAAAATATTTTAATTCTATACAAGCGTCCACAGGCCACTTATACTGTGAGTTCTATTAAATAAAATCAGTACTATACTAAAGCGACTGAAGAAATATCTTCCTCAAAAATTCTGTGACGTGTAACTCATAACTCTTTTTAACTCGCTCTGGTGGAAACTTACTTTAATTAGAAAAGATGAAAGACTCGAAAATTCAAACATTTCCCGGCTGACTGCTATAAAACATTTGATTGGAATCGGAAAATTACAGATTTGTGGCCTCGGTGTAACAGAAAATTTAATTACTGTGCGACGATAATGCGACAACCTATAATTTTAATGCAGTATCACATATCTTCCTAATATTTTTTTTTTCAATTTATGATAAAAATATTTTTTTGATTAAGAAATGAAACCAATTCTAAATAGCAATGCCAGAGACTAAAGTCTATTTTTGTTAAAAATAAATAGAATTATTTTGCAATTTCCATTAGAATAATGTAATTATAAAAATATTTCTCCATTGACTCTGGTTGAATAATTGAGCCCTCAATAAAACTAACCAAATTAATGTATTTATCATGGTATATTAATTTAGTATATGATTTGAGCAGATACAGCTTATTATTTGAACACTGCATACACCCGCCAAGAGAAACGTAATAAAAGAATTCCGTACCTCACTCTATTAATCATAATAACTATCTCCATGATGTATATAATAGTTGAAAGAAATAAACAGCATCTCGGAAAATATTGTAATTGACTCAAACATATTAACGGAATTATGACGCAGAAATTTGTTTTGTTTTGCCTTATATACGTTAAAATCGAGAATGTCTCCAGATCTGATCTGGTCTTACTTCATATCAAAACGACAATGGACAGAGTACTGTTTTTATACTCACATAATTATAATCTGATACAATTTATGTTTTGTAGAAAATATGTTTTTAAAAAGGGCATTAATTGATTTCAATTAATGCCCTTTAATGGGCATTAATTGAATCATGGGATTATTTAAAATTTGCGTTTAATGACGCACCAACAAACATTTTTACGCAATCGAATAAAATGTAATTATATCTGGAAAACAAATGAAAGCCTTTTGTAGCAAAATCCATTTATTTCTTCAAATAATTTCGTGTTATTTGAGCAACCAAGATTTTAGATATTTTCTTCTTTTTTTTTTTAAAATGTATCTACTCGAGCTATAGATTTGAAGAGTAAAGTTTATGCTAAATATGCAAGTAGACACCATTTCAGAAACATTATATTTATAACTTAAACTGATTAATGTGTATCAAAAGTGGAATATATGTTCTCTTAGAAGTGCTTACTTAGGACGCAACATGAAATTTAAAATTAATTAAAATTGTTTATGACATGTCAGTGTTCACTATTTAAATTAACAACCTAAAAGAAATACATCTGAAATAAAAAAACTTGCATCTTTCATGCCTAAAATAACCTTCGTAATCATATTTTATTATATAAAAACTTATCTTCATTTTCAAATATCAATAAATCTCCCAAATCAATTCGATTATCAAATTACATTTATGTAATACAACACAATAACCTATAGCTACCTCATATGATGCAAAAAATGACGTAACGAGTATCAATTTTTGGATTGCTACATAAATATTTTAGGAGCAAAAATTAATAAAATATTTAAAAAACACGTAACGGAAATGAGTTTTCCGTTCTTGTATATTTACTATAAGAAATGTATATAAAACATGAGCTACCATCATCGATGACAGCACTTTTACGGAACACACTTAAAACATTTTCGTTATATTTTTTAAAAAGAAGACATTTATACACAATAAATGATTTTAAAACTCATAACGTGTATTTATTATCACGAGCCGTTAAGAGGAGGGTGAAAAATGAGTATTCACTTGAAGGAAAACGAGAGACTATGACAATGACATGTATAATTGGAAACATAATAAGTACTATTCAATATCAAAAATATCAAACTGTTAATAGTGTAAAAATAAAACAAGTCAAAGGTGTATATTAGAGGATGCATGATCGAAGTGAAACTTACTAAGTTTTATGCACAATTAAATGAAACTACGTGATGTAGTATTATTTCTACTTTCTTTAATTTCCTTACCACAACCTAGGTTTCGTTGTATTACAACATCTTTAGGTGGGCTATTAGCAAAGATTCTTCTTTAGAGATCTTTGCTCAAACAAAGTAGAAATAATACTACATCGCGTAGTTTCACTTAATTGTGAATAATGAATTTCTACAAAATTAACGCCAAATATATTCAATATCAAGTTTTATGCAATTTGTGCAAAACAAAAGTAATTTGAAAGGTGATATCACAAGACACGAAATAAAATTACGGAATCATTAGAAATAAAATAATTAAGTGGAAATATGGAACTATCGTTCAAACCGATAAGACGCCAGGTGATATGAATTAAGACAGATTATATGAGAAATACTGAAAGTTAAATAACATTTAAATAACTATATAATAAATAACATTTCTTAACATAAGGTCATAGATGACAAGAGAAAGGTTTTGAAATAAGCGTTATTAGAAATTATATTAAATAAATATTTAATTTTTTTGGCTGATGCTTAAAAAAGTAAACTAAAACTATGTATCATTTAATCCAACTTTAATTTATATACAACTTTTTGCTATTTCAATTGTCTTTTGAAGGCCAAGTAGATCTCGTTCATATAAATAACATTCCAGTACGATGTCAGATTACGTGAATTAATTACACTACCGAAAAAAAACTGGTTGTGCAATAAATATTTAAACAGTTTTTAATAATATTAATTTATTGATAGTATCAGCCGAAAGTGACAGAAATCAAAATGTCCAAAACCAAGTTATGTTTTGACAACTTCTCATGATATAACTGAAGGTAGGTAATGTTTCATCTAACGTGAATATCAGTAATTCAAAAAAATTGAACAAAATTATTCATACTCTGTAGCCACAGATACATAGTACAAGATTTAACAGTACTAAATAAATTTTTCACAGCTAGTGATCCCAGATTAATCCAAACCAAGGTAATGTATATCTCTAATAAATAAACTCTAAGATAGAGAGGCACATGTCGCTGTTTAAAAAGAAAACAGTTCACATAGACAGGCCAAAACTAAATATTCTTGCAGAAAACATTATAGGCTAAGCTATCAAAAGTGAATTGGGAAACACTGGAGTTTAATGAACTTAATAAAGAAATTAACAAAATAGCCTTAGGATCAACACTGACTGTAGTAAAATGGGATCAAAGTAAGATCAATAAATTGAAACCAAAAACGAACAATTTGCTCCAAGAAAGATGTGACATGATTTCCAGTATGAAGAAAAACAAAAGTGAGTTTTTATCATTATGTAAAAGAGCAAGAGATTCGTTAGCTTAAGGATCGAAAAATACACGGGGCCGAAAGTTTATAAAAGAACGCTGCTTCTAGGCAAAACACAAATTACAAAACCGAAGAATAGGGAAGGTAATTTAGTTACGGATCAACTTAAAGTGGTTTATCAAATTGAGGAATATTATCGAAATATCTAATAAATATCTATCTGTTGATCTATAAGATAAGAAATATCTATCTGTTGATCTATAAGAATGCTGCACTGAGTCTCTTTGTCACCATTATATAGCAAACCCATATCTATACAAAACAGTGTGAAGGGACGGCTTTTGTTGTTACCCAAGTTACGTAACCGAAACTTGGGTAACAACAAAAGCCATCCCGCAAAAGCTCATTGTTGCTCAAAGCTCGATGGAAAGAAATTTAGTGGTGATCTTCTTAAAAGATTGCAAAAGGAATAATCGGCTTCGTAGACAAAATATTCCAAAAACAGTGACAAAACTTAAGTCGTAGTGAGCTGGTTACATTGCTTTATTTATGGGGCAAAATTCTCTTGGATCGGAGACCCTGGGAGAGCAAAAGCCCAGTTGGGTGGGCACAAATGGGATGGAAAGATGACATAATGAAAGTGGCCAGAAGAAACTGGATCCAGACGACCCAAAATAGAACTGAGTGGTGCAGATTGAAGGAGGCTCACTCTAAAATGGGTGACAATGGCTTATTATGATATTATGATGATATACATATTAATAGAATATTTTTCTCTCCAAAAATGTATTCAGTTCACCCTTATGCGCTTACCTAACATAATGAGAGTGTGTGCGTGCGTGCGCGCGAGCGTGCCTGCGGGCATGTGTGTGCGCGCACTTGCGCACGGACGCAAGCGTGTGCGTGAGAGCGCGTGCGCATACCAGCGCGCGCGTGCGTGTTTGCGTGCCTGCGCGCAAGCGTCCTTGAGTTCGTTCATGTGTGCGGACGGACGATCGTGCGGGCATGCTTGTGTGCAGGCGGGCGGGCGTGCGCGTATGCAGGCGTGCGTGCGTGAGTGCCAGCGGGCGAGCGTGCGTGCGTGCGGGCTGTCGGGAGTGAATTTGTGTGTGCGTGCGTGCATGCGTGCGTGCGTGCGAGCGTGCGAGTGTGCGTGTCTGTGTACGTACGTGTGTACATGCGACCGTGCATGCGGCCGCGCGTGCGGCTGTGCGTGTGTGCCTGCCTACATGCTGTGTTGAACTATATAGTTAACCCTTTTTTAAAATTTCATCAATTTATAAACCTTGCAAATAGTAATCTATTCAGAAGAAGAATAAACATTTACGAATAAGAGGAAAAATAATTAACATAATTTGCTATAACGTATTTAGAGACACCTATATGAAATAATGCTTTTGTAGAAATAATTTATAGAGAAATTTAAATAATTTTAATACACTTCAACGATCTACAAGGGATATCACACTCGTCATAAAATTACTGACTCGCCTACAAATACTAGAATTTGTTTTTGAAGTAAGTCGAAATAATAAAAGTGCAATTAAAACTGCGAAACAGTAACCTTTAAAGACTCACATGAACTTTTTCAAATATATGGTTATATAACCTGTAAATTAATGTAATATATTAAAATACAGCAGTGAGACATACTCGTATCTCATCTAACGTAGCATAAAATGAACTTAACATCTTTAAATTTATTCAGCAAAGGATTCCCTGCATGGAATTGGAATCAATAAATTGTCGCCAAATACAAATGAGCAACACGCAGATATTTACGACTTATTACGCAAACATTCACGCAGAAAGTGGGGAAAAAGTATTAACAAGAAGCAACGTAAATATTTTTTCCATCACCGAGGCTCACTGTCAATGATTTATGTACGGTGTGGCGCTGGAAAATTCATGCGAGTGCGATATATGGGTATGCAATACACGAAAATCACAGTACGTTTAACTTGGGCTTTATTTTATGCACTCCTTAAAATTTTTCATTCAGTATAGTAACAGCGACATTCACATAAATACTAAATCACTTTATCGTTTAAATAAGATAATTTTTCTAAATACTTTTAAAAAACTTTGGTGCATTTAAGATTATGTGCAAAAACGTTTGTAGAATGTGACTAAAATCCAACGTAGTTTGAACTTCAGCTTTGTTACACTTTACAAAAAAAAAAAAAAACGGTGTCTTCATGTAATTTTAATGAATAATATAAGTGAACGGTCGTGATTCTAAAGATTTTCCCCGGAAGAGCAAACATATTTGGTTCAAACGTTCATAACACAAAATATATCTAATATAATTCACATAATTACTTTTTCTCTAAAATATTACAATATTTTAATTAGAGCAACTATAAAGGTAATAATACCCCTCACTTTCCCTGAAACTGCTTTGCAGTATATACCTACAGTTGATATTGATATATCATTATAAAGACCTGTATACGTTTATTTTATATTTTGCGGGCGTTAAATAAATAACTGAATTAGGTATATCTTAATTTTATTACTGCAAGTTTGCTAAATACTTTCGCAATAAAGTAATTATTCAACGCATTTATACCTCTTTTTCGGTTTTCTAACAAATGAGGATAAAATTTTAGTGTTCACATTTTTCAAAGATGTGAACACTAAAATTTCATTTATAAGACCTTAACAATCCTCTTTCATTTTATAAGACCTTAACAATGATACTATACCCAATGGGACCCATGAGAAAAAATATCCCGAAGCTTGATTAACTTTCTAGTATTTATATAAATCATCTAAGTAATTAGTAATACATATTTGCATTATTATCAGTCAGTCTAAGCTAAAAGAACTGTGACATACAATACAGGTAAAAACGTGAGAATAGATAGAAAAAAAAATTAAGGGAAAAAGTGCATGTAATTGAACTCTTACATTTTTTTAATAACATAAAACATATATATATATATATATATATATATATATATATATATACAATTAAATCTATTTACCTGACAATAGTTTAATGCGAAGAAAACTTCCATGGTACTATTTCCGCAGGAAACGCTAAGAGGAGAACGTACGCATTTTAAAGAAATCGATTATTTTTTCCGGGTACCAAGACAATATTACTTCCACTAAAAAGTCGGCGTTTCTTTAAAATAAAAATGACTAGTGTAAATTATTGTCTCTTTTACATAAAAATGTTATTTTAAACCCGTGAATGTAAAAACAAATTACCATCATTTTTAAGATAAAAATAAAGGTAAGAATCTACATGCTTTATACAATTTTTTACATAATTTTTTAATTTGTGAAAAAAAAAAATAGATTTAAAAAATATACAAGGCAAAAATATATATCATAATGGAAAAAAAAAACTAATATCAGATGGATTGGGGAAACTAATATCAGATGGATGATGGACTTTTTTTGATGATTAATATTGACGTATTATTTTGCGCGCACTAATTTTCTCTTTTAATAATTCGGTTTATTTTTATTAATGTTTTGCATTACAAAGTAAATAAGAAAATATTGAGATGAAATCATCGATTATTTCCCATCGTGCTCAAGTATATATATATACAGACACACGCGCGCACATACTCGCACACGCATATCCACACACAAACACATGCACACACATACACACACACACTCATACACACACATATATATTAAATGTAGTGTGTAGCAGTTCATCACTTAACCCAAAATTGGAATTGTACAACTTTAAATGAATCTATAGTATATTTAAGCATGTCGATTATTATAACTCCTTCTAAGTGCGTCGATTAATATAACTCAAACTGTTTTATCACAATACCACCCAGTTACTACGCAATGTGAAATGATATGTATGTTGACATAAGCACTTGGCCTAAAGAAGATCAGAGATGTCGTATGTCACTTGTTTGTCAAATAAATAAATTAGAGGATAAAATGTTTTAAAGATACGTCGCATGAAAATCTCTGCTAGAGTTTTTGCAACGAACTCTATGAATATTTTATGTTTAGTCATTGATTAATTAAAAAAGGACTACCCAAATTTTATTAATGTAAACCTTATTTAGTTACAATATTTTTTGACTCCTTTGCAGTAATATAAGTTTTAAGATTTTATTTGTAAATAAATTTACGTCTAATGAAATTCGATTGTGTATATCAATAAATTTTCCTTTTAGCATTTAGATCACTATCAAGAAAAGAAAACTTAAAAAGATTAATTTTGTAAACATTTATAATTTTTAAAATATGTTAATTATTTTCTGTTGACAAAATTTAGTGAATAAGGCCAGACCAATCTCGATAGATTCATCCTACGAAATGAATTAATGACTTTATATAAACGAGTCCCGCTCATGAATGCCACGTTTAATGAATACTATCATACCTAAACTAAAACAAAAAAAGTAGGATTATTTTTGGACTTTTTGAAGACATTATTTTGAATGTCAGTTATGAGTTAATTTTGAAATTAAAATTGAAAACTTCAACTGAATTATCTACAATAATATCGACTATTTTCTTGCTTAAACTTGACGTAAAACATTCACTTGACATTTTAAAATTAATTTCCCAAGTTAGGAAACTTTTCTAAAATAAAATATATAAACGCTACCATTTGAGCTACATTAATACATTGGAAATAGCATACTACAAAACAGTGTAGGTATTCAGAAAAACATGTATTTTCGTAGCCAAAAATTGTCAAACTACTTGATATAAAAATGAATTTTAAAATATCTTCTGCTTTGATCTAAATAAATTTATTTTTTACTTAATTCTATTATAAAGTAAATGAATTCGACCAACTAACAGGTTTCATCTGCGCAATTAGAGTTTCTTAATCTATCCTAGATATATATATATATATATATATATATATATATGTGTGTGTGTGTGTGTGTACTTCAAAAAATCAAGCATAAATAGTCAAGTAATTTCATAATATATGTCATATTAAGTCATATTAACAAATTAAGTCAGAATATTGTTCATAACAATAAAGTTTTGGATTTTAGTTTTGAAATTAATTCATAAATAGAATTCGAAATACTATTCATAATAAATCTCAAAGCAATCTTATACACATTACTCTAGAAACAAATACGACAATATCAACTAAAAATGACATTAATTAATGGAACTAATTTATACAAATTTATTAATTAATGAATTTGATGAGATTACTATTGGCATTTTTGATCTTATTTTGTCGACAGAAATTATCACGTTACCTTATCTACGGATATATGTATTTAAACACACTGAACCGTTTACGATCACACCAAATTTTCTTATTTAATTTTTCATGTACATCAAATGTAAAATCTAGATCAAAATGAAACAAATCATAAAAAATTGCTTACATCATAAAATGCCAAAGTTAATGAAATCAAAAACTAATAAAAACATCAAACTTTAGTTATTTATTTTCTTTTAATCACTTGAACTTCTATATGTCTACGAATTGTCGATTATTGTATTTTTTTGTGAATTTGTGTCTTTTCTTTTTTAATTTCAAGTAAAAAATTGTTTAACAAATTTTTTTTAAATTAAGAAAAAGTGGGTAATAAATTTAGTATTTAAAGCAACATTATTTAGCAAACTTGCGATATATTAAAAATATAAATGCAACCAAGTTATTTATACAAGCACTAGGCTCTATAATGGACATTAAAAATAATATCAATATTACAAATAGTTTAATAAAAACTCTATATATTCATATAATTTTGCTTTTCATTCCTTTATGAATGAAAAAAAAATGTGTCAAGCGGGAATGGAACTCGCACCTCGTAGGGTTCCATACACATTTATAAATAATTAATGGTACATAATATTCCTAATAAACTATATACAAAATTTTAATTTATTAGAATGAAAATATATTGCCTATTGACTATGTCATAGGCGTAAATTTAAAAATAATTGTTTTTAGGGGATGTAAATAAAAATTAACGGTTTTCGATTTTTTCTTTACTTGTACTGTGACACATTGCTTTTTGCCAACTTTCATGATTCTTGGTCATCTGTAAGTTTCTATTCATTTTTGAGTGTCAAAATATTGAACATAAACAGAACATATTCCATACTATTATATCTTTCGTAGGCGCATATTAAAAAAAACATTTTTCATGATATAGTTATAAAATGATTGCAACTGATTGAAAACGATTTTAAATTTTTGCTTTCCCTTGTGCTGTGAGACCTTGCTTATTGCGAAATTCCATTATTCTAAGTTAAATGGGAATACCCTATAGGTTTTGATTTATTTACGAGTGTCAAAATATGCGACATAAATGGCCATATTTTTAGGACTTTTTTTATTGGGTTGATTTAGAAGCTTCATTTTTTTACAGCTCTAAGTACATAAACCTAAACATTTGAAATTAATGTCAACTTTATGCCTCCAAGGGTTACTAAGAAAATGGTTATTGACAGACCGACAAACAGGCAGCGAAGTGTTTCTATAAGGGTTATTTTTATCCTTTTGAGTTACGAAACCCTAAAAAAAGATTTTTGCTAGATATCATTAATATACCAAATGTAAGCATATTCTGTAAACCAATTTACGCAAAAATTCAAATTTTGCGATGAATTTTAATTAGAAAATAAGTATTTTATTTTGGTATGTTATGTATTATGAACGCATAAAATCTGAACTAAGACCGTAAGCAAGTGCAAACAGCCTTTTTTTCCAGTTTTCCTATTTTTCACCCCTATTTATTATATGAAGAAATCATGACATTACAAGTACGACTATGAACATTATACTAGATTAAGTATTTACATGAGGGGCTTTATTTGTTTTGCTTCTAGACTAAGCCACGACTAAGGTGCAACAAGTTGTGCCGTTTGATCATAAATGCGCTTAAATTATTCAAATAAAATTACTTCTAATAATCTTGATATTCATATGTTGACGTATTTAATGTTTATGTAAATATAGCTATTACTACATGAGTTGATAGAGTTCTGGGACATTTTAAATTTTATCACTTTGCCATCGATCATGCTCGTATGCATTTTTCGCACTGTACGTAAATCATCGGCGTTAAGCTTTTTGGGTAGAAAAAAATAATCCTATGATTGTGGATATCATTTGTAATATTATAATTTAATTTATACATAAATCTTAATACAAATTGGTTGTTAACGATTCAGAAATCTGAAAAAATGCCTTATAATTTCTTAACATCACTAAAAATTATTTGTATGTGAGGTGCACTTCATATAGATGTCATTAGATATATTTTCATAATTTTTTCCAATTATAACTCTGAATAGAGGAGTAATCTACTCGATTAATAAATATCGAGGAAGTTTTGAAACGATTTGTGGAATCAAATTTTTTGAAAGATCATGTGAAAATATTCCACTCGTAATAATTTCAAGGAAATGTATTCATAATATTTCATATGGATATAAACTATGTAGCTTTCATTACTTAGTTTTTCCTTTTATATTTGGTATTGTTTTGGATTAAACATTTCCTTTTCAGAAATAGTCTAAACCAATGAAATGGGGCGCTATGTCACTTAATAATTTTGTATTAGTAATGCCTATTTATATATAATTGGTAGTCACTTTTCAAGGTATACAAATATAAGTTACTATATTTATTAATCGAGGATATTGTTAAAAAAAATACCCATAATTATGTAAAGAATATTTACGTGAAACATATATAATTTAACAACAAAGTTTTAGTAAACATGTAGTTTTAAATTCTAAAGTCTCCTTACTGTAGTTGGAATTGTCATTCATTAAATATTCTATATCTAATAATAGTCTAGAGCGATAAATCTTTATCCTTCACCAATTAGTAATTTAGTATTAATAATGCTAATTAATGATATATAGTAGTTAGTAACAGAAGTCTAGAGGGATAAACCGTAACCCTATCCCGATGAGTAACTTAATAATATTAATGTCAATTAATGATATTTGTTATAGGTAAAATTGCAAAGTATTTAGGAAAAGTATTATTTCGTCCTTAATTGTTTACCTAAACTATTTTAGGTCGACACTACTTAGTATTTTTTATATTAGTATTATTCTTAACTTTTCTTCTAATAACTAGCAATAATCTAAGAAATATTAATTTCGTCGAGCTTTAAACAGAGCATTTTAATTTAAATGTCAAAAGCCCTCAATTCGTTGTGTAGTAAAATACAATAAAATAAGTATTAACCTTTAAAAAGATGACTTTACTCACTGGCGGCGAATTATTATTATTAAATATATCGTTAAAATCGATAATAAATTTTTAAAAATTTTAAAATTAATTACTATCTAAGCATTAATATATAATATAATTTAAGTATTCATGAGCGTATAAAAATGGTTTTTAAGATAGAAACGTAATTTCTTAGGCTCATTTAATTTAGGTGCTGACATACTTCGAACGTTAATTATATTGTGATCATCAATTATGAGAAATTAAAAAACTCGTTTGATAAAAGATTTAAAGCGGAAACTGGTGTTGCAAATTGAAATTGCCTCGTCTCATCAAGATTGCATGACGTCCGGTATTACTACCATCGCTTTAAGTTGCATGGAGTGAGGAAATTTTTTTCAGTATTGACTCAAATATTAACAAATTTTAGTAAAAAGGAAATTATTTAAAAAAAGACGTCTTTCATTCTCTTTCATTATGTTGGTAATTTTGATTATTTTATTGCAGACTTATCGAGTGTATTAAATATTCACAACAGCTGGTACCTTTTAATATTTTTTGGTGCGAATGCACATTAATTTATTAGATTTGAACTCAAGTACAGCTTATGTGAAAAATACGAAACATATCAAAATAATTTAGTCAATTGTAGTCGAATTCCAATAGCACCCATAACTGTACACAAACAAAGGGAGCAAAATGTTTCGATGAACTTAGATTGTGGTCGATGAATGACATAGATCATTGGTATTGGATGAAAAAAACAATCATCTTTTCATTTATTTACTCCAATAATACTGTTTATCTGCCAACAATAATTTTTGGGGACTCCCAATGATCGATTAATGAACTCATTCTTTAAATTTTCTGCACATTTAGTAAAAATTAAAAGCATAAATAACATTTTAAATGATATTGGATTATGAATATAAACAAATTCGTATCAGAAATGATATCTAAAGCGTACATTTATAAGAATATCCTTAATCACTAGGAAGAAAGGAATAACGAAAGAGCATGTGTATGCACGCGCAATACATACTTGAATACACATATTATGTGACTTATATCACTTAAATGTTTTGTTATAATAAAAATATAAAAAAGTAAATTTTCTTTAATATTGACATCCTTATCTATTTCAATTTGGGAAAACTAGCTCAGTTTTATGCAACTGACCATGAGTTTAATAATCTTCCTGCTGCGTCAACTTAAACGCTTGTGAAGTAAAACTAAAAATTGACTGGTCATTATTTTTTAACCGGAAGTAACAAGTACTTCTATGTACAACATGAAAAATTTCAAATATGTTCTGTTGAAATCAATAATAATGTGGGAAGTGCTGACTTAGAATAAAAAAAAAATGGAAAGCTGCAATATTAATAAAATTTATGTGCGCATTAGAATTAAACTTTATTTAATTTTTTACGTCAATTATTTTGTCAGAGAAATAAATTAATATAATTTAAAATTCAGCTTTTTTCCATATTAGGGTTTTTGGTGGTATATCTTTCCGTGATATTTAATATATTACGTCTTTATTTGTTTAAAATGATCTTTTGTACACTTCTATTATCGTCACAATCTTATTCTTCTTTAATTTAATTTTTTTCATACATTTTCTCTTGTTCCACATCTTACCTTTTTAACGCCTACTCGATTTATTACTAGATTTTGCGAGTTTAATAGGTAAAATCTAATAGTGGTAATTATTCAGAAACTGTTGGATATGTATATGCGTTCATCTAGAGAGTAGAATTATTTATGCAATAGAAAATGGATGTAAAATACTATAAAAACAATTTATTTTAGGGGATCTTTTCTCAATCCGAAAAACAAGAATTTATTTTTATTATGTGAGATGGTAATTACAATGACACTACAGTTTGACCGTCGCAAGGGTGAACGTCGTCCTTACACAAGTGTGTACTACTCGTATGTATGCACTTGCTTTTGACAAATTTAAAAGTACGGTTAACCAAGACATTTTTTTATTTAATAGAGTTAACGAATTTAATGGAAAATCAGTGCAATCATAATTTGATCTATCATCCATGCAAACCCGTGGCAATCATAGGTTAATGATTGCTGATTTCATTCTTAGGCAACTACAAAACATGTGCATACTTGTAAGTTGCGAGCACTCATACACATATTATCACTATCTAAACTCATACACATATATTACAAAATACTACTATCAAAAATAATGTGATGTTTACTCCGGTATTTAAAGTCACCAAGCGCCTTTAATTACGAAATGATAATTGCAAGCATAACTACACACAATCATCAAGACTACATCATACACTATACCCAATTTAGGCGTTTGTTTCGTCACTCCTTTGGTCTTGTTCAAAAAACGGCCATTCATACTAGTTTCGCTAGTAACGAGACAAGACGCGTGGTAAATGGTGGGCCCTTCGCAACGCGAAGTGGCACGAGCGTTAAAAACTTAGGCTATGTTCACAAAAGACTTTTTTTATTTATTAAAAATATAAGATATTAGTATTTTTTTTAACATATGGTGTTTCGCCACATTTCTTTAAACATATGGTAGAGCATAAATCAATCTTTTCGTTCCTTCTTAAAAATTGTCAAAAGAAGCATTAGCAGAAGTTTACCTAAGCTCACCGGACAATTGTAGCGATGGTCTTAAGTCTTAATATTTCACGCTTAAAATGCCATTTTTTGGCAAATGTTTTAAATGCGTCGTACTAAATAACTGCATATGAAATCATTATATTTAGTGCCTATAATATTTATAACCACTATCATAACTCGGTTTCGGCTTCGGGCTACATATCGGTAATTGGGGTAGTCACCGTACAATTTCTCTTATAAAAGATATTGTCCTCATGAATGTATTTTTGTGAGACAAAGCATGATAAGTTGCTAACTTGACTGCCATCTTTTTAACTTAAGGTCTCGCCAAACCTAAGGTATAATACATAATTCACAAACACATAAATAATTTATGAATATTTAAACACCCTACAAGAAATCGAACTCTTAGCCTTTTAGACGGACTCTAGCGTTTTAGACAATGGGTTATAGGTCAATATATTTATATATATATATATATATATATATATATATATATATATATATTTAATGCCGGAATGCGTACAAATAATGCCGAATATTATCATTAAAGTTTTTCTAATGTTTTTTTTTAATAAATATGTCTGAAATAATCGTCGAATATAAAGATCAAAATAAGAATAAATGTGTAGCATTTATAAAAGAATAGTACCGGCAAGTGCGTAAAAATATGAATTCTACACTGAAAAAGATATATATAATGCCAGAATGCGTACAAATAATGCCGAATATTATATATATATATATACATATATATATATATATATATATATATATATATATATAATGCCGGAATGCGTACAAATAATGCCGAATATTATCATTAAAGTTTTTCTAATGTTTTTTTTAAATAAATATGTCTGAAATAATCGTCGAATATAAACATCAAAATAAGGGTAAATGCGTAGCTTTTATAAAAGAATAGTACCGGCAAGTGCGTAAAAATATGAATTCTACACTGAAAAAGAATACAAACACTTATTTGAAAAGAAAATAACAAGTCAGGATGTTTATTTGTTTCGTTACCTTTTCACCATATATCGTATAAATATATTTGTATATAATGAAGACAAAGATGGTCCTAGTAGTGGAAGCCGACTAATTATAGCTGTCTTACTCGAACGCCTTATAAAATTAATTAATATCCTATTGGACTAAACGTTTAACACGTCGAAATTCCGAGGATATTCACGAAATATGTTATACGTTTGGTTTTTGCGTATTCAAAATTAATGATTATCTATTTTCTCTTTTAAAATGTTTCAATTCATGTTCATATAATACTAGTATTTATAACATTATTTGTAGCGACACTTCATTAAGTCAATGTAGTTATTACAGCACATAGTTTAATGATATTGTCGGTATAATACAAGGGTTTTTTGGTAAACAGTCGTAAACTGATCAAATATATATTTATGCCAACCATACTTAAATCGCCAAATTAGTTTGTTTATAAACATTCTCTTTTGAAATTGAATGGAGTATAAATAAATATCTAGGGTTGGCAATATAGAAACTTAATATAACACACGTTGCGGGTGCTGCGTTTGACACAGCTTAAAAAATTGTGTAACTATCGACTCGACATATACAATTTTTTAAGCTGTGTCAAACGCAGCACCCGCAACGTGTGATATATTAAGTTTCTATATTGCCAACCTAAGATATTTATTTTTTATGGGATTATAAGTATTTCATGTACAACCGGTTATGTTACTACATATAAAATCATTCTAAGCTTGTGAAATGTTTTCTCGCCTTTTATACTACATACTTGCTTTTACATGTCAATTTTGTCGATGAACTGATATTTTTTTATAAATTATAAATTTTTAATAAAAATGTTTAATACTGGTAGGCTACATATACATATACCATATACCCACGCACGCAACCCACTCTCGCGCAGTCTACATTATATGCACGCACGCACGTATGCATGCATGCACGCATGCTCACACTCACACACACATTTTATTGGTTATTTCCGCTGAGGGTGAATAGCGGTCGTCGGTCTACGGTGCACACACAATCATCCAAGACTCATATCAATACACTCATACACATATGTCGATTGTACAATTTCTGATACATGTGTTGAACAAATTTCCATAATAATACTGATGCATGTGTTGAACAAATTTCCATAAAATAAGAAACAAATTTCCGTCTTATTTTAAAAGTACTGAAGTTAAAAGAAATTTTTTTTACATTTTGGTATTGTTTATCACATGTTTCGGTAATTTTATATCTAACTTTGCGATGTTTCAAAATTCAAAATTCCTCAACGAATATTTGGTTGCTTGCATTGTTTAATCATGATAGACAAGCTGACAAAAATATGAAATTAAAGATAGGATAATTAAATAAAATAAATAACTAAATGAAGATAAAAAGGAAGACAGAGGGCTTTAGCCATGTTTCTTATTAAGCAAAGATATAAAGAGGTTATTAAAAATATTATTGACTTCATATCGATGAGTAGAACTACTCTGAACCATAATGTTTCCATATTACAAATTTATGTTAACGATTGGATTTATAAGGATTAATCCGAAGTTTGAATATTTAATGTATACTAAAGTTTTGATGAACAACTTGAAATACAAAAACCGAAACGATTTTGTGTATATTTTACGATTACTGTCATTAAAGTTAGATGTAAAATTACCTCTCTTTTCCTTTAATTTCTTTGAATTATAGGAAGCCATGCCATACATAATCTTTTGGGTGTCTTGATATTTGCAAATTTTCTGGTTATTTTTTTCTGACTAAACTTGATCCGAAAAAATTCCACTAACGTTACGAAATGTTGGTTTTTCATTGAACGTTCAATGTGTTTCTCTTGTAATCTGACTTTGTTCATGTAATTTGACATGGTGTGAAAATATTACGTAAATCATTGTAAATGAGACTTATTATTATTTTAAAAGGAATTTTACGTAAAACAATGCATTTTCATACGTATATTATTATCAAAATGAGTACTACATCTTTACAAATATTGAAAAATCAACCATTAATGTGTGCAAGGATGTTCGTTGCCGCGAAAACAAAGATTTTCGTTGAATGTAATTTGACCATTCTCTTGTCAAATTACTTTGAACTAAAGTTATAAATAGCCACAAATTGGTTTAGCTTCAAGACACCTCTTGTAGCTCTTATCGGGAAGGGTTTTAGTATTTTGGGTTTCTCCGAGAAAGTCAGTACTGTCAATGTATTTGTACTAGTAGATAAAAGTACGCGTAAAATATTTTGAAACGATTGTGACAAATACATGCATAAATATAAATAAATTTGGTCGGATGTCAAAACTGGATCAGAAAAATATGGCGATATTTTTCATGTTTATAAAAACAAAGGAATTAGGTGTTTGCAAACAGAAAGAGATACAGAAAATAGATTTTTTGGAAAAGGTTTGAAATGGAAATCTTGGTGTAATACTAAAAATCCCACTGTGTTTTATTTGTCCTCTCAACACCCTCGCCAAAATGTTTTAAAATTATTTTGAATATAAAATTAATTATTCATATTCAGCTATTGATGCTAGAATACCAACCTCTATAAATCTCTTCGTGACTGAGATTATAAAGAACAATGACCGATTGTACTATTCGTATAATCACGATTCCTTTACGTGAAGCGAATCCTAAATCGTGCAAGACAGAGGGCGAGATTTAATCTAAGAGAAAATAGAATTATCCGATGGCCCTCTTGTGTTCTCGTGAGAAGCTATGAAAGCTTTTGCCTCTAGCTGCTTTTGCTAATAATAATATTGTAAAATCAACGCCTTGCCGCAACAATTTATTAAGATTAATGTAGAAATTTACAGACATATTTCCGCTATGTTTGTGTATAAAATGGCTGAAGAGTTTCTTCTGAAAATTTTTGAAATCAAATTTATTTAAATGTCATTTAATAGAAGGAACATTATAAATTCCTTCTACTACTTTTAACGTAGATTTTAAGACTGAGAACATAGCCTATTTCAGTTAGAAAATAGTTTCCTGTATGTATGGCGTATACTATATAGGACAAGGAAGCTCAGCCTTCATAATGTCTCGAGTGACATTAGCTTCACTGTTCTCTCGTTCGGCGAAACCAAGTCGTATTTTTTAAAAGTAGAAGAATAATAGGAATAATAAAAAGAAATAGAATTATCTGATTGAAGGAATTCTAAATACACATTTTGCTTTTTATTCTAAGAAAATTAACACACAACAATTATCTACTGTTGAATAAAACCAATTAAGAAAGACCTACCGACAGAATAGGTTTTCTATAGAATTTAAAAAGTATGATCCCAAGAAAAGTTAAAAACACAATAATATGTAATGCCATCAGCTGTTGCTAAAGTCTAATATCATGGTTTTTGGTCCATTAGCTCGATAAAGAAAATATAATAAAATATATATAATAAACAAAAGGAAAAGTTAACATTTAGGAGAAAGAAACGAAATTTCTAATTAATATTGTCTTACCTGTGTCAGTTACCAGATCTTAAAGAAACTCTATCAAAAATATTATGTAATAAATGGCAAAGTTCCTGCTTATGAAGTTAACACTTAACAGTAGTGAGAAAAAATTAGCTAAATTCTCACAAAATTGTGTTATAGAGTTATAGATTGATGGATTACAATTTTGTAAACTTATTTTTTGAGTATTACATATATCACAATGTTCCGAATTATTTATAATATATAAATTTATCTTAACAATGTCTATTTTTAATCACGATGAAACGAAGGAGGTTTATGCGTTTAGGGTGAGAGGTTGTTTCTTCTTTTGTTTGTTTGTGTGTGCAATCAAATGTTCCCAATTTATCTCCAAAGTATTGGCTCGCCAGGGGTTGCCGCAACATTTTGTTGCAAACGAATATTCCCATTTTTCTCCAAAACCGTTTGACTGATTTAGATACGGTTTTTCGTTAAAAGTTTGCGGTTTAATGACAAAAGTTATTAGTCAGGTGTTATGTTGTTGATTCTACAGGGGGTGCTACAAACAACATTTTTGATTGGTCTAGATTAACTACTTTGTGATCTTTCTTGGGCATTATCGATGTGATCTGCGTAACATGTTTTTCAAAAGCTCTAAATATTACAATGCCATTCCATTGTGTAGATTTCTTAAGAATTTTCCTTTATTTAGACCAATTATTACTACGCCATCTAAAAAATTTAGTCGATTAAGGGCCACATAAGCTGGTCCTTTACCGAATGTTTTTTTTTAAATTTAGTTATTAACATTAATAATAAAAAGCAAAATTAAAATTTTTGTTAAGCCTACGAGAAATGTAAACGTTTTAATTGCGTGGAAGTATATTTTTCTGCAAATATTTTCAACGTAATTCTTGAATTTAATAATAAAAATAGTTTTATTTATTCCTTACATTAAATATGTAAGCGTAGAATATTAATGTGAACACTTGATGTATCGTGAGTACATTAGTTGATATTTTATGTTATCAATTATTGTAAGGGCCGCCTTCGGTCGTAGAAACATTAACAGAAAGCTTTCATGCTCGTCTATTCGTAGCTTTCACAGACTGTAGACTCTCTGTCCAATTTATTAGGTGGTCAACCTACCTTTTGAGTGGTCTCTTTTTTTATATTGTTTATCTATACTAGTTTGTTACTATGTGTAATTTACACTGCGGAATTATTCTAAATAACAATCTGAATAAAATACCAGACGATAAAACAAATTTAGTAAAAGATCAAGGACTATCATTACGCCAACTTTTAAGTTTCTACGTAATTTTTTTTCAGAGAAAAACGGATATGGCCACTGGCAGATGACGTACTTGTATGTGATCTTAAGAATATTCCATTTCTTTCTTCCTTTTGAGGCATGGATCGCTCAAAACGAGCAGTCATTGCAGCTGTTTTCAAAAATTTACGTTTAAATATCTGATTTTAGAAAATATTCTTATTTTTAAATTATTCGTGATTTATAACGTTTTTAAAAACGTAATTGTCGGGAGAGTTTGTGACAAACAAAAGGCGAATTACCCGCCAAATAATGTTTAAAGTTTTAACATACCTATCGATCACACTTGCGTAAATTTTTCAGCATCGCGCTGTACATAAATCATTAGGGTGAAAAATTAACAATAAAAGAAAATGGTCATATAGACCCGTCGTTGTGGTGTTATCTTACTTTTTCTTTGTGAATTTTTTATTAAGAAGACACAAATTGGTACGCGTTGGGTCACTTGAGTTGCACAAGGACGTAAATATGTGAAAGCGATTTGGAACATGGGGTACGGGTGAGCAAATGATTGTTCAACACGGTTTGTGAAATAGAAATGAGTGTAATGTATCATTTTTAAAATGACAATTGTTAGGTTTAATTTACTCTATTTGTGAATAAATATAGACGTGTATATAAATATATGTATATATGTATATATGTGCGTGCGCTTGAGTGAGTGTGCGTGTCCATATGCGTCTGCCTGTGTGCATGCAATGTTTGCGCGCATATTTGCACTTGATAAATTTAGCGAATACGAATTTTGAACAATTAGCGTTTTGTCGTTTCTTTTCTTTCAAATCTTGGTTTTTTCATTTAATATTCATCTTCTCACAAGTATTTATGTGTCATAAATATTGACATAAGTTTAATATATATACATGTGCCCTTTATGTAATATTAGTATGATAGATACATAATATGTTATGTTAAAATCGAAATTAGTGTTATTCTAAGGGATGCCCTTAAATTTTTTAAATTGTTTGTGATTGACATAATGTAAATCATACGTAAATTGTGTAATATTTTTAAAAATTTATTAAGAAGAAGATAATACTTTTTCTAATTTCATTTTTATTTAATCTTTATTTTCTGAAGTCGTGTACATAAATAACATCATTAAACTGTAGTGAAGGCCATTATGAATGATTTTAATATTCAATTGAATAAAAAATATTTCCTCGGACTTTGGCGTATGTTTAAAATATTATTATTGTTTTTATTTATATTTTTTTATTCTACCTATAATTCGATCGACTTTACGTGTACTCTTTTCGAATCAGCTTTTTCTGTTATTTAAACTATAATTGGAAATACTTCTAAACAACAGGAGGAGATCAAAACTTAAAAATTATAAATAAAAATATTCATAAACTACTTTAATTAATCAATTTATTTTTACTATATGAATATTCAGAAATCTACGCATAATTGGTATTGCATTTATTACGATATTAGATTTACTTTAACAAACTGACATTTTTGGTCATATCATGGAGAATATTTGGTTCTAGTCCCAGTACCACTTCTACTTTGGTCAAAGGTACGAACAATAAAGATTTAGCCATTAATAATATTTAGATTACAATATTTCTGTTCTGCATTTTGATAGTACCATTTATTTATTTGAAAACCATTAATTTGCAAACATGTAAATAAATTAGCACATATTCTATATTAACAGTTGAAGATAAAAACAAAAAAAAATCAGTGTGACTGATTTAGTTACTAAATAACTTTCAAAATTTTCCGTTGAATCTTCAGCTGAAGACACTCTCAGAAATAAATTCAATCCCTTTTTTTTCTTCCTCAAATTCTTTGCTTACTTCATTCTTAGAACATATTCTAGTTTTATTTTGCTTGATCACGGAATTGTACGCTAGATCTTATTTTAGTTTAAATAAATAAACTAAGGGCTTTAAAAATCTTATTTGTATCGAATTTATCAGAGTTAAGGCATAATAAATGAAATGAAATTCCAGTAAGCAATATGAAATTATGAATGTAGCTACTATGTATATTTATATCATTCATATGAGCTGTGAAAGAAATTAAATGTATTCAATGATCTTCATATAAATTAAATTTCTCTGAAACTCTAAAACTTTAAAATAAATAAAGCGGAAATTGAAAAAAAATCATCTTAGCTAGCTCAACATGGACGTAAAAGTATCTGTTAGGATTTCATTTGTTTTGTTTAAATTATTTTTCTAGTTATAGCATAATCTGAACCGAAATTTGAATTTTTATTAACGATACAAAGGTATCGAATATTAATCAAACAAAAAAATAAACTCACTACATGAAAGCTCAAAAACGCCACAAATATTCTAGTATACTTGTATTGCATAGTTAAACCTAGACCTTAATTATATTAATGCAAAAATAATATTGGTTTCTAAGTAATATTAAATGAAATATTGATTACCTCGTATAATCATTTTGTGAGTTCTATAGCGGAAGTGTTTAGAATGAAACCCTTATCATTTCATCATGACAATCCGTCTGTCTGCGAGTCCCTGTCTGTCACGACCTTGAATTTTCTATAGTTTGAGATCTATGTGCATGGAATGAATGTCTAATACCATCTTATAATTATTTGTATTTAATGTACTATTTCATACCCATAACACGTGAGCGAATTTGTTGTCGTACATTTCATCGAGTATAGTTACTTTTGGATAGGTCTTTTAAAGTGGTGTTAAGGTTTTATTTATCAATTTTAATTTCAAATCTCCGCTTGAAAAATATTAGGTTTTAAAGTGACGTGCAATATGTCTCCCACCCCTAACTTTTCAATAATGTCTGAAAAATCCAAAGAAAATTCTATGCAATTTGGTTAACTTTCAGCAACTGGTTTATGAGATATACACGCACTCAAAAAATTTTATTGATTATGTGTCAACTATGACATTTATAGTCGTAAGAAACGGGTAGAGAATACGCAAAACGTGGAAGCCGGTATACATTTTGCCGACACTTGAAAAGTTTCCGTTAGATGTATTTATTTGACATATTCGTGTCGAACGTACGTATTTTAAATAAACAATATATTAGTATCACATCCCAATAGAAAACTAAACCCAATTGAAAATTATATATTTATATGCTATAGTCATTATATAGAAAACCATTAAGCTAAGAGAAAGCTAGTATAGAGTACACGTTAAGTCCCAACACTTCAACAAGAGTGATGGAAATGGGATGATCGTCTGAAAAATATTATGTTTTCTTTCATAAATATGGTGGTAATCTAGGTTCTAGATTGCGTTTACTTTATGTTTCTGACTTACCTGTCTTCACGTATTTAAAAATTTTGCTTGAAAATGTTGACCGATTTCTACAATTGCTCATAACTATTACTGAAAACGGGCCCATTTCATTCCATTTTGTCAATTTTGTTTCAAATAACTTATTTATATTAAGTTTTTTCGATGCTTAGTAGTTGGGTAGGAAAGTTCCTATAGGGGCTTAAAACTATTTATTAGGAAACTAATGAATAAAGCGTTTTTGTACTAATATAATTAAAAAATTATGTCCTTTAAAATAAAGCCAAGCAAATAATGAATTCAAAATTACAAAATAAAGTGTTTTCATACGAAACTAATCACACATAATGTTCTCAAGATATAATATATCCATTTTATTGAATATTCCTCAGTTCAGTCTTTCAACACTACGTAATTTTTTAAAATTAAATTTGAAAATTTGCTTTCTAAAAACTAATTAACATTAACATATAGTGTGATGTGTTTGGCAATTTGAAATAGGAGAATGTAAAATTTGAAAATAAGTTTTTCATGTTCCTGCCATTAGTTAGTTGTAGTTTTGTTTCTTGAAGTAAACACAAAAAAAATTCTATATTTCTATATAATTCTTTAACAGAAAAATTTCTAATACAGAGTGTATTAGAAATTTTTCTGTATTTAATTTAATATGATGTTTAGGTTAGTCATAATAATGAGGATATGATTATAGAGAGACAATATTAAAATGTCGGAATATCTAAACTAGACGCGCGATATTTCCACAAAAGTGTTTATATCACACGGCTATATTTGATAAATCATCGAAAGAAGATGCAAAATGTCTTTTTTTAAGTAATTAACTCAATCATAATAAATTATTTACCTCAGCGTCCCCGCCTCCATAATGCTGATGTGGCGTCAGAGGTTTTGGTGATTAAAACGTACTGACGATCCAATATTAAGGTGTTTTCTAACAATTAGAGACAAGATAAATGTTTTGTAGTCAAATGTCCTTTTTTACATTTTATTTACATTTATATATAAATGTTAATTTTAAAAAAATTACATTGGCGGATCCCCATTTTCCGAACAGATCGGCGCAATTTGAAATCTCGCACAGATCGGGTAAATATTTTTTTCTTAAAAGTAAAGAATAAGTAAATAAAAGATAATTTGAAATTATCAAGGGGTCTCTGCTGAACAAACTCTGTGAAAAACGTTTTAAAATGTATTACATGTGTTATCTCAACCTTCACCTTAAATTTTAACAATTTGCGATGCTTTGTGCAATTTCATATTTTACAGGTTAATATCAAAATTAGAAAAAAATTATGTGCCTGAAAACTGGTAACATGTACAAGAGCAAATCTTAAAAAATTGACTTTGAAAGTACGAATGAGTTTATAACACTAAAAGACTTTTTTCTATATTTTCGTTCATTGTTCTTCTTTTGCAATAACAACCTGATATGTTATTTAAGATTTGAACCTTCGACATGCAAATATAAAATATAGCTGTCAGCGTAATTTACTCAAACATGGAAATTGCAATATTTTATACGGTCGTTTATAAAAAAAACCTGTCAAGCACGAGTGGAACTCGCACTACGAGGGTTTGGTAAATATTTATGCCTTCGTAAACATTTAATTAACATAAAATTATTATAGAACTATTCAAAACGAAATTAATTTTTGGAAACTAAAATATTGCCTTTTATATCATTCACAGACACATATTTAAAAAAAAAAAATTTTATGTGACTACGAATTAAAGATAGTCGGATTTTTTCCCTTACTTGTGTGATAAGACCTTGCTTATTGCCAAATGTCAAATTATATAGCATAAATGGCCGTATTTTTTATTGCGTTGAAATAGAAGCTTAATTTTTTACAGCTGAACCTAAATATTGGATGATCGTGTTAATCTTCGATATCTTTTAGCGTTTCTGATAAAAAGGATCTTGGTAGACAGACACATAAACGCACAACGAAGTGATCTCATGATGGTTCCTATTTTTTCTTTTTGAAGTACAGAACTATAAAAACAGTTTTATTTCATGAACACATAGTATGCGATCAACTGTTTATTTAGAAACTAGATGTGTATTAATTTATTTGTATACCTATAAGTGTTTTTTAATGAGAATAGTTAATATTACTGCAGAAAAACAGTGAAATATCCATTTTACTTGACGCAAATAGGGTATTTTGTAAATAAATTTATGTTTGTAAAATATTTTTCTTTCACGTAGCTTTCTCAAAGCGTCCAAAGCTAAATTAAAAAGTTCGCCTTTCAGAAACGGACTCGCTTTGAGCCAGATATCGGGTTGGAGGGATATTGGCGTAAATGTAGTGTATGCCTTTCCCGGAAAGCTTTGAAGGAATAAAGGGTCTTTGGAATCCGATTTCAATATCATTGGGAATTGTTAAGTTATACTAGTATAGTAAACAATTTCAGAAATAGTTTGGTATTGAGAAAAATAAATACGATATTTTGTAATGTGTGTTCAAAATTTATAATTGATTTTTAAGAAAATGTTTTATAGCTGCTATTAGAAATATTGTCAAATTGTCAGTTATCCGTTAACAAATATTTTCTGATAAAAATGCCAACATTTTTTAAGACCATCAACCCGCACAAGAGAAGAAAACTTTATCGGTTATATTCTCCATTCGCCTTGCTATCACTAAGATGCCTGAAGAATATCTAAGTAATACAATACTGGAAAAGCTAGGAAAAAAAGATTGCATATTCAAAATTGTTGTGACCAAGGATGTGACAATAATGCAAATATGGTAGGTTTAAATAGTGGAGTTGAAACTCATATACTAAATATTATTCCCAGGGCATTTGTCATACATTGTGTGTGTTATAGTTAATGTCATACATTGTGGGTGTTATATTAAGTCTTGATCTAATTGATACCAATAGGTGCTTGTGCATGCATAATACTGCTTGTATAAACATATATGCACTTAACAATATTCTGACTTATTTATTTTAAAATTAAGGGAAGTAGCATTAGCGGAAGTTAGCAATTTTATCGATATTTAATTTGTTCAGGTTTATATGAATATAAACCTGAACAATTACCTTTAAACAAGCTTTACTACGTTCATTAGAACAAATAATGACGCAAAAGTAATTGTAACGCAAATTTAAAGTGCATTGTTAGATTATTAATGAGTGAAACAAAGTGTTTATTGATAGAAAGCTTTTCAGTGAAAAATATATAATGGTTATCCTTGACAAATACCAACTACTGGTTGTCCAAAAAAGACTTCCTGCTAGCAAAGAGCTGCAATATAATAAGAATTATTAAAAAACATGAACATTCGGGCTTCAACTGCCAAAATTCTAAAAGTCACTTCTAAAAAATTGTGAATGAATACCGTCCATTAACAAGGAACTCAAGATGTCTTAAAAAAAGGTATACAAATTGTTTAATGAAACTTTGAATGGCTTAAAATTTTATGGAGTTGTGAAAATACCATAAATTGTTTATTCAATATTTTATCACCATGCAGAAATAAGTACATATGATTGGCTGTTAATAGATAGATTTTATAATTCAAAACATGGAGGCGGTTATGTTATGAACGGTGATTGTCCTTCACGGCAACATGTTGCCTCTTATGTTTAAACAGAAATAAATATAGATCGGTTTATTTATAAAACATATTAAGAAGATGCAATATGCTTTGTAGAATACAGTAGTATTTTAGACCTGAGAGCTATCTTCAAACTTTTAAGAAAAACTAGGAAAATCCCTTTCAAATGAATACATAAATTAGCAAACTTTATGCGTACTTACTGATGCTGTTATAAAGGAAAGGGGATATACCACCAAATATTAATGTTAAAACTAACAAATATAATGTTTCATTTTTACTATAATTTAACATCAACCTAAACGTTTAACGTATTAAAAGCATTCATTTTGATCTTCAATTTTATTGTCTGTAGTTTAGCCAGTCCAACTTTTATATTAAAAATAATTACGTCTTTGTGTCATTTTTAATCGATTTATAACTGTAATGTTATTTGTCAAAATATTTTTGACCGATGCTGTCTATATATTGAAAACAATGTTCTTACATGTTAAATAAAATAGTCATATTTTTATATGAAAATAAATCATATAAATTTAATGTCATATTAAAACGTTTCACTGGAAAGTATTTCTTGATTCATTCAATACAAAATTGTAAAGAATTTCTGCAAATAAGCGAGTGGTTGATACCATATTCACTAATGACATTTTATTTGTTGTATTAATGGTAGTGATTATTTTGTTATCTTATGATTTGCCAATATCGTGATAAAATTATTGTAGTTGTGGACTAGTTTTAGGTTATATACGTTAACGTTTCAATCTCTTAATCATAAACATTTTTTAGTGCAGGTACTTATAAATCATTGAATGTAAATATATAATCATTCTTAAATTAAGGAAATATAAATCATATTTGGTCAAAGGCAGCTTTTATATCGATTGATAAATATGAATAAGCAAGTCAAATGCCTAATCTCAAACGTTTTATTTGAAGTGACTCGAAAATTTTTCATTATATTTTTTGATTTATTATATTTGATATATCCAACAACGACTTATAAATTCAGAATGGAGAAAATTTTCAAATTCAATCGTAATACATTCATTGCTGGCTTACAATTTGCTAATTTAATAAATCATGATTTATATTATAATGTAGCCTTAGAAAAGAGCTGAAAAAATTTAAAAATTGGCAAAAATTTCCCAAGTTTATGAATAAGAAAAGTAAGTTTTCTAATTTAATAAAAACAATAGTATATTTATTGGGGCGGTTTCCTTTAACTGTTTGCTTTCTTCAAATAAATGCTCTTCACATAATTGCGGTGTATAACTTGTAAGAGTTTGAAATTTTTGTCCAAAATGTAGAAAAACCCTTTTCATATTTTTCATAATTTTACGTCATCAATGGGCTTTAAATAAGTTCATAATATATGTAGGAGATTAATTACATGCTGATTGTATAATTTATTATTATTGCAAGTAGTTATAATTATATACAAAACAAGATATTTTCCATTTCCGTCATTAACAGCCGGAAAATGTTCACTCCAGACGATAAGTTCGAAAAAGATCGATACAATTATGTTTGCTTCCAATCGCTTTTGCGATCTTTACCAGATCTTTTGTCCATTTAGCAAGACGTCATTCTGTATTATATCATCCGATACGTGATCGCCATTCGAGAAACTTTCTTCCTCAGGTGTCGTCACTTTTACGCAATTCCGCTTCAACTTATGACCTGGCCGTTGCCTGCTAATTATACGAGCTATATCGGTGACTTTAATTTTACTACTAATCTCCTGATTGGGGATCACATCTCAAAGCGAAATCAGATTCATTA
This sequence comes from Druceiella hillmani, assembly GCA_039881145.1. Lineage (NCBI taxonomy): Eukaryota > Metazoa > Arthropoda > Insecta > Lepidoptera > Hepialidae > Druceiella > Druceiella hillmani. Next base: position 17,707,461 of record JAYKKI010000016.1, on the reverse strand, counting down.
TGGCTATATATATGGATAGCCTTTTAAGTAGCTTGCTGAGCGGTTCGGAATCTGTTTACAAGGCGAACAGAAAGGGGTCGCGTCTTACTTACTTATACCAACACTGGTCATACACACGGGTTGAAAATTTCATCTTCAGAATTAGAAATATTTTTGATGAGAAGACCTGGCAAAGTTTTCCAAATGTACCCGGCCAAGTTGGATTTTCTTTTTAAACTCTTAGTATTTTGGCAATAATATTAATTGGGTAATTTGTACTAGGTATGGGTGACCAGCGAATTCGAAATTAACATTCCAGATGTGCACAGAAATAGGTATAACGTAGACTTTTTACACCTTTTGTCCATATTAATTTTAGGTGGTGTGTATATTTTAAGAAACTCTGCGGATTTAAGCAAAGTAAAACGTAACGATCATGACGTATATGTAATATGACGATCTTTCGGTAATAAGATTTCCACATACTTAAGAGACATTCAGGTAAAAGAATAGAATATATTGCTACCTCATGGCAATAATTCAATTCTTCGTGACAATAATTCAAATTACTTACATTGCATCTTCTAAAATATTGACTTATAAAGTAACAAGATATCAAAGTACCTTAATGCAAGATTTGGAAGGTTAAATACATATTTATTGCAACTGAATTAATGTGGTAAATGTCATGCTTTGATACCAGCTTCTCAATTTCTCGTTAAATATATATTGGAGAAATTATTGTATATTGAAAAGATATCGTTTAATTTTTTAAGTAATACCTTGAAATGTGACCGCTAACACTCTATATGTTTGTCAGTGTGATTCTATTATTTTGAATGTAAAGAATATTTTGAAATATATTTTGAAACACCTCTATCTACTTAACTGAAAAGTGTGTCGAGTAAATATATTTTTTGTGAAAACAATTGAATAAGGTTTTGCTAGAAATATGCGTGTAACAAAATATTTTTCATATGTAAATATTTTATTTAATAAGTCAGCAATACGAATTGACAAATTATTACTTCAAATCGAATTATATATTCGCGAATTTCAATTATTTTGGCCTTTATTGTAAGTTCATATTTATGCAGAGGGCCTATAAAATTATTACAAGTGGTAAATAATAAAATTTGAGAGGACTCAAAGTGAGATATTAAAATGTTTTTATAAATACCCTATTATTTACATTTATAAAAATTTCCATGTTTTATAAATAAATACCCTATTGACTGAGTTAGGAAAGGGGTTACGAAATTGTTTGGTAGTTCACGGTTAGTTTAATGTTAATTCGAATTGCTCTGTATTTTTTTCGTTTTATTCCTTAATTTTATGCGCTAGATTTTAAAACCAGTGGTTTTCATGCTTACACATTTTACGCGCATTCAACGCTTGAAGCCAACCTATAAACATGGGTTCCATTAACATGCATTTATATTCTCCTCACATTGAGAATTTCGAAGTATTTTAAAAAGTCGATAATTCTCAGTTCGACCTCGATTTATTAAGCGTTTTTTACCAAGCACCCCATAGTATACAAGTTGTAACATCTGAAACCTTGAAGAGTAATTTCTCTTCAATTACTACACATACATATAATAAAATTATAACAGAGTAAATCCATACATGGACAATATTTTTAAAAGATTTTGCGTATAGAATAATAACAGAAACCGGTAAATCTTTTTTTAGGATTTTTATCTGTCTCTATGTTATTTTGTGCGTCAATCAGACAAAATTCACTGGACGACTTTGATAAAATTTGCTAGGATAATGGTTTATAACAAAGAGTAATATATGAGAGAGAAAAAAAATTAATTTCCTTATTCCGAATTTCACGCGAGTGAAACCTGTTACAGTTCGTAGAGAATAATTGTGATAATAAGGTGAAAACTTATCGCCCTGCGATTAAATCTAAATCCGGGGGAAATAACGGTTTAAGTAACAATGCCATTTATAAAACATGGAAAAAGTGAGGCATTTCAAATGATAAATTGTTTATAAATGTTCTTTTCTACTTAGAGCAAAATGCTTTGAAACTTTGTTCCAAAAAAACAAAGAATTGATTTTATTATGTACATTAGACTTAACAAATAAATTAAAAATATAAAATAAATATATTATAAATTATTGAAATTCGTTTCAAATTTATAAGTACAAAAATAACTAAATATGAAAATATAATGAATTGTCTCACATGGTTACTTTTAACATACGAATACTTTTAAAATACGATGACACAATAATGACAGCCTTTATTCTAAAGCTTAATTCACAGATCACAATTGAAATAGTTCTTCAAGTAATTAATGCAGTCAGTGACCCAAGATCTTAATTGACAACGCATAATAAATGTTGTTTTCAGATTAATGTTTGATAACCCAAAAAAAATTAATCTTACCTTTTTTCTTAATAATTAATAATATTTTAATAATATTTTAAGGGAAAAAATAAAAAAACAGATTTTGCGTTGAAAAGAAATATATTTATTAATTATGATACAAATTTTGAAATGATTTATTAATAAAATAAATATGAAAAAAAAATCCTATTTATCCAAAGTAACCTAAAAGAAGCTTCAGACCGTCGATTTTATATTTATTCTTTAAAGTAACAGTTGCCCTTAAAGGAAATGGTCTTGTAATTTAAAAGGCTTGCATGATATGAAATCAAATTTCTTTTCAGCAGGATTTTTTTCAAACTCACTTGCATCAATGAAAGTCTAAACGTTGTGCATATATATGTGAAATTCATGAAATCGAATTTTACCATTTTGTATCAAAAACGATTAAGACATAGCCTAATGATTCGTTATCTTTAGGTAAAGATGAGAATAACTATAATACTAAACATGTTAATTTTTATTAATATGAAACTACGTGATATAATATTATATCTACTTCATTTAAATTCTTAACCAGATGTTATCATACAACAAAACCTAGGTCGTGATTAAGAATTTAAATAAAGTAGACGTAATACTATATGAAATAGTTTCATTTATTTATTAACAAAAATTAATTGATCATGAATTTCTATAAACTTAAAAATATATTCAATAACTAAATATGTTAATCAGTATTTACGAAAAATTAAGAATTATTATGAATGCGAATACCTTTCTTGTTTATTCTTATTAAGTGATTTTAATTTTAGTTTTCCTATTCAAAATTTGTCACACGTGCATAATTAACAAAATAAAATGTCGTAATATAATTTGTACATTCAAATAATAAAGTACATGTGGGAGATGCCGAAATATTTTAGACACATTCATAGATGCTGCAGCCAATTACAACAAAATGCAAGCATTCCTTGACAATAACTCGTTTTCACTGGAGAGAAATATAGGAAGGACACAACTGGGCCGTGTCACTTATTGGTTGAAAAAATATATACTTTTATGGTAAATTCATATTCTTTTTCTATGACAAAATTGTGTTTTTTTTAAGTTCAGTAACTGATTTTCAAATATATGGTTATTAAATATTCCAGCATCTAAAAACTGATTGTAATTTATGTTAGAGTAATTGACATGACGTAATTGATTTTTATTTATCGTAAGGTTGTTATGTTGTTATGTTTTACTTTACCTATCTCTTTCCTCACATCCTGTGCAACACGCTGATAACTACATTGAGAAGTCTCGTCAGTTTTGTGATTAATAACACAGAGTAAAATTATCAATCCTAATGTGTTAACATTGATAAAATCGACACAAAACTTGTAAGGCATTATTTGTAAGTAAATAGAACATAAGATCTCATTTTTAGAAAGTCGTTCCCCAAAGGGAAAAACGGAATCCTAATAAGATCTCACTGACACGTCTCTTTCCCTGCCATTGTCGTTTTTTATATAATGCTTGATGTAGAAACTTGAAATTTAGCGTATTAATAAAATATGTTCACGTGCACTTATTTCAATAAATAAAACTCAAATATATTCATAAAAACATTTCTGGAAACAAGTAAAATAAAGGAAAACAATTATTTTTAATTCCATTTATACTTTACATATATTATTATTTTTGAATAACTAAATATGACCTTACTTCAGAGATAACTGAAGAATATGCAAAACTGACACATCTCTCGATTATTTACGTAAGTACTTAAATTAAAATTATGAAACAATAGAGTTTGTAGAAGCCTATGCAGAGGTTGTAAGAAAACTGTAACCATGGTTCTAGAGTTCATATTTTTTAAATACAGGTCATGCTGATATTTAGGTTGTTAAAAATGTATATTTTTAAGTATTTTTTACATTAATTTTTAAGTTTAATAGAAATACAATGTAACCTTAAATGTTTATAAGAGCCAAAATGTGTACGAAATCCTTTTAGTGTGAATATTACTCGTACTTGAAAAAATTTGTTTGTTTTTAAGGTTATTGGGAATAATTCTCAAATATTTGTGATATCTTGTTATCCAAAAAAATATGTTTTCAAAACTTGGTAAAACGTACATAATACAATAATTCAGACTTCAATATCTAAAATAGCGTGTCGTGTATAAATTAAAATTGTTGTACTTAAACATGTAGAATGACAGAAGATTTAAAAGAAATAATGAATTATCTCAACCACTCCAGTATAAATGTAATATTCTTATGGAAAGTTTATTTATTTTTCATTTGAGAACATATTTAGTTAAGAAAAATTAACGGCGGTTACCAAATAGAACCTATCCCACTTTTAATGTTATAATTTTTCCAAATACGTAATATCTCATGTTAAATAAATACCGAAAAATTTTGCTATATCTGAATGAAATTGCAAAATACTTGTAATAATGAGTTTCCAGACTTCCGAAAATCTTTGGAATTCGAATTCTAGTGTAAATAAATACACAAATATAATAACTCAATAAAATTTCCACTAGTTTCTTTGCATGTAATGAATGAATTTTTGGAATGATTTTGAAACACAACCCGTGGGAAATCGGCTGCTTGCCAAATATTCTTGATTACTTCATTCTAGTACGTTCGAAAATATTCTAGTGCGTTCTGGTTCATTTTAGTACATTCAACAACGGGAATCTAATGTATAAGATTTTTTAGGAATGACTTAAACCAGAAGCATCTATAATATTCTTGAATATTCGAGAACATTCTCAGCTCTGTTTATACATAGATAGCAATCGTACATCGTGTTTCAATCCCACTTTTTAAAAAAAAGTTATGAAAATTGTTGCTTAAGTCATATTCAAATATAAGAATTTTCATTCATCAAAACACTGTGTAATGCAAAGTACACCACTAGGTTTATTAGTGTGCCTGCATGTGCATGCTAATTTCAGAAACAACATAACAAATTTTATTTCGTTTCCAGCAATGTATAGGGTATCGGAAATCATCCATTGATGAAAATAAGAATAACGAGGTGCAATTTTTTTTATTAAAGTAGCAAAAACTTTAATGACCCTGGAATTTAACTTGCTCTGGACAAACATTTAGAAATACACGAAAAATTTTTGTCTGCAATATATATATATATATATATATATATATATATATATATATATATATATATATATATATTTATATAAAACAAAGTCGTGTTAGTTACACCGTTTATAACTCAAGAACGGCTAGACCAATTTCTTTAATTTTTGTGTTTTTAGATTTGTCTTCGTTGGGAATAGGATAATAAATACGAAAATATTGGAAAAATTTATGGATGGAACGGTTTTTTTGATGATACATCGAGAAAGGATTGACTGATTTTTTCCATTGAAAATTTATGTGATTATTATATATTTATTGAATATTTTTTTTATCTCGGCTTCGAAAAGTTTCCTCGCGCATTGGAAAAGTAAAAAAATCACAAATAATTTAATTGTGTGTAAAACGTTATATGTGATAAATGACAGAAAAAAAAGGTGAAAGTATGTCATAAATGACAGACACGAACGAAAATGATGATTGGTTTTTAATAATTCTTATTCCGTTTTCAACCGTTGTTTCATTTGAATTCGATTACAATAATTCTCTTTAAACAATTTTTTCTGAATTCATTAGCGAAGAGTGATTTTACATAGTTGAGTTAAGTTTTATGAAAATTTTCACTTTGTGAGGTTATGATATTTGTGATTGTGCGGGCATGGATAATTGCTCCATTATGTAATTTACTTGATTAATTTTAAAGTGTTATTTATAATGCTGAGAGTCTAATCTTTCACAACAAAGCCGTAATGCAATTCGACTTAGGAATATTGCGAATCAATCCACTGCAGATGAACAAGAAATTGCACGGGAAGAGCGCCGCGCAAGTATGGCCCAACTTAGTTCTTCATAAACACAAGAACAAGAGAAACAGCTCAGATGGCAACGAAAAATCGGCGAGCTTATCGCACAGACCAACAACTTAATGATCTTCGACGCGCAAGAAGAAATGCTTCAAGCGTTGATTTGAATTGAGTAGCATTTCAATACGATTGCATAATTGACTACAGCTTGCATCCTTTTGTTCGAATTGTCCCAATGTATATTATGTGCGACCGTAGTTCGCTGGAGAATCGCCTGGATTGTGCTCTCTCTGTGGCAAGATAAAATTGCCATTCTTTCTTCTGTCACCTCAATTACGACATTTTCTATCGAATGTTCAAAAATACAAAGGTTGTTTCCAAATGACTTCATTTGGAGCAGACATTATAGAAGAACGTGGATTCAATCTGACATTCAACGTAATTTCTTCTAGAGATTATAAACGTTTATTATTTTTCGTGATCATAATTTAATAAATCTAACTTCGCCTTCGACTTTATGGATCCAAGGCTAAATTCACAATCGAATCGGATTATTGCAACCGCTTGAAGATGCACAGCATAAATTTATCTAAATTTACTTCATGGATAACATGGAGGAACAACTTAATCGGTGTCAAAAGATCGAATCGGCAATAAAAAGAGAAGTTCTTCAATATTTGCAGAAACAACTTCATGAATATCATACATTGGTTCGGTTGTTCATAACTGCGATGGATCGCATGCCAACTAATGACTACAAATTCGTGATTTTAATATCATTTTAATTTAATTAAAATAGTTTTCATTTTGATTTGTACATTTATTGAACTTAATTCATTTTGAATATTCATTTTATCTTAATAAAAAACTGAATTTAATTTAGCTAATAAGTTAACACAATATTTATTAAATCTGAGGCGATACGAAGTTCGCCGGGTCAGCTAGTATATATATATATATATATATATATATATATATATATATATATATATATATATATATATATATATATCTTGCGTACGTGCCGTAATAATTCATTTTGAGGAATTGAATATGAACTCTATTTAAATATTTTTATCATTTTGGTATCTAAGAATATTTATAAAATTCTTTATAGAAATTCATATAAATGAATCATTCTGAGACTATGAGAAGATTGTATGACGTGTGGAAGGAACACTTATTACTACATAGTATAAAACATATGCCCCGTTTCCGTCTGTCTGCGGGTAAATCTCAGTCGTCAATAAAAGGTTTTTGCATAAGTTTCTATTAGTAAGATATGTTTATTTCCATGTTTCAAAGTTTGGATCTATATTATGTATATATTTCATGTAAATTAGTCCAGGTATGACTACTAAGTTGCGAAAAATCAAGTCTGGGAGATTTTTTGCTTAAACTGTTCTACAAATTGTTTTAATGGTTCTACAAAAAAGTTTATGATTGCAAATGTCTGAAAAACTATTAAAATTTATCTGTAATATTGAAAAACTTGTTGCAAAAAATACTTCAACCAAAGAAGGTTATTTAAATAGGAAAATGATAGGTTTTTCGAATTAAGTACATTTTTAATTCCATACTTTTAATTTAGATTAAATTCGTCATAAATATCAAACAATTTGCATAAATAATTTGAATTTTATAAAGCTTAGTAAAGTATAAGTAGACGTAACAAACTTGCACTGCTCTTTTATACGTTTTAAGGACGATTTTCACGGCGTTCATAACGGTCGGATCCACGCGTCTATATAATAATGCCTGCTTGCGTGAAATAATGCATATGATCATATGATAAGTCATCTCTTGCAAAAAAGCGATACATTTTCATTTAAATAAAATATGTTTTTCAGTATCGTTGCTGAAATCACGTGGATTCGATATTTACAAATATTAATTAAGTTGGAAAAGTATATGCAAAATAAATTGGTTATATCAAATTATTATTTTCAAAGAAGTCTGTGAGTATATTCACTGTACTTATAATATGTAACAGCTAAGTACAATTTGTTTGTATTAGCGTGGTGTTTAAAGATGTATTTTAAACAATATCTATGTGTACACTAAGATATATCCGTGGGAAGCTAGTCCGGGTGTTAGTAATTATTATTTGAAATGAAAATTGTGTGATTTTGACACCAAATTTAACTGGATTATTTGCAAAATAGCTCACCCGAATAGATGAAATATAAATACTGAATATAAATACATAAATATAGTACTGCCATAAATATGAAAATCGCAAACATTGAATGGATATTGGGTTCGTTTAGGTCTAATAATATAAAATATAATATTTTCATGGAGCATAGCACTCTTCGTCTGCAAACGACGAACACCTTCCGTATTCAATATAAAATTGATTTGAAATAGGAAATATATCTCGTGGACGGATATTTTAAAGAATCCTTTTGTACATAGTCACAAAACTGATCTCTGCTCTATATGGAATTCAAATGATTCTGTCACATAATTATGAAAGTAATATGAAAGTAAATTTCGCTATAATTTTTTTTAAATAACTTTTTAATCGGGAAACAACTTTCAATTTTCTCATTCTTTCTACATTAATTACAATTACATTAAATGAAATATTGTTTGTCTCCTTAATATTAAAGTTTTCTACAACATATAAAATATTATACATATTTAATGCTAAAAATTATATCGTCCAATACCTAATGTAAATGTACACTTAATATTATTTTGACTTCTACGAATAGTAAACAGTAATTGAAATTAAGGTTCCTTTAAGACGTACGTTAAACAATTTTCTTGCCTGTATTTTAACGCAATAATGTAAAAACTATAGTCGAAGATTCTAATGCTTTTTGATCTTACATTAATAGATTTATTTTTAGTGCAATCACAGGTAATTTATGTGTAAATATATCGAAATTTATATTGGTAGAAACGTGACTTTCTTAGAACCTCTGTAATTTCACCCAAAACTCTTATGAAATCGTTATTATTTTCCAATGTTACATTCAAGCATAATCGTTAAATTATTATAAGAAGTTTAATGCGCGTTTTATAAAAACTGCAATTAGCTTTCGATAGGCTGTTTCAACACAATTTAGTAATGTTTCTAAACACCTTATGGAAACTCAACATCAGGTTTAATGTTTTATTATTTTATTACATAATCGGAATATCATTATATATTGTTTTACCTAAAAATTAGTATTGTTTTGTACTTTCTTTACACCGATATCTTTAATATGATTTATTTTTACGCAGACCCTCTTTTAAGAGTATATTTGGCGTAATTTTTGTATAAATTTATTTTCATTTAATTTTTCACAACTAAACAAATTGCCCACCTGAAGATGTCATAAAATGAAACCTATGTCGTGGTAAAAAATTTAAATAAAATAGAAATAATAATACATTACGTAGTCTCTTTTAAGAGATTTAACATCTTTATGGATCGCAAAATAGCTTATATCTTAGACTGTTAGTTTGTATCTAGGTTATTGATATGCGTGTTGTTAATCAAATTTTCACATATTCTACTTTGATAAATATCTGGATGTTACATAAATAACAGTGATCATGTTTCACTTATATTAGACCATGATGATATGTTATTTATATTATAGATTTATATGGTGGCGTCATTTGTTTGAGGTGTAAAAGATATATGTACGTTATCAGCTGCAAGCAAATTTTTTTCATATTTTTAATTTAAATAAATAACTAACTTTATATATAATATATGGAAAACTTTAATTTAAATGAGTAATTGTTATAACATACCTTAAAATATATTTTAGAAAGCGTATATACTATCTTTGATGTAGTAATTGAATAAATATGTTTAATCGCTATATTATAACATTAGGTATTACAATACCTAATCCTACTGATCTCCGAGTGTGTACAAATGTGAGAAAATTTTGTGCTGATATATCTACTCCTCTGCTTATTACATAATAGTCTAATATGCAAATGAGTGCTATTTACAGGTGAAGCATTTTTAAACATATTCACTATGATAGAAACGACTCAGTAAAAAAATTCAAATCATATATTTAAAGCTGAGTAATCAGCTCAATTGTTTTGTTTGGTTTTTAAATAAAAGTAAAAGATCGAATAATATCTGTGCTTCATTTCAATGGTGTCCTTTGATAAATTTATTTTATTTGATAAATATTTATGAAATTTGACAAAAATAAATATAAGAATTTGCTTTACTTCTACACATTTCATTGATTAAATATATTTATTAAAAATGTACGTCGTACGTCGGTTCCCGAAACATCGTCGTATAAAAACTAAATTCATTTGAATTCATTCATAATCGGATTACTTCCAAAGCTTTTTATCCCCTTTCAATATAAATCGTAACAGTTAAATGTCTAACCAGTACTGTGGAATTTAAGAAATACAAGCAGGCGGAGCCCAATCTCTGTCCATAATTCCAATATTACATTCGTAATGGCCGTCGCATTGTTTTGGCTTCGCGTAACGAGTTTTTCTTTATGCCGATCACAATGTTTTCCGAGCCGATGTTCGTTTGTTTCAACTGTTGTAAGTAGGATGGAGAAGGCCGTTAGAAGTAATTGAACGAGGTACGGTATTTTTTTATTAAATTTTTCTTAGTTGGCGTGTGCGGTGGTTGGATAATGGGTTGTATCAGCTCGGAGCATGTGCTTTGAGGAAGTAAATAGTATGTTTCATTGGTTGTTTCTTTTTTTTGTTTTATTTGCGGGTATATTGTATCTATTATGTATGTCATAACACCTACATATATTTGGTTAGTTTCATTTAGGGGAGAAATGTTTGTATATATTAAATTATTACGTGTCTTTCTTATCAGAGTTTCACTATGTGTACGTAAATTGCATACAACATAATTTATTATTAACTAAGAACGTATTTAATTTTAGTTATTTATAATTAACTACCACTACTTAATAAAAATAAATAACTTTAAATCCCTTCTTAGCCACTAAATAAAAATAATTTTTTATTCTATGTATTCGCATTTTCAAATTTGTATTCACGAGAGGTGTCTAAATATCGTACCTATATTTAGGAGTAATACATATTCATAATTGAAAATATTTCTTCTCATTATTTATATTCATCTGTCGAATTTATTTGGTGATATATTTCAAACTATTTATCCTATTAAACCTCAACTTACAAAATAGCGGAGTGAGCAGAGATGGCGGAACCAGAAATCACATATTCTTGCAATGGAAATATCTGTGTAGCAAAATAAAAGTATTGGAAACTTCTATAAATACCAAAGGTACGTTTTTGTATATACAAATACAAATTATATAATCACAATGCAAATAAAAATACAAATCATTTACAAATACAAATTATATAATCACAATGCATAATAAGACACGAATCATTACAAGTAAAAATAATGGAAGTAGTAATTTCGTATCTATAAAAGTATTGAAACATCATTTTAAATAAAACTAGAGACCAATTTCTCTATAAAACTAATTTAAAAATTAAATTATGTAAATTAGCAACAAAAAAATTAAAAATTTTATTCATACTTACAGAAAGTTTTCTGCTCAAAATAATGAGAATAGGTTCATCATGATAGGGCATTAAAATATAAATTATGAATAAAAGTATCTTTATCGAAATACTTGCACGGCTTGAAAATAGGAACGCTATATTTAGCTTTCTATTCCCTCTCTCCTTATCCCTCTCTCTCTCTCTCTCAAAAATATGTGGATTCCTTTACATGTATTTCATCAGCTTAACTGCACAAAGCATTCACTTTGTCAATCATAAACCTTTTTTTCGTTATTTAATTGGTAATACAATCAAGTAAATATTATCTGTTTTCAATATTCAATTTAATTAATCCTATTTACGTTATTCGTCTAGGTAAATGATCTGTTCAATGAAATGACAAAAGAGGTTCGTTAGCAAGTAGGTTACTAATTATCGGTGAACTATCATCAGAGTTTCAATGATAAAGAATTCTACTCGCCCAATTGGAAACAAAAATATTTTAAATATTGTGTTATTAACGCATATTTTAGTGCAATAATTAACTACATTTCTATTATAGATATATTCATGTCTCCTATCCAGTGGATAAACAGACATTACACTCAATTGAAAGATCTGTGACGGCTATTACACGATTTTCCTTTTTATATCTATATAATAACTTATCAAACATTGAATTTCAGGGAGTATTGTTAAGTCAATTTCTTATTACATATTCTTGTAAATACCAAATAGTTTATATATTTTGTGGCAAATGTTTTTGGCACATAATTTTATTTACAAAATCTTGTTATCTTCTGTACCGTAAATGAAGAATAGTTAAAATTGAGCTTCGCTTCGCTTTAATTTGAGAAAATAAAATAACACTTATTCTTTCGTGTCGTTTGTAATTCATACAAGTAAACTGGCATTAATTCCGTAAAAGGTAAAAGATTTACTAAAAGGCCCATAAAAATTTTAATTACTACAAATTAAATGCTATAAATTCTGAATACGGAAAGATACTCAAAATCCAACCATGTCACACCTTGCGGTTTTTATATATGACTTGACTATTTTAAGGCAAAGTAAACTAAAGACATCTGACCGTATGTAGTCCTAGATGTCGTTAGCAGCAAAATTTAAATTTCATAGGCGTGAAACATATAAATTGAAAAATCTATGTTAAAATGAGTGTCCGAGTGTTGATTTTCATTTCTTTGTAAATTCCTAAATACCGTTTTCTTTATATACCTTTTGTTAGGAGACCGTAGACAATTTTCATGTTGGAGTATCATTCTGATCTTGACTGTACAATTAACCGTTTATATTATTAATGAAAGATATAATGAATTACCTTTAATTTTCTATCTAAATTTATGAACATGACTCAAATTATTACAGTGGCAAAATTTAAATTATCTGAGAACATTGGGTAACACAAAAAAGAAATTTAATTAAAACTTGATATTAAAAAATGTATAATTTATTAATATGTAATAGTTCTTAAAATTTTGTGTTTTAATCATTTGTTTAAGAGTTTTAATGGTAGAATTTACCGATCAACACAATCTTTATATCAATGGTCTTTACTATACTAACCGGCACGTTTAAAAACTACGCCAAGCTACGTGCAAAATGGAGTCCCTGTCCGGTGTTTTTTATTTACACACTGCTTCCTTTCAAAAAAATAAACAATACCACGAAGTATATAGCCATATGAAAATTAATAATTTCCTATATAATGTAAATGTAGAACATTCCTTTCCCTTCAAACTTTTAATTCACGGTTCAATTACGGGACAACTGTAATTATTTTCGGTGAAACGTTGCATTTCGGTAGAAAATTTACACAACGAAAAAAGAAAAATAATAATAGCAAATAAAAGTTGATAACAGTAAACACCAAACTTTTTGGAGAGGAAAGACAGGATACAAGTGATGAAGAATAAAAGCAGATAATTCAGGGTTTAAAAAGTTTCATATGTTTGCCAGGGAAAAACCATAATACAACAGAGAATAGAAAACAAAAAATTAAAATCACGTCAGGCTCGGTTGCCTTGTATCAGTATATTCTTAAATTTCCGAGATTTCTTGAATGAACCACGCAAAAATGAACCTAATTTTTCACTGCCCTCTCCCCGTGACTTGTGTCGATTGTCGCTTTCAGCATTGAGAGCATTAGAGCATTGACAAATAAATGAGAGCCAGGCAGGTAAAACAATTTAAGGTTTTAGGTGTGTTTGAGAGTTAATTAGAAGTACGACGTATAATCAAAAGTTTCAATTACAGTGGCATGATGCACATTTTATAAAAAACTTAGTGCATAAAACTATTGAAAGTAGAAAGAAGCATTTTTATGACAGGTTTTAGAAAGTGATGTTTCCAAATGACGTGAATGAACTGGAAAGACATTCAAGTGCGTTAAAATATATATTCTCGTAATGCACCAAAGGTAAACCAATAAACTGGCAACTCCTCTTTGTTTATTTCCTCGATAGACATGATTTGATACAGAGTAATTATTAAGTAAGTTATGTACATGGAACAATTTTCGTTGGAAAATGAATTTTTAACTGAATAACTTAAGCCCAGAAAAATTAAACAAGTAGCTCGAAGCTAGTTTCAAGCTGCCTAAGACTCTAATCACAGACCACACAAGAGTACCATCATTATGCACACCGCCCCTCAGTCAGTGTTCCGCTAGCCGCAAGATTGACCATATGTATTGCATGGAGATGTTTAGGGTCCAACTGACCCAGCGTAACTAATATTTGTTGACTTGACTAATAAATGTTGAGTGCTATGATTATATTTGGTTACTTTTTCACACTTTTAATTAACCTTCCATTTCATTTATTCTTTGTTACATTTTATAGCGAAAATAGCACGATGGGAATGTACAACATGAGTACAGAAGAAATATCAGCGATGGTAAATAAAGACAAGATAGGCATTTCGTATATTTTTTCAACAAAAAAATCGTGATATATACTCTAAGCAAAGGGAAAATGAATCATAAGGTGAAGCAGGTTCTTCATACGAATATTATTTAATTACAACATAAACAAACTTATTAAATAGTTTAAACATTCTTCAGGCCAAAAAATAATACAAAGAAACTGGACCAAAAAGAGAAGCTAAACATATTAAGAGTAAGACTAGTTATTTAGAATTATTTTTCCATAAGAATATTGTAGATTTGATTCTAAAATATACAAATTAATATATATTTCTGAAATAGGTGCCCATTTTTTAAGAGAACGTGATGCGAAAAGTATGACGTGTGATATATAATATATAATATAATATTTTTTTGATATATGGATAATGTCTAGCGTTTTCAGATCTTCACATTTAAATTTTATTAATCTGTGGGCAAATTACGGAAGTAGAACTATATTTTTCTAATGTGATGTCTGCTTGATGTTTTTTTTCATACTCTGTTGTATGCGATTTGATGATGCATCATCCAGGGAAAAACTTGGTAAATTGGCACCGATTGGAGAATATTGTGAGCTGATGAGTAATAACTTTAAAAAAACTCTGTACGGTTTCCGCACACATATTTCCGATACAGAGACAGATTCTCCGGTTTACTCTACATGTCAAGTAACGCAAGTACATTTGGAATAAAAAAACAATGCTATTGTATGGCGTTGGCGCAAAACATTTTACAAACATTTAAAGTATATATAGGTACTCAGCTAGACGGTCAATTAAAGCAAGCAAATGACATAGTTAGCATCGTGAATACCCTCGCGGAAGCAATCAAGGGTGCCTAATATTATTCTCGAAAACTGATACACTAGTATTTTCTGATAAAAAAGTTGTTGCCACTTTAATTGGTACTCTAGAAAAAATCAAGCAGGAAATTTCTCACACTTTTTGCCTCTAAAGAAAAATGGAGCGCATTTGTCTAAATTTGGGTTTTGTGTGGAACTGATTTTTGTTTCATACGAAACGAACAATTCTAAGGCTGTTTTTTTTAGTCTCTATCATGTACCATAATAAAGCTATACGTGAGAATAGTTAGAAAAAAAAGGGAAATAATATATTTTCATAATAAAATCAAAGGCGATTTTAACACAAACCACAAATTATGTACAGCTTACAACTTTGCTCGGCGAACCAAAAAAATTATCAATGGTAACAGTTTTATCTTTTTAGTGTGGTTTTTTATGTGGCATAAAAATGCATATGGTATTAATAATATGAATAATAACAGTGAAATAACCAGAAGAGTATTTCTTAAAAAAAACAGAAAATGCAAAAAAAATTAAAACCGAAAGAGCTGAAATTCCCACTCTGCCACGGCCCTTGAAAGTCGACTCCTAAATGACGCCAAACCTTTACCTTCTGAAACCAGTTCAAATGGTTTCAATGGCCGTTGTCACCGTTATGTAATGTCTAGTGACAGAAGAACGAAAACCAAGTGTGATAAATGCAACAAATTTATGTCTAGTGAACACATACTAAACTTTGTAATTTATCTGACAAGTATTCAAAAATAGGTATAAATACTGTGTTAGAAGTTTATTTTGTTTGTTTTCTAGAAGTCTTATAATTTTGATAAGATATTTTTCTTGAAACTCTTATTTAAAATAAACATTTGCACTGATTTTATTGGTTTCTTTTTCACAAGAAAACCCTGGGGTTAACACGAACCCCGGACCACGGACTAACAGTGTAAGTATTTTGACGCGACGACTTAAAGTATAATATTGTTCATAATTATCAGAAAATGTGGAAATATTACTACCAAACGAATCTATCCGTTTCAGCTTGTATACAAATTCCTGTAAAAATTGAACACAAATTTTTTTTCGTCCTGCTCGTTTATTCTGCGTTACCTTCTGCAAAACTGTAGATGTCTCATACTGCATATAGCGTATCCTTTTTAGTCTCTTAATAGTAAACTATAAACAATTTTAAAAACATACGTATTTAAATACCTTTATAGCTTAATGGCTATAACCTTTACATTTAATACTATTTAACACCTTTATAGCTATAATCTTTATAGTCTTCTGATATAATATGGCAAACTATTCCAGATGGAAATTTACGATAATTGTAGATTGGGATTTGACGATAATTGTTGAGTTCATTCCACAAGCAATCTGAATAATTCTTGTGGCATCTGTATTCCATAAACTGTTAATTCTTATTATAGACACAAATTATGTACACAAATTATTACAATTTTATTTTTACACCGAAGTAAATCTTTTTTTAATTACAATCCAATGCAATGCTTTTTAATTACAATTCTATTGCCAAACAAAAATATTTATCACTAAAATTAAAATATATGCTTTACAATAAAATATATTCAAGTTTACCTTTTATACGAGATGAAATGCAGACTTGAGCCGGAAATTTAATAAATATAAACATGAATTAATTAGTAAAAATAAAAGTAAAAAAAAAAATCTCTAGAATAGAAATCAATTATTTTTAAATTCTTGTTGCCTGTCTATTTGATTGTAAGTGCCTCACATAAAAGCTACTTATCGAATTCTAATGAAATTGTCAATATGCTGCAGTTCACAGTCTTATAATAACAAAATACTTAATTTTTTTATAATTCTCTATCCATTTTCCTGTTTTTTTGTTGAACTCTCATAATTTGAAATTTAATAAACTAATTCCAATGTGATTTTAATGTTATATTGCGTTAAAAGTTTAAATTAAGCCTTGGGTTAGATTGCACAAGAATTATACTATTACCGATACTCATAAGTATGTACACATCACCTGCATAAATCAAGACATCTTCATAATATACTAACTAGATCTATTTTATTTGAGAAAATCTGATCGTATTTCTGAATATAGTTGGAGGTTCAGCCGAAAGATCGATTTACATGTCCCCCCTTGGCCCAACATCGCATTTAGTCATCTCGACAGCTTATTACAACTTGCAATCAGATTTACACCATTATGTGCCCTTGGTTTTAAATTACGCCCTGAAAACCTACTCGATGTTCTAATTCCCAAACATAATACATATTATTTTCAAACACGTTTGCTAATGTATCATTCTATGTATAAAAATGTGTACTAGCAAGTTATGAAGTAAGATTAATTCTGCCAAATGAAGTTATTCATCAATATATGATTTCACAAGTCATCTGAAAAGCTGTATTTTATTTAACTACTTATTACGTTACACCCCTCCTCTTCTTTTAATATTTCTTTAATTTCTTCCTTGCCTATAACTGTTTCCAAACGACTATATATTGACATGCTTATAATGAACATATTATATTTAGTTGTTTAAGCCATAGAGTTTAAATATTGAATTACTAATATCTTAGGCAACACAGAACTGATCGTGGTCCGCCGTATTACTATGTGCTTTAGACAATATTGAGATCAATAAAGTTTGTAATATTATCTAAAACAAATAGAAAGTAAGTAATATAGTATAAAACAAATATTAAGATCAACAACAAACAAGTAGAATATTTCCTTCGTAGTAATAAGTTTTTTTATGAATTTTCATGTATTTAACTTCATAGGTAAATGAAAAAAGACTGTAAGTTTTATACTTTTAATTTATTGAAGAAGTGTTGATTGCGTTTTGAGTGAAACCATATAAGTCATTCCGCTTTATTCTACTGTGCGAGCGAAGAAAAAATTAATCTTTTTTATTTTTTTTTTCAATTTATAAGCAATCTTTTTTAAATATATGTGGAGGGGTGTACATATATCAGACATTTTATACTATTCTAGAACCTGAAAAACTGAATAAATTTTGATGTTTGAGTTTTTATAATTTTCTGAAATTATGTAATGACAAGTAATATATTGCCAATATATCATTTAGATATAGGTATATTATACAAATATATTGTGAATATCTCAGAAATTAGGAAATTTAAAATCATTTCCATAGTTTGCCGGTCTTACTTATATTTCCGAAACAAGTCTGTTTCGCATCCAAATAACAAAATTATTTTTTAGATCTCCATATATTTCTTAAGTAAGTTGAAATTTTAAATATTTTAGGAGATTTAAATATTTAATAGGTGTCTTTGTAAATACTTTTCTTCTTTTTGTAAATTGATGCGTATTTTATGTTCATTTGTGTTTATAATATTGTTAATAATTAGTTTCGCTGAATACATATTTAGTGTTTGTTTTTTAATAGTAGCAATATTAAGTTTCTTTTAAATAATGAATTACTATTATTTGTCAGTTTTATGTAATTTATTATTTTTTCTTATTTAATTTGTCGGTTTTCAAGAAATTAAAAAGTGTTTATTTCCATTAATCAATTTCTAGGATCTTCAGATAATTTAAAGAACTAATAAATTTCTAAGAAAAATATTTGAATGAAACAAGTCAAAGTATTTTATATTATATTATTTGTATCACCGTACTACCTAATATCAGTAAAATTAATTCAACATGTCCCCAGTATGCCCTCATACGATATATTTAGCCCTCCGGTATTTACGTTTCATCATATGTGGCAAATATTATGATACGTAACTCTAAAGCGTTTCTTTTGCAAACATCCTTATATATCGAAGTATGATTGAGTGGAATAACCGCAAGTTCAAATATTTTTGAAATAAACAAATATTTTGTATTATCAAAATTGTGCACAATAACTTTTACATATTTTTATATATTTATTTATCAAGATATGGTTCGTAATATTTAATACTTATTATTAATATTGCAGATATATATGAGAATAACTACGAGAAACTTGCTTTTTGCTCTTTTAGAATACCTGAAAGTATATATTTCTTTTCTTATTTCATTATCAAATTATAAAAAAATTCATAAATGTTAAAAAAAATTGCCATAAAATCACAAAGGTTGAAAAAATATGACGATGATTACACAATGTTATGTTTCATTCTTTTTCAGCCGACTCAAAAAAGGAAGAGGCTATCAATTCTTTTGTATTTTTTTATGTATGTTATCTCATATTTTTGGCCTTTAAAATATTTTTATGGCCTTATTTTAATTTGGAAGTATACACTTCCAGTATGGTCCCTCGAATTTGGTTATAATATGATAAAGAGACGAAAGACCTTCAAATGAAATTCTTTAAAATTTAACATAACAGGCGCCGTGATCGAGTTTGGAGGTATACAGGTCTAATAAATTTGAATGACCCTTTTTTATTTACATGAATATTATCATATTCCTGGTATGGTCCCTTGAAAATTTTGTCAGAATCTGACCATAGAAATTAAATATATATTATAAAATTCCCCAACATTAAACAGCACAAGTACTGCGATCTAGTTTTTATGATATATCCAAGCAATTTTTATGATTCCTTTTTTTTGTTGGAAGGGTATACTCTCATAATAATTAGGTTAAAATATAGCTACTAAAATTTAAAATATGTAATAGAATTCCTCAATATTGAACAGCACCGGTGTTTCTGTGATGTAGTTTTAATTATATAAACCTAATGACTAGCTAATAAGGCACGATTAAAGGTTATAAAAATTTGCTCTTTAACAAAACCAGGACATAATTGTGGAGCCGCAAAATAGTGACGGGAATTCTTCAGTGATGAGAAGTTTATCAATGAGTTTGGGGTTATTAACTTATCTTTGAAGTAGCAAAAAAATAAATAGTTAATAGATTAGTGGCTATATAGGGATACATGCAATATTATTTCAACTTTTGATCCATTCATTTTTATGCTAGAGTTGTACGGCCTTCCTAAACCATGACATTTGAAGATTTACTGTTTTTAAATTAGTATAATTGGTCTCACTCCGAAACTATCATAAAATCCGGGCTTCAATTCCTAAGTCACGATGCTGCAAGCAATATTGCCAGGATAATTAAAGGGACTTGAGGATCTTTTGTTTTAAAATAATATAGTCAGTCTCAAGTACAGACTCTGTCATTGAACTCCTAGTTTTATTTTCTCAATACTAATGTTCAGGAGTACTGCCTGCGTAAACCGTGAGAATTGAGAATCTGCATTTTATGTATTTATATAAAACGTTTTAATATAAAACGTTTTTAGAGTTTCAATTCCTCGGTTTCGACGCTGAGAGAATACCTGTTTAAATCCTGAGACTTAAGGATTTACTGTTTTCAAGTTAGAGTTTTGGGTATAAAGCTAAGACTAATACATTAAATTTTAGGTTCCAATCCCTCAGTTTTGATATTGCAGGTGTACTGATTACCTAAACAAAGACGTGCCTAAGTCACAAAACATGAGGATCTGTTGTTTTTAAATTGGTATTGTATATTTCCAATAGACGCTAGACCACTATGCTTTAGATACCAATTCTCCAATCTTGTTGCAGCGGGGGTACAGCGTCCTTAAATTGTCAATTTTTATATTAGTATTTGTTGCTCTCAAGGGAGAATGCAGCTGAAATCCGGGTTTCAACTTCTCAGTCTTCACGCTGCGTAGATATTGCCTACTTAAATGTGTTTGGTGATTTGATGGTCAGCAGTTTTAAGTTATATGGGTATCAATCAAAAACTTTCATATGGAAGCCCGAGTTGTAATTCTTCAGTCCTTATGTTATAGAGATACCGCCTGCTTAAGCCGTGACACTTGAGGATCGGATGTTTTTAAGTTAGTGTTTTGAGTTTCGATCAGAGTCTCTGCTACTAAATTCCGAGTTCCAAATTCTCAGTATTGACACAATGGGGATAATGTCTCCGCCTCCTAACACATATAAATTTGCAAATTACCGCTTTTATTAGGGCTTTTGTATTCGATGCCAAGTGAAATATTATACTTAGGTGTGTGAGCGTACATATACCTAAGAAAGGAGCAAAACGTCAACATGGCAAGGTTTCCAAAAATTACTAGCAGTAGCAATGATTGCAAATTAATTCAGGTCCGGTAACCATATTGTACCGTAAAGGTAAAACTAAAGTAATAAAAATAAACTCAACAATAATTTAAAACTACAATTTAACAATAAAATATAAGAGAGTATAAATTAATATCAAGTGAAAAATATAAGTACCTTTGTATAAATCCGAATAATACAATAATATTCTCCTCGACGACACGCTCCCCCCCCCCTCCTAAACCAACCACTACGTCACTACGCAAGATAAATAAAGCAACACGCAAAAAATTATGACTATCATGCAAATATGCACAACAAAATCAAATAAATTAATTTGAATAATCTTGCAAAATTTATGAAAATGAAATCTAATATAATTTTATTCAGTAAACAATTTAAACGAATTAACTATGCAATTGTTTCCAAAAAAATTTAAAAAATGTGAAAAATAGCTTCTTGACGGAGAGGGTTTACGGTTACAAAATTTTTCACGGTCATATAAGTAGAATAATAATTCATTATAAAAAAATTACATTTTACTATAGATAAAATAAAATACAATTAACAGAAAATTTTTAAAATAAACATCTTTTTTCTAATTTGACAAATGTAGAACTCTTATCTGCCGCGCAAGAGGTGCTAAACCTTTGCAAAAGGAGTTATTGATAATTGTAGCTAAGATAAAATGGATTATTGTTGACATAAATTGAACATAACGATTTTAATTAGATTGGGAGTCTTTTTTTCTATTAGAGTGTTATCACATTGGTTAGCTTTTTTTCTCTACTTATAGTACATCTGTCAAAACTACCTCTTTTTAAATTTATTGATGATTGTTGATTCATATATAAGTTGTTTTTTTATTTAAAGTATTCTCCATAGAAACTATCATGATCATAAACAGTAGTTACGACTACAGTTTTTAATGAAAATTAACTCTGAAAAACCGCATGTGAAATTCCTACTAGTTTCTACTATAACTGGCGCAAGTAAGATACTGCTCCCAGTAGAAATTATAAAATATATCAACTTGATATTAAATGGTGAAGAAGAAAAGATTCTTGTAAGAGATGTCTTAAACATATTTGAATTTGTTACCAATCTTTCGTCAGTCAATGTCATAGCGAGGAATGGCCTTAAGCTAAAATAGTTGTTATATTTATAATAGAGAATTTACCCTTGTAAATAACTTACATTTCTTATACACTTACGGGGAAGCGCTTGCATATTTATCAGCTGCAGAATATATAAATGATGTTGTTCTATGGCACAGATGCATAGGGCACCTTAATTTTGCACATGACAGCAAGCAGTTTGAGTGTCTAAAAAGAGTGCTGATAAGAATCATGAAGTCAATCACATGCACTACCTGTGTTGAAGGTGAAAAGCTTGAGTTCTACTCAATAGTTCTGGATATAGATCTTTATAATAATTTCAACTCATGATAAAGACTTATTTATTTCAATGAAAAATATATCGCTGAGTGGTACCAAATATTTTTGATAGCGGTGGATGATTTTAAAGACAATCCATTTATATCTACAGATAAATTGTTCGTTCTTGATATTTTTACAGATTATAATAAAAGACCAGAGAATAAGTTAAAAAGAAAAATTAAAGCTATTTCATCAGACAATGGAAAATAATATTTATAAACTACAATGGCATTGATAAGTTATGGTTTTATATAATAAAGTATCAAACCGGCATTTCACACTTGCCTCAACAGAATGGCCGTATGGAGAGAATGAATAATAGAATGATTGAGGAACTAGCAAAGTTTTTATTACTTGATGCTCATCTACTCAAATAGCTGTGAGCAGTAATTATCCAAAGAGAAGTCTATATTATCAACAGAACGCCGACAAAAGGTATTGAAGAAAAGAAACATTTAGAAATGTGGTCAGGTAAGAAGTATACTTTGTTCAATATGTCAATATATGGCTCAGAGATCATGACACAAGTAACAAAGGAATAATTGCCAAAATAAGAGTCTAAATATAAAAAGCTAATCATATTTATATGCTTTCATCAATCGTCTAAGAGCCTAGATACCAAAATTAATAAAATAACCAAAAGTATATTGGTGTGAAATGGAAAAAATGGATGCTATAAGTTCTTTTTTTAGCGTGATATAAATGCAAGCATTCATATGTCATACCCTAAATATTAAGCCGAAAATATTCAAGTATGTTTGCTACATAAATCCATATACGGGTTAAAGTAAGCTAGCCTACAATGGAACCTAAAACTTAATAAGGCCCTGTTTTAAATAGGGTTAAAGAGGTCGAAGATAAGTCGGTCTATATATTACTCGATTAATGAAACTGATATGATTTTAATTACAGTGTGGGTGGCTGATGTGTTAATATTCACAAATAACTAAATAACAAAACTACAAAAATTGAAATGAAAATCAAACTTAAGGAATATTGCCCATGAAAAATCAGGGTGATGCGAAATAGTACATTGGTATAAATATTTTAGACCGTAGGTCAGATTGCAAAGCAATTCGGCTCGTATTGAACTTAATGCCAAAATTCCTGAAAATCCTAATGATTATAACCCTAAGATACGACAAAGAGAAGCGCTGGAATGTCAATTTTATCTGGCAGAAGTAACTAGACCTGATATTATTTTGCCGTGAATAAACTAAATCAATACGGCATTAATAAAGGGAATCAACACTAGCTGGGAGTGAAATGAATTTCAAGGTACCTACAAGGCACTAATATTTTAAGCTAAGCTTTATGAGGGAAGATTCACGTGAACCAGATTTGTGTTGATGTGATGTAGTCTGTACCGATGATTCGGAAGACAAGAAATCGTGTACGGGTTACATTTTTCTGTTTGCAATGAGAAGCATTATATAAAACGGTTTGCATAAAATCCTTTCTGCAGCGGAGGCAGAATACATGGCCATGGTATTTATAATCCAAAAGGTTTTGTGACTGTGTAAATCATGAGCTCTATTTGAAATGGTGTGGTATTTAAAATGTAATTGAACTGACATTTACAATCTGTTGTAAACCATTCGTCGTGTGAATACACTTGGTACAAGTTTTTATATAGTTGCAGATAATTCGCTCTTAAATTGATTTTATGCTGAAACGCTAACAACTTCAAATATTTTAAATACAAAAAAAACTATTTATTTAAGAGATCTAATATAGACTCAGTTTTACCATAAGTACCGACAAAAGAAGCAAACAACTTTTTCCTTTGCGTAAATTATTAAGAGATTCCTCTTTCATTTTTAGAAACAATGCTTCATTGATGTTTAAATTAACTTGGATTTTTTATTTTGTGACCTAATTTCATCTGAATATTTTATCTCAACATTCCGCAGTTTGAAATAAATTAAAAGAAATTGTGAAATCAACTATCAATTAAAATTCAAAAGAATCAAAAGTCTTAAAAAAACCTCGAAGCGCGTCGTGTCGCCGACACCGTGCGTCTTATATCATCATAGCAAGAGTAAACAAAAGAATTGATGCTGAGCCATATCAGCATATAGAGCGAAATTAAAACCTACGTGGATCCACTAAAGCGGGCGCTGGACGGCCCGAATATTCTGACTATAAAGGCTCGGGGAGTTGTAGTAGGAATTCCTTTTGGCATGAGCAAATTTTACAAGGCAGCCCTTTTCTATCACTTTCTTAACAATTTATATTATTTGAGCTAAATATTCTTGTATCCTCAAAAATATTGTATTGGCCCAGAATAACGTGGAAATTGCTACCATCATACGCCAAGTAATACGTATTTTTCACGAAACATAAATAAGAAAAGAGAAGTAATTATTTTTAATTAAAGCTACATAAATTAACTGACAACGAAGACGGCAGAAGTTTTTGTTTACAAAGTTGGAATAAATGCAGAATGCTGCGCAACAGTTAAAAATTATTTTTTGTTACTTTATTATATGGTACGCCTAGCGTACAACTTATGAAATAAACTTATAAAAATAGTTTATATTTCTGATTCTTTTTCGTAATTAAGTTTTATCATAAAAATAGTTTGCAAGTGTGACAGAACAAAATGAAAACTATGTCAGCAAATCTGAATCCTTTTGTGAAACATTTGAAAAGAAAATAATCGATCAAAAAAAAGTCGTAAAAAATATCTGCAGAACGACGAGAAGCGAATTTTGACAAACAAAAGTTTTGGCATAATATTCACACTGATGACGAAGAAATTAAACAAGACATAATATTCTTTGCAAAAATTATAATTTACAAATGAGGAGAGGAGGCAAACATTTGGAGTACGTGCCACCAGTTAGTATGATTGTGTATTTATCAAATATTTTACAGCCACCTTACTGTCCTTTGTAAAATACAAATAATGTACCAATTTCACCATTACTACCACTAACACCATCAATCGTTATCTACAAAAAGCTAACAAATTTGACACATTCAATTCCATAGCACAATTCACCAATTTTGGCAAAAAGAACAAATGTTCATACCTACTTTACATAGGTTAACCAATTAGTTAATGAACATTTAAAGCATACCTCGGCATCGGCCTATTCACGCGACTCACATATATGTGACTTGATCAATGTGCAATAAATGTCAATATAATAATAGTTGATAATGATTCGTCATAATTTTTTACAAAATCGTCTCCTGTTCAATTGACCCTGAGCAAAAGGTTGCACCCAAAGTAGTTTCTTGTTTTTTATGAAATCCTATTATTAGAAGAAAAGGAATAGAAGCTATTTGTTTGAAATACATTTTCTGACTTATAAAATCTTTATAATTAAAAGACCATATAATTCATTGACCATTGACCAATTCTGTGTTGTTTCATATGACGCAGTGGGTATACTTTTACTTTCTTTTGCATTTTATTTCCTTTATTTCCAATTCAAATCAACAATTGTAACTTAGGCATGAGTCAGTCGCTTTCACGCGGTAATTTGCTAGCACGCAACACTTTTATTATATCCTTATCAGTTCAGTCAGGTTGAATTATCATACATAAGATCAAACATTTAATATAATACTCTTTTTCACGTAATCAAGTCCTCTCCTTTGGCTTGTTTTTTTAAAATTAGCACATTTAGATTTTTACATAGGTTCTTTTAATATAACGTCAATTTTATCTAATGTCGCTACCGTATTTTTTTGTATTAAGTGTAATAGAAATTTTGTTTAAATTTGCTCAGTGATAACCTCTGGAAAGCTTAATTAAATTATACTTATCATTAATTAGGTTTTATTGAACGAGTATTATTGATAAATCTATTTCAGAACCAGTGCATATTGACATCAAATAATTTTCTATACTTACGAATTTCCATAGTCTATTTTATGCTGCCAACATTTAAAAAAGTCAAGTTATTTTATAACCACCTTTCATTATTATAAATTGATTTTCTTACTTTTGTCGCAATTGTTTTACTTTGGTTAAGGAACAGTACAGGTATTAGATATTCACTTTAATATTTTTGTCGCTTGTATTTCATTTTAAATAGCAAGGAAAATATAATTTTCTTCGAGAGTGAGAATGGGTCATGAAAAATCTGTTTTCCTCGCCCAAAATTTTTGACAGTTAAAACCAAATTAAAATCCTTCATCTATCCGCATATACTATATATTTTTATTTGTCGTAAATATTATTTCCGGATCTTTACCATTGTTTTCCTGGGGTTCGTAGCTGTCCTGTTTAGCTTAATGTTTCTTATTAAACTTACCACAAAGAATTGATTTATCATTTCCTTTAATAAGTCGTTGCTTTTTAAAAGACATACGTATTTGTAACATACGCATTTGTAAATTCGACTACTAGCTTCGTCGATATAATTCAATATCGTTTGTATAATTACTTGACAGATTCAATTACGGGTTTCGTTTTATTCTCATATGTTTAAAAAGCGTTCATTACATATTTATATTCGGCAGTATAGGGTATTGAAATTCATTACATCTGTTTACACAGTAGTAGAATGTCTATAAATTAAAAAAAATATATATATTCGTATTCAAAATCTGTTCACGATAACGGTAACTTGACATTTTCAAAAACGTGTCGAGTACGGGCTATACTCGCAACACAGAGATTAAATACACTCTTTAGATAACTTGTTTTCAAATAAAAGACTTATTTTGAATGATAAATATAGATTTTGGAATCATTTTTAACAGAAGCGCACCGCGTGTGGCCTTATCCGCCGCGGCCTTATCTTGCTTTCAGCAAAATATAGGTATGTAAATGTTGTATTTTTAGAAGATTCATTACATCATCGACAATTATCAATATTTTACATTTATTTGATATAATAGTGTCGACATTTTTTAGATGCAACTATGTGAAATGAAATAAATATTTTTTTTTCTGGATGCAATTATTTCGTATATATGTTCCTTCTACATCTTTTTTAAGAATAATGGAAATAGGGGAATGTGGTGCCGCTGTAGGAGAGAAATACACTATAAATATTATTGTAAGTATATCTTATTATGTATCGTTTAATATCATCACTTCATTATTTTGTTTAAAATATAATATATGGAAAAAATCGTTGTGTTTCAAAATATTGTAAACCGATTGCAGGCGAAGATAAAAATATATAAATTTCATTATATTTCTACTCGATATATATATATATATATATATATACACACACACATATATACACATATATACATATATATATATATATATATATATATATATATATATATATATGTGTGTGTGTGTGTGTGTATGTGTATATATATATGCGCGTGTGTGGTGTGTGTGCATATGTGTACATGCGTGCGTGCGTGTGTGCATGCGTGCATGCGTGTGCGTGTGCGCACGTGCGTGTTCCCATGTGCGCGTGGGTGTGTATATGTGTGTGTGTGTCTAAGTGAGCGTGTACGCGTGCGCATATACGTGCGCGTGTACATGCACGTGCGCGTGTGCTTTTGCATGCACATGTGTGTGTGTGTGTGATCTCTAGTAAAAGACATTTCACTTTTATTGATATTGACAACGTTGTACAACCTGTTTTATTTATGTATTATTTTATTTATGTTTAAGTTTGAAAAACACAGAAATGTGAATAAAAAGTACACTTTTATTTATAATATGATAAAATGTAAACCATTCCGCACTAAAATAAAATCACTAATTCTTAAATTCTTCTTTTGCATGCCATTTACTTTGCTTTTTAATAAAACGTTTAAAATATATTCGTGTCAGTTGCGTGACAACTAAAAGTGTGATTTCATGATATAAAGTGGCAACTCAAAAAAATCAGTCTCAGCGTCAGGATTCTGACATAATATTCGTAATATAATTATATGATTCCCCTACTCAAAACTGGACTCAAAAAATAACGAAGCACCATCCACTTATTTATAAGTAATTGAACTATACAAATTCCTATATGAATTTTTTTTACTCGAAATAAGTAGTTGGAGGAAACGGCTACTACGTTTCCTCCAACTAAAAAAGTACTAGAAAGAGGCAAATGCAATGCCTTTTATCTTTTAGCAATACATTTGATGTGGGGTCAATTCAAATAATTTTTGAAGTTTTTTATTATTATAGATTTGTCTTCCCACTTATTAGTAAAATCCTATTTTGGCCTAATCTTTATTGTAAGGGAAAAATAAATTAAAGATCTTCCCTCTGTGGCAGATATTTTTATAAAAAGAAAATATATCTGGTATATGAAAATGCTTCACATATTTGGACATAAGTGTTTTTTTTTAAATTCCCAAGTTTAAAACGATAATGTTATTCTTTTTCAACGATCAGTGACAAAGAATATTATCACATCAATAGTTTTGAATGTGTGTAATTAACTCGAACTAAATATCAAAAACAAATCTGTCTGCACCTAAAATTCGTCTACGAACAATATTTTTCTTGTTTACAATGTTTTTTTCTTCATTTATATTTATTTATTTGTAAATTATATTTCTACTTTTTAAATACATGTTTATTAATAATATGCTTAATACTTAAAAAATATGAAAATATTTTATATATGCATTTACTTCAACTGCCCTAGTGATTTAATACTTGTTAATTATTTCAAAATGACATACATTTAAAATTACAAAAAATGCGAGAAATTCAACTTATAATAAAAATTATACAGTGTTAAAAAGAACTTTTGAGATACTACAACGCCGGTATATGACATTTTCTTCTATCACTTACCACTTCATCTTCTACGATTACCTATTTTAAGTTGTTGAATTTCTACTGGATATTGACAGGATGGCACTGTATTTTATTTTTCTTTTCTTACCAACTTTTGCTAATTCAAAATAATTATCCCCAAAAATAAAATAATTGACGGATTGTCATATATTTGTACTTAACACTATAGACCACATGAATAACCAAAAACTCTAGGAAATTAAATTTTTCGGCTGGCACTTACCATTGGCTCTACTAATGTAAATAAATAAAGGTGAATGAATTAACATAGATATATTAATAGAACAAGAAAATAGTTTTCTTTCTGAACATTTATCCTACCACTTTTCACTGTAGATTTATATTTTAGTGTTACAATATATTCAATTGTAAATCATTTACAAATCGTCATTTTCTTTTTCTATATCCAACAAATTCATATCCATAGTCAAAACCTAATAAGAGAGAAAATAGTTTTATTTTAACGCAGGTTATCAGATTTTCCCCGATTTATCCTTCATAATATTTCGATGATGCATCGAAAAGTATTACGTGTTACCTTACCTCATTATACGAATAGCTGAAGATATATGTAACCGAACGTGTATGAGATGGGAACATAAAGATTTGAATGTGTCATTTCTCGATCTATTGGGCTGCTTGTCTTGGACTTTCTCGAAAATTTTGCCCATATTACATAGCGAGGAAGATTTTATGGTCATGTGTGGTTAAGATGTTAGTTTTTTTAGAACAATCTGTTGTATATTATTATATGCATGCTGCCAAAATTCACTCAATATGTATAAAATAAATAAAATTTGTTCATAAGGAGTTTTGTGGTGATTACTTAATAAAATATAGGGTTCAAATATTTTATTTCATTGTGATTACCTAATCAAATGTAGGGTCAATTATTTTATTTTTACCTTTTTTTTACCTTCATATATCGCGATTAATTATAAGAAAAATGTACGAATATTCCATAACGATTTTCTCAAAATGTTGTATAAGATATTCCCAGAAATATTGTTGAAAATATGGAAAAAATGTGTTCTCTTCAAACTCTTGTTTAAAAATTCATTATATTTCAAAATTTCCAAGATATGCAAGGCAAATACATATACATGAAATAAAAAAATATTAATGTTTTAATAGAAATACTCCTAAAATGTTTACATGGGCCTAATTGCGTACGGAAATTTCGTCGTGCGAGTTCCGTTCGTAATTAACAGTTATTATTTATGAATCGTGGTCAGTATTCTCTGATCTTAAAAAATGCGTAGCGTTTATACGCTGTTATTATTTCATTATAATTATTTATTAAATAAGGTAATTATATGAAAATTTATTTAAAAACAATTTACTCGAGAATTACGTATTGATATTACATTTTACGGTAATTTTCTTTGTCACGATCTTCTAAATTAAAATTAAAATGAATTGATATATTTTCTTCATAACATATATGAAAAACTTTAATTATCGTTTTCCCCTTACAATATATTTAATTTTAAATACAAAAAAAAATTATTTATGATAAATTCAAAAATTCAGATTTCTTTGAAGTACCTCGTTGGATAATATTATCTACCTAAAAATCATACTTTGTTGCAAATAAATCAAATAAAACAAAAATAGTATTATTTCTTATAAAAATTGAATAATAATTTCTTTTTATTTATTATTACTTATTCCCTGTTACTATTTAATTATTCTCTATTTCAGATTATTCCAAAGAGAGCGTTTGAAAATGTGTAAGAGATGGTTCAGATGCGTAATAAATAACCTGTCAATTGTTAAATTAAAAAATCTGTTGTCTATGAAAATTTTATATAATTTAAAATATAAATTATAAAATAAAAACATTTTTCTTTAGGGTAACTGATAACATTTTCCACATTTCTTATGATATTGAATGATTCAAAAAACTATTTATCATGTTTTTTTTGTGGTTAATTTAAAAATTATTTAAAATAAAACAAAATCTTTATTATTTTTTGGATAATCTTTTATCTTACCGCATTAAATTTTACCCCGATATGTGTTCCTGGCAAAATCTGCACTAAAAAATAAACAAGAAAAACAAAAAAATAAAAGATGTCTTGAATAATACTTGTAAAAGTTTTTTTTTACTTTTCAACCGTTTATTACATATTTCAATCAATTTTATAACACTAATCCAAATGAATGTATATAAACTTAACATTTATAATAACTCCTTTCACGTATCTTAATACATGTGAAAGAAATTATAATAAATGTTTAGTTTATAAGTCCTATGAACCTAAGAAACATGACTATTTATGAATATAAATTGCACCTTTTTATGGAAAATGAAGATTATTGCAACAAAATTGCAAGTAGTGTTTGAAAAATTTATTTCCTTGGACCGAATTTTTATTCCTTGATTTATCTACTTTAACGTATCTAATTGATACACATTGTGCACTTACTGTTATTGAGAGCAATCACTTATAATCAACCATAACACCACTCCAGCCACGTTCGACAAACGGTCGGAACTCGAACCCGGAACCCCGCGATGCGCCGCATCGTCAAAAGCCGTATACCTTATGATCAACCGAACACACTACGGTGACGGGATTTTTATACGGAATTTTACGGTGGGAATTTTTATTAAAGAACTGATATCTTTATGCTCTGCGTTAATGCGGCAAACATTTGTAATTGTATATTTTATTTACGACAGTTATCCTAATTGAATTTACGAATTGAACCTAATTCAGCCTAAATAATTGTAGTATTTTGTAATACAATTATTGTTTGACCATGACGTTCATATGGCGGTAAAATACCCCATAGACTAGAAGGAAAAATACAATTATAAAAAAGCAGGATGAAGTCTGAGATTATATAAAATAAATGATTAGATTAATGATTAGATTGGCGATCGTGTTGCTATTGTATCATTCGACTTGGCGTTAATTAACGAAATAAGCTGATAATAATATTAGAGGCTGCTGGACATTTTTGTCATCTTATTTGGGATATTTATTAACGGTATCATTACTAATTTTAGGGCCATTATTAATTAAAAAATTATAATGTTTATTAATTAAATTAGACTTATTTGATGATATTTAAATTTTGCAAAGAAATTGACTGGAACCTTCCCCAAATTTATTTCTTCATTTCGAAAAGATCATTAATTAGTTCAAACTTATTGAAAGGAAAGAATATCGTTAATAGAAGAATTTGGTAACACGTGTAAAGGATTATATTTTATTTAAAGCCACCAGAATTTTAAGTTAGCGTGGGTGAATATGATGTTTAATAATTAGGATTTATTGTTCTAAAGAAGATATTTTCATACGGATGCTGAATGAAGAACAATATCTCGGCAATCACCAAAGTTATAATTTGGTATTGTATATACCAATAGTTCAAAAAGGAAAATCTTCAATACATGTCAATCTCCTTAAGTAAAAATATGCCAGGCTAGTTAGAACATATTCGAATTATGTTTGCTCAAACAAGAACGATTAATAATAGCTCGCACGAAAATCGTATATTTTTGTGTTGTAAGTTTCAACTTAATTTTTTGTTGACGGAATTTATGTCAACTTTTAACATTATTGTAACTAGAAAATATATAAAATAAGAATTAAAATAATGTTTCTGTGGATCAAAATAAAGTGATTTTCATAAAAGTTCACCAAAGTAAAAGGTACAAGTGTGAACTAAAAAGCACTTAAAAATACTATGATTGAAATTTTAATTAAAATTAGACAAATTCTAAAAAACTTTCATATAATAATATTATAAATAATTTGAAAGTTTAATTATCTTAATTACCACAATTCAAAGCTTCATATTCTTTAGGGATAAAAATATACAATGAAAACATAATATAAATATAAATGGAAATGCCTTAATGCCCGCAAAATGTACCTTAAATTGACTCTTTGATCGGTTTGCATTATCAGAAAAATTCAATTTAGAGGTTGGAATCCTAACTACTATATATTGTAAATGCCAAAAGTTAATTCGTTTGATTTATTTTGACGCGTCAACTACACAATTTTCATTCTAGGTACTAAACAAATAGGTTTGTAATAAACAAACGAATACAGGATAAAATATCTACACCAAAATGTAATTAATATATTCATTTTGGTAATTAAAAAATAATAATTAGGGCACGAATATGCGTATGTCACATATCGGCAAAATAAAAACTCACTAGAGGTCACAGGTGTTTTATGATATTTTTTTAAATAGATCATCAATACTCGTAAGTAATTTAAAGTCCATAAACCCAATTTTTACGAGAATATTTTTTCTTTATTTTAGCAATATCTATTTCCCCTTTTCCACATAATCAAAACCGCGTATTGAAATCAGTGTGACTAAAGATGGGAATAGAAAGAAAAAAGGCGCAATTCCAACAAATTAGGAAATATCTACAAGTTATTATAAAATATGTACATAAATACATACATATATATATATATATATATATATATATATATAATAAGAGACATAATGTAATAGCATCACGTCAATTGGACCATTGCATATAACATTATTGTATTCATTGATGAACATCAATATAAAATTAACTTCTTTCATATTCTGAGACTTCGAAACCGAATCATAATAAATTATTAAGTTATTATCGATTTAAATTGTAATAACCTTCATTTTGCTAGTATCACGTGCTCAAGTTAAATTTTAATAACTGCCGCATGACGGCAGTCACAATTTAATGAAGATCGACCGCAGTTTTGTCATTTAATGACTCAACTGTAATTTAAAATTCACCTGACTTGGTTTCAATTATGAACGTAATCCATGTTTTATTTAATAAATAATAATATAATGTCAACTTTTTTCGTTTCTTACTATGTGATGAAAACATAATATATAATTAAACATTTCTTATACCTGTATTCGATTCCTCATTCATTCTGAGACACCTAATTCTGAAGCCAGTCCATAGTTTAAAAAGTTGCGTACAGTATAGATGAATGATGATGAGGACGAAAAGAAAGCTAATCTGCCATAAAAACTATAAGACATATATTTCTTGAACCGATCTTCTAACAATGGTAATAAAAGCTACGATCTAACTCTATGGTAATAATAGATATGACCAGTCTTCATATCTCTAAATCGTGTTCTAGTGTGAGCTATGCGCGGTCATAAGTAATGATTTAGTTTTCTTTGTGAGATGTTAACATTCGTTTAGAGTGTTAAGCGTCTTCTTTTGGCAATTTAAGAAATCCAATTGTAATACAAAAACGTAGAGATATCCTTAAATCTTATATTAGTATGATATATATATATATATATATATATATATATATATATATATATATATATATATATATGTATATGTTATTTCTAGTTATTTGTCGTCCCTTTTTTGTAGATTGTGAATTATTTTTTTCTCTACGTCATATCTCCATTGCGCTAACAAAATAATTTACTGAAGCTTTTCAGTCCTATTGCAAAACTACTCATTTTCTTCAAGGTTGTATTCGGTTAATATAATGAAATGAAGTGATTAATTAATGAAGTCATTCTATGGATGAAAATGAATATGAGGTAATGTTACGTAGCATTAATCTGTCTTTTTTTAATTAAATAATCTGTCATAAGTAAAAGCTTTAAACAATGAGATACGCAAATTAATATTTACATGTTAAATACATCGTTATTTTCCTAATAATAATATATAAAATACCACAATAATTTAATATGTTCCTGTTATTTTCTTCTAATATCTTAATATCTTAGAGATTTTAATAAGAATAACAATTTAAAATATTTAGCTCTAATTGAAAAATATAAACAAAAAAAGTTCAAAGAATGTGATTGGGAGAAGAAAAATAGTTAAAATTTTTTAAAATTTGACATTTTTTCCACAATACTTGATTGCGTTAATTGTTAAAATATATGTAGATTAAACCGACTTACCCTATTACTCAAATTGTTTAAAAAAATTTTGAACTTTTTTTTAATAGGCCCTGTTTTTTTGCTAGCTTTAGAATAAAAAAAATTATAAAGAATACAGAAAAAATAAACCTTAAATTTTATTATTGAATCAACTAAGATCAACAAAATAACATATAATTTGGGGAGGTCAAAATATCTGGACACCCTCCAAGGGTGTCCAGATAGAAGAAGGGTGTCCCCTTGTTTCTTTGTTTACTCTACTGGAATGAGGTGTGAACGTGGTAGTTGGATTGAATAAAATATTCGAAATCAAAACACGAATTCCTCTAAATGGCATGAAAGTTATAATTATATTGTGTTAAAGAAAATGTTAGTCTAATTTAACTTTTAGCCACTTAGAAGCAAGATCATTTTAATTTTTAAGCACACTTGGTGTGAATAATTGTATAGTATTAAGCGGTTTTCATATGTATCGACAAGGTTTTATTAAGCAAAAAATAACTATTAATAAAATTAAATATAATATACCGAAAGAGATTGTACATATAGCAAAAAATACTTGCTACGTACGTTATCTTCCTATCGTAAATTGAAGTTAATAATTGAATTAAGTAATATATCTAAACAAAATAAATTTTTAATTTCCGGTTACTTGTCAAACAGAATTAACGTAATGATTTCTTAAACACAAAACAATAAATTGCATCTCGTTAAAACAAACTTCATATTCAGAAGCTAAATGATATCATGACAAAGCACAGGAAGTGAATTCGAAGGCGCCCTTTCACGTCTTGAGGAAGTTTGAATGAGGTATTCATAAGTTGGTTCATTTAAATACGTCTAGACCCATTGGTAAAATTGAGCTTCATAAATAATAACTTTGAGTTTCATGAATTTGATTCGCTTTTGAAAAGTTGATACCTTTTCAGGAATGGTTAATATTTCACCAACATTTACTATCTTAATTCTTGTAAAAACTTGTTAGCCTGATACTTTAATGACAACGTAAATGATACTAAAAATCCATTGTTTTCATGGCCGATTAATTATTTTGAACAAAATTGATAGGAAAATTTATGTACCTTTGAGTTTTTGAGGAAAATTAACACTCAACAAATCTAAGTATATAGGCACCAATTTAATTATAAATATATTATATTAACTTATTTTATTATTTTTATATGTTAAAATAAATTAATATATAGGGTTTAAACAATTGTCAACAATTTCAACAAATTTACATAGAATTTTATTCGAAAATTTGCTGGTTTTGCTTTTATGCGTGCTTGAAATATATATGCTCCTCTTAATCTTTTCTACTACAATATATTTCAAATAATTTTCTTTATAATAACTTTTCAAAAGAAATTTGAAATAAAACTCTCTTTTTATCCTGATTCCCTTATTTCGGTATTATGTATAGAACAATCAACCGAAATAAAACGCCGTGCAAAATTTTATCCCCATTTTTGCAATAATCGATTCCGTTATAAAAGTTTTAAAAAGAATACATTTCTCTTATATTTTTTGTGAGCAAAAATCCTTAGACATCCATATGGCCTAGTTTTAAAATACTAGCTGAAATAAGAAATTTAAAAATCCTCAAAATTTCGTAATAATCACTTTGAGGGTGACAAGTCATTTCTACATTTTTGGAACATCAACAATGTTTTAGTTAATGTACTAATATATTTATTCCAACATGATTTGTTTAAAAAAACAGACCATGATTGAATGGGATATACTACGTGATCATGACTCGTAATTCTGAAACCACTCCGATCGGTTTTTCACAGACAATTGCGTGAAATACTTGCTAAGCGGATATCACTATCTTATTTTTCTGATTGTTCTTCATCACGGTCAGAATATAATATAATTTGCCACTAACAGTGCTGTTCGGCACTAGTCCATTTTCAGAAAGATCATTTTAGGTGTTTTATTTTAATTGTCTATATATCTATCAAATTTAGTTATCGAGTCAAAAGAGCACGTATTGCTTTACCTACAAAATATTTTTATACAATGTAATGCAATATTTGTTTCCAAAGCATTGAACATATTACTTACTTGTCAAAATTATATGTAGCAAATTAATCTAACAACGTGTTAACGGACATTTTTTTAATGGATTTAAATATATGTTATATAAATTTACTGTACATAATTATGATCACTAAATGATATGTTTAATGCCTTAAAACGATCTTTATGAGCATTATGTGTTGAAAAAAAAGAAAATTTTCAAAAAGTAATACAAAAAAAATATAACAGGGACATGCATATAAATGTTTATTATTTTATACATAAAATCTCAACTCAAATATTAAAGAAAATACAGTCAATTCTATCTATTTCTTTCATCAAATATAATATATCGATGCAATAATACGATCAGCGCTCATATGGAAAAAAAATTAACTAATTGATGATTCTGAAGTATTAAAATTAATTAAAAATGTTATTCCTGACTTGGTTCCTTGAGACAACCTCTATCATGCATTCAAATATTTATTTATTAATTTATGATTTGATTTTCTTTATCATAACATTTATGTTGCATTTTTGTCACCATATTTATATTTGGATAGAAAATATTTGTCGCTTTCATCTCTGATATTAGTCAGCATTACTTTATTTCAATATTTTTTCTGTGTCTAATGTACTTTATACGATCTTTTCCTTTACATAAATATGTAATAGTAAATTTAATTCAAGACGATTGCTATGGTTAATTTAAAAACGATATTAAAAAAAACCAACCGCAATTTTGTGAGTATGTATTATTCTACCCCATGTGTTATCTTCTCTTAATTTAAAATGACAGCAATTTTAATGAGAGGTAATATTTTGGAACATTGACAGCGTTCTTTACTAGCTACACTCCATGAGTGTTGTAGGAAAGTTTATTGTAGTAACCAAACATATTTTTTTCCAAGCAAATGGAAGTTTCAAAACAACTTCATTTTTTCTTTCAACTCGGTTGTAAAAGTAGCTACATTTAGTAAAAATCTTTCTCTTAAACATTCAATTCTCATAATTTCTGAACAATTTTTTCCAGATTTACCTAAAATATTTTATTACATTTTACATTTAAGTCATTTTAATATATTAAACGTGTTTTAATAAAGCAGCAGTTTCGATCCGCCTTGAATATTGTTATTAAATTGACGAGTTAAATGGACGGGAAATACATCATTGGCGTCGTTATGGAAATAGGATTAGTTGCAATTTTGTGAAGCAACACTATGAAGTTATATTTGTATTGGCATGTATTCGAATAAAACATGCATTTAGAGGAGCAATATTACACTAAAAAATATTATTAAAAATATTTATAATTATTTTTTTCACGTTAATTCTGGTGTGTAACGATCCTATCGGTAACAATTTTTGGATATATATATATATATACATATATATACAAATATATATACATATATTTGCATATGAAAGTTTAAGGGTGCAAAATATATCAATTAATTTATACCGAAATATATTTTTTTTAGACAAATGGACGACTCCGTATAAAAAATATGAAATTTTAAAATTAAATTTACTGCCCAAAATTTGTCGTTGTTGAGTCTAATACGCACATAATATAAATCGTGTACTGTAGAAGATAGATTTAGTATTTTTTGGACCGTTTGGCTCATTTTTCAATACTTTTTCACAATTGGAACATATAAAATTATATTTATTAAATTTAATATAAAAATACCACATAGGGGTTCTAATAAAATTATAATTACATATTTCTAAATAAAATTGTATTTTAGCACTGGCATTATGCATTAATTTAGCAAAATCTCTGATTTACATCGCTTTCACTAATAAGGTGATTAGAGGTCGGCGAGAGACAGATCAATCAACCTAATTTTACACATCAACTTTTAAACCAATTGCACCGAAATTTTGGGAATAATATTTCTTTAATAACTTGTTCGACTTATATGTTATTTGTTGTTCAAAATATCATTGATGCAAAACTGTGAAGTATTCCATCTAGAAGTAAAAAAGCCATTTTCTTGACGTAAATTGAATTTTACTTCATTAGTTACTCGCTCAGTTGATAACGTTCGAGCCTTGATTAAACTTGCTAAAGAACGGGAAACATTAACCGATGAGGTGATAAGTATTTTATTTTTAGGTTTCTATACCAAACAATCTATACTCTGTAGAAACTTCCATAGTCAAAAGTAATAAAAAAGAGTATTTTTCGAAATATATCCAGATTTAACTTAAAAATTAAGCACTGCGTTTTAGTTACAGTGTTTTGGAGAAATTCGCCATATTTTAACGTCTGTGAAGGGTAAATTCGGTAAATTTTTACTTGCCAAAAAAATATGGCAAGTAAAAACACCATCCAATGGAAATACAATGTGCACTTGTATGTGTATAAATACGTACGGAACCTTCGTAATACGAGACCGTATCGTAATTAACTAGTTATATTTTATTCATAACACTCTTTGGGTAACGATTTTTGCTTTTTTCACAAATTATCTATTTCTAAATCTAATGTTTATGCTTTGTATATGTCTTCAAATCTAAATGTTTCGAAGTAATTATTGAAAAAATGGCGTTGAATATTTAAAACCAGAAGTAAAACAAGTATTTTATTATAAATATCCCATAAAACCTACTATGCACAATTCCATTACACAAGAAAATATTTGTTAACAA
The DNA here is from genome assembly GCA_039881145.1 of Druceiella hillmani. Classification (NCBI taxonomy): domain Eukaryota; kingdom Metazoa; phylum Arthropoda; class Insecta; order Lepidoptera; family Hepialidae; genus Druceiella; species Druceiella hillmani. The sequence goes on along the minus strand of JAYKKI010000016.1, from coordinate 17,667,200 downwards.
CCAGTTTGATACTTAAAATATGGTACTATTCCCAAAACTCGTTATATTCTGCTTATCTTGTTAACAAACGGTTTACTGCCAATACTATGTTATTTAAATGAAGTGTTAGGCTAAATGATAATAAAAATATCAATATTTCACCATTATTTTAATAATAGTGTAGTTTACGGGAGAAAAAGACGACAGAGATATTAAATATTTTGGAAAATTAATGCGTGTGTACTGATGTAGTGTTCAAACGGCTAAAGTTCATTATACAATAATTACGCACGATTCTCTTTCTTGACTTACAAAAAAACTCAGGTAAATTAAATCACGCTGTGTAACGACTAATGTGTTCTTCCCATCAATGGTCACATCGCATATAACTTGAGATCTCCCTTCTTCCTTAGTAAACTGTAACTGTCATCAAATAAAATTTATTTCGCAATACAAATAATAATTTTAAAATTTCTCAGCTAAGAAAATCCCCTCTCATATTTTACTCAATTCCTCTCCGTGGCAAAGAGCTGACGATGCGTTTACATGAGGTCGAATTGTTCTGCCCTTTTAATTTGATTTATTTATTTTATTTATCTACTTTAATGTATCTAATAGATACATATGGCGGACTTATTGCTACAAGAGCAATCTCTTACAGTCAACCACAACACCAGTCCAGCCCCGTTCGACGAACGGCCGGGAATCGAACCCGGGTCGCCGCGGTCCGTCGCATTGTCAAAGGCCATATGCCTTGTGATCAACCCAACACACCACGGCGACGACGAATTTTCATGGGTTCTTCACATTTTCATACTTATTATCATATTTATTACATTTTGCTACTATTGTGAATAGATATTAAAACATATGTGAAACGGTTTTTCAATTGTGCTTGTTTTTCAATGGAATCTACCATTATAATCTGAAATAGGGATGAAATAGGTTTCATTATTTATACGATGGGAATAAAATTTTAATCTTTTTAGTTTGTTATGTTTTTGTTTATCATTTTTTAAAAAAACCATCAGCATTTAATTTCAAAACCTATTTTTGTCAATTCCATTCTATCACAAAATGGAGGTAGTATTTTTAAAAAATTATTTTTTTTTTATAATTAAAATTTTTTGATATCCATCTAGATGAATATTTGTTAGAGATATTTTTTGTTGTTGTCCTGTTGAACCAAATAATAGACATTTATACCAAAAAGTGGAGTTGCCAACAGAGACGGATGTGAAATTTTTAATCCATAATTTCCAAACTTATGCAATTAACATCATGCATTAAAAGTAGTAGTTATATTTTATTATCTGTTTATAAGAATTTGAAAGAAAAATGTTTAAAGAAAAATGTTAATAAAAGCAAGAAAAACTCGTTGCTCAAAGACGAGAAAGAAAAAAGTTTTACATTCCTAACTTTTTTAAATAATAATTTAAAATCATTTGAGGAAGATGTACTAATAATTTTTTGTAATGATTTACATTTCATTATTCACTATTCTGTTCCTTAGCGCATTATACTTTATCGTTGCGCGCCTTCGTCGTGGCTGATCGTCGCATACACTCACGTCTCCGTAACATCCGCCACCAAAAAAAGGACGTAATTACAACATATCATTTTTTACAATGGTACAAAATATTGCAATATTTTAACCAGTTACTCTACGTTTTAAGTCGAATCGACGGTGGATACTTTGTAAATCAAAATCAGTCAACCGGTAAAACTCTACAAGAAAACATAGAAATGGACATAAATAATGATAGTGAAAAATATCATTTCCTTCCGCACGATGATCCCAACACTGGAAGGCCCCTATAATCTATCTTCACGCTCTCATTTAGTCCTAGAATTGGTCAGTGCTTGTAGTTCACGACCGTCTGGTACGAGGGTCTTTTCCAATGGTCTGCCGACCAAGTTTTAATTCAGCTAACAACTTTTTAATAGTTATTCATGACGGTGCACATTATTTTAGCGCCGCTATGTTTCAAGGATATACTTCGACATTATCCTTCTCGTGAGTAAATATTAACAATGGCATGATATTCTGTTCTACCTATATTTAAGTAATTCGTTAATAGTCACCAATTAAATCGGTACAAACTCGGATATAAAAGCAAAGTGATAATAGAAATTTGCGCAGAGAAAACTATAGAATCGGTTAGTGTAATGAGTAATACGACACAATAGTATAATTATTTCCGTATGTGGCTGCAAATTTTCAATCCACAGTCGTATCTATAGTATATAAATTGATCATCTAGTGCAGGGTTTCCCAACCTTTTTTTTGTTGAGACTCCCTGGACTAAAAATTATATTTTCATGCCCCCCCCTTTACTTTTACTAAATCTATTACTAAATCAAAGGGGGGTATCTATTACTAAATCAAAGGGGGAGGGGGGGCATGAGCACCCCTTTGATTTAGTGAATTAAATAAAAATGGTAACTGAAGTTTGTAAATACAAAAACTTACCTTTTTACAGTGAGACACAATAATTTTTCACACTCAAACTGATTTCTCAACAAAAAATGTACATAAAAACGTCAAATTTTTCGTAAGTTTGTGGTAATAATAGTAAATATTTAATTTCATAAATTTTATGCATGTAAATTAAACATTACATTTTAATGTTACTTGTCAATGTTGTTTGTATATTTTTTGTTTTTTCTTTCTAAAATGCAAACGCAGTGGGGCCTCTTGGGAGGCGCGCCGCCCTGGTTGGGAACTCCTGATCTAGTGTGTGTCATATTGCCCATATATAATGGAAATAATTTTACCATTTCACACACGTAGTATATTAACTCCAGAACAAACATTTTTGTAAATATGTATTATCCATTTCTCAATAACATTAAGCTGTTCATTAAACTAGGTTCAAATATAGTTCTGAATTTGAATAAATATATATGATTCTACTTTTTAACTTTAGACTATTTTGGTAAACATTGGAGTTTATATAGAATTAAACTCGGAGTTATTTAATAAATAAACAATTTTGTCCCACAAAATATTAGTAGATTGTTATTATGTTATTTAATGATGATGATTAGAATGTTATTTAAAAGAAAATTATTACTTCTGTATCCCGTAAACTAAATTCCAAAACCTTTAATAAAAATCCCTGCTGAGAAATCAGCTGACAAAAAACAATTAGCCATAAACCCCAGTTAAGACTTCATTGAAGTAATGTATAAATCGATGGACATGACAATTTTGTAACACATAGGAATAAATCTTGTCACTGTTTAATGATGTCATTATACTTATTGTAATTTGTTATATTTTAGACCTCTCCAGAAATTAAGAATTATCATATTTAAAAATATATTTGTAAAATTATTAAAATTTGTTTTTTTTTTAATGTCCCATGATTTTTCAAATTTTCAATTTCCGGTACGATACGCCAGCGGAAGTCCTGCAAATCTAATTGAATCAGTAACAGGTATCTCCGTATCTCAGAAGCAAATATGATATATTGGGACAATGAAATATTGTAGTAGAACACAAGAAGTAATTGGCAGAAAAACAATTCGCCTATTGTAAAATATTTAAATGGCTTTTTAAAGCGACTTAACTAAAATATGTCTGGACTGGATCCATCATCAAATATTTTGAATAAGAGCTAGAAACCATTACGGTATTTGAATGTATATTTGATAACAATTATTATTTCATTATTGTGGTGAGGGATATTATTCAAATTTTGTATGTAATTTACTTGAACTTTTCGGAATTTGATGCACGCATTTATGTTCAGATGATTATTAAGGCAACTATACAATTAATTTACTTTAATTTTCATAGAATTACGAGTATTAAATAAATATAGATACAAATATATCAACTTAGTAGTAATTATTCTCAACTTTCAATTATCTGCGCTGTGATGTTAACAATTTGTAAACAATGCATATCTTGCGTGTTTTATTAATGCAGTACGATGATGCTGGTTTTTGTTTGCCCATTCGATTTTCCAAACACATTTCATTGAATAATTGTCTAAATTTTACTGTATAAAAGGCATAGAACCTTAAAAAATACTAAATAGGTAAAATGAGTAAAAAAATTTTTTCAAAGTTTAATTACCTAAAATTATTAATTACGCATCGAAAACATCTTGGGGTCACAATCTATTAAAATGAACGTAATTGTTTTATTAAAGAATTTATATATATATATATATATATATATATATATATATATATATATATAAATATATACATATATATATATATATATATAAATGTAATGTAATCATTTAGTTTGGTAGAGTTTAAATTCCTTATCTTGTGACATTATAATTGTCGTCTGTTATTTAAACTCGTATTTTATTTTTTTAAATAAAGCTATAGTCACATTTGCATAAAGCTATGCAAATGTTACAAAAGTCGTGTCATTCAGCAATTTGGAGAGTTGTATAAATTGGTTTTAATATTTCAGTACTTTTTCAAAGGCCGATTAATTTTTTTCAAATAGGTATAAATTTGCCTTAATAATTGTGCTTAAATTTTTCTTTCCTTTTTTTTCTCATTTTTAATTAAATAATATTATAATATTGAATTACAATCAAACCGACGATTAGTCGATTAGATTGAAATTTAAATTAAAATAAAATTAATAAAAATAAAATTAAGTAGTAAAAACAAACTGAAACCAAATAATATGTTCGATAAATACTAAACATAAAAAATATCTGATGATATGTTAATAGACTAACTTATAATTAATAATTAATTAACATATTCGGTAACAAATGCTTATCTTCGCTTGCAGCGTGGTAAAGTCTATGGTAAAAAAACAGATGTATTTGCACAGTTTTTATTAATTAACTTTTCTCTGCCTTTGAAGTAGGTTATTTTTATTTTAAAACGTCGCCTTTACGTAATAGTACAAAACACAAAATGTTTGAATACATACTACCCTAAGAACAAGAGGAAGTAAACTACAAATTCAAGGTCGAATTAATTATTTAAGAAAAATTCAAGTTAACCTAATAAGTTATAGTCCAACTTTAGATCAAACTTTTTAACGAGCTAGGTCTATACGGGCTACGCTAGGGTCTAAGGCAGTCGAAGCAGATAAGCAAACTCAGCAGTGACTTTTCTAATTGAGTCAACATACACGACGTTCTATATCTAACGGGAATGAAAAACGACAAAAAATTAAGTTGTTTGAGATAACAGAAATAGCTAATAAGAAATACAAAATAACGGTTGAAGGTTTTTGCATACAAATACGCAAAAACATCCCAAATTTTATCATGCTGTCAATGTTGTTCGAATTTTCAAATATAAAATATACCTCCACAAGCTTACTGGAATAATATGGAAGCACCACCTATCCCAAATATTAATAAATGCCTTGCCTTTTTAAAAAGAAAAGCCTGTTCGGTTTTAGATTTGGTATTTTTCTTGATTGTACCTTTTTGAAAATTTTTGAAATTGGTAAATATAAGCAGATATGGTAAATAGTAGGTTTGACTATAGTGCAAAATACTAGCAAGTCTTTTGGTTTAAAGTGTTCAAGAACTTGCTAAAGAACCACCTCTCTCAATTTAATTGTTATAGCCGTATTTACTTTTATTAAAGCTCAGAAAGAGTTTTCAGTAAATATTGAAGAATTAATTTCAGCTTAATCATGACTTATATCAAGTAATCCATTATACATACGAGTAAATGTAAGAACTATGTTTGCTGACGTGTGTAACGATATCAGTAATCTACTAGAACTTCTGGTCAAACAAATTGTATATTTAGAACAAATAGAGGTTTTGAGTTAATAAATGAAAATATTTATATCACGGAAGGGTAATTACGACAAGGCGTCAGTATAACAATTTCTAAACAATCTTGAGGACGCCAGTTTCTGTTATGGCAACGAATGTTTAAGTTTCATTTGTCACGATAAGTGTAAGTAGTTAGACAATGATTTATTTCATCTTGCATTAAACAATTGTTTCCTATAAAATTTTTAGTGCAGATCACCATTTCAACAATTACTTCTCACGTTTGAAGTACAGGAATACAAACACATTAACGCGTGTTATAACGATTCGAGAACTTCCAATTTTCCCTTTATAGCTTCAGTCCAGTCAAAATTTAAATTAAATATTTAATTTCAAAGGAATCAATATCAAATGTAAGTGGGTTATATAATTTCAAACGTATAGAAAGTGTAACATTTAGAAACAACTGTTATCCATTTATTTTTAAATTTAGGGGAGGATGTGAGTGTATGATATGAGTGTGTTGTGGCCATGTTGTAGTCAAGTGCTCCAGAATGTGCATTTTGATCATGTTACTTGCCATTGGAAACGTATTTTGAGGAAATCCGTGTTTGTTAGATGTCAACGTGAACAAATATTTTGATTTTTACCTATAAAAGGTAACAATCAACCTACCATAGCAACAAATACCAAGTAATTGGAAGAGCGTTCTATAGCAGAATTCGTCGTCAAATATGAGAAAATTCTGGTATGAATTGTGCAGAACAAAAGAGAACCAAATACTTGTCCTGAAGAAATGGCCAATTCTAGATATAATTGACTTAGAGATGAAGCAAGAATAAGATTCCGACAACGATCAGTTACCTTCGGAACTCGTTACGACTAAGCAGTCATTTCAGATCGCAAAAGAAATTCTACGACTTAACCACATGTTAAAGAAAAACTTTTAATAAAAAATGAAACGAAGAAGAGAAATATTTGAACTATCGCTACTTATTTTAATATTTTTTTCATGCTTAAATAGTAAAACCAGGAACATTTGCTCAAGTTGGTGTACTGGAAGCAACAGGAAATGTTTAAAAAATATGGTACTGGATGAAAATCATAACACTGAAGGTAAGGACTGACTTAACAGCAATGCCACAAATGCGAAAATTTTTCACACAGAAAAAGTAAAACGAGGAGCATTTGCTCAAGCTGCTGTACTAGTAGCAAAAAGAAATGATAATGCCTTCCTTCAGCAATGTCTTATATATTATTTATCACGTCAAATTTTTTAACATCATGCTGGATGAAAATCATAACACTGAAGGTAAAGAATGATGTAAGGATTCTATGACTTATTTCGTAATAGCATAAACGGTTTAAATCTATAAAAAAAAGGTCACGCAAAACTATCGTTATTTTTACGAACTCGATACTTAACACATAAACCTTTAGTTCTAATAAGATATCGAATTATCGATTACACTGAGTAATATGAGGTAGACTTGGTTGAAAATATGTGACTTGAAAAACTATTTAATCGAAAGTGGCTTCATATAAAGAAGATATAACACATCAAAAAGTCCCAAAGCCTCTAGACTGACCGGTGTATAAAATGCGTATAGAATGAGAGATGGTACACAGAAAATGACGTCTCCGTGTTGCAGAAAATTTCATCAGTGTAGTAAGCAAGTATACTGCAATTAAAATGCCACATCACCCTATAATTTTAACACACCAATTTTCAATGTATGCTGTAGAAATTAAATGCTCTCGCCTTATATTATTAAAATCAAGAATGCTACCACCTTTTATCTGGTCAACTCTTATCAAAAGCAGATGGAGAACTATAGTTATACATGCATTTTGAAAATCTAATATAGCCTATTAATGTTCCAACAATATCTGGGTTTGATGATGGTGTGGAAAATAGTGAAAGAAATTTCTCAATTATGAATAGTAAACTCATTGTCTCGGCTTAAACGAGGATAAGAAAGTATTAAAGTACATAAAAGTATATATGAAGTAATTAAGAAATTAGTATGCATGTAACTAGCATAATAAGTAAGTACAATTAGTTCAGTATAATAACCAATACACATTAAAATAGGTAGAACAGACGTAAATTCAGGTACGCACAAAGCGTGAAGCATTGACAGCATTGCAACCAAAAGAGGAAAATACGGCTGATATGTTGGCAGCTATGAATAAATACCTTCAAGTATTTACTTACGTAGTTGAATAGAATGTATTTATATTCATTTAATGCCACAGATACCTGTTTCAATTTCATCATTTTAATTCTTCGTGAATTATTAATAATTTTGTCGACATATGATACCGAAAATACAGAAATAAAAAAGAATTAAATATTTAGGAAGAAAAATGAACAGCAATATTACAAGCAATAACCACTAAACATGGAACATATTGAGAGGTACAAAATAAAAAATAACAAAAAAACCGACTTCGAAACGCAAAAAAATTAGACCTTGATTTGAAAACGTCATCTCAGATTGACTGATTAATTATAGATATGAGTAAGATTACATTCATCTATCTACCCACAACCGTAAATTTGACATTCTTTTCTCTGTAAAAAACAAATTGAATTAACTGTCATCAATATAAAACAAGTAAAACAAAGAAAAAGTTATCAAGAAAAAAATTATTTAAATCGCATTAATTTGCATTATCTGCACCTATACAGAACTACGATAACTCGGTACAAAATAACATATTGTTTTACACTGAGGATGAAAAAAGTTTAAATAGAACGTAGATAATTTAGTAATTACGCTATTTGTACCTACGTTTTATAAATCAATCAGAAGTGGTGTTTTTAATATAAATGTGTATTAACTTTTTTTTTCTGTCATGGAATCTTTAATTTTTTTCAATGAATAAATCTTTTTGTCATGGAATTACATTATTTTTTAATACATACAGTTTACATTTTTACTCATATATGTGTCAGTTATATTTTTTATAATAGGAGTCAAATGACATGTATAAAATAAAGTTTACGTTAAACGCTAATGTTACTTTAATAACCCCTTAACTTATACTTTTTATTTCTTAAACCTAATTTTACTTATTAAATGCTATGTATATATGGAATCTAAGTTGTTTTTGACCTCAAATAATATCCTCAAATAATAAAAACAACCAACATTAGTGTGGCATGAAAGAACCAACATTAGTGTGACTTTTGACTCATAATTTCGTGATAATGTCACGTAAATATAACATTAAATCTCTGTTGTTATGTCATTAAAAACAATATACACAAAGGATTTTATTACTCTTTAGATTTATTCTCCAGATTGCGAGACGTTATATCTCTGAGCATCTCAAGCTAGGGCGGAACCAGAAAGTTTTGCATCTAAAGCGTCATGTAATATTTGACGGAGATTTCTTCCTTTATTGCTCAAATTAAATTTGTTTAAGAGCTTTTTCGTGTATCTTAGCGAACTATTTAAGTAATGTTGTAATGAAAACTTTTAAAGACTTTTAAAATATTGTCTAATTTAATTTTTTATGTTTATTCACTGTGTCAAATTTACACTCGAGTTTTCAAATTTGATTGCAATGTTTTTGATACTACTCTTGTCTAAATAAATAATGGCAAACTGTGGTGATTGGTACCATTTTTGAAATAATAAAAGGAATATTTTAATAAAAAAACCCGTACGTACCACTTTTTTGAGGGTTTGTATAAATTCTATTGCATTTCCCAGCATAGATTACAAAATTTAAAATATATATGTTAAGTATGCACGTAACTAATCTTTTAAATTTTTACTTTTATATTTTTTTTGTCAAATAATTTTTTTAATATAGTAGAAAATACTCAAATCGTTAAAAAAACGGAAATTCGTCAAGCATTGTAATGAAGCCTACATTATTATTTTTACCGGATTTCCTTTCGAACACACCATGATATATACCAAAATCAGTACTATCAACTTTATTGTGCTATATATTTTGTAATCTATTCATTTAAGATACACATTATAAGTACAAAGTGAAAAATATAAAATTGAAATAAAACGTTTATATTAATGTTTGTAAGAAACAGAAGTGGAACGCAAAATAAAATATGGTTCCAAGAATACCATGAATAAGTACGAATAATTATGAAAAAAATAAATAATGAGTTTTCGCTTGTACAGAAAAATTAATGAAAAAACTGTTGATTCTTTACAAAACAGAGGGAAATAAATATGAAAGAAGTTTTATTATTGAGTAATGGGCAAACATATTAAAGAATATAGAAGATGAAACAGAGAGGGAAAGAGGGGGGGGGGACAATGAAATTGCTTGGGTTACTTCTTCTACTGATTTGTGATTTACTAATTTCAGTAGAGATCCTGTATATTTCTGCAAAATTTATGCCTTTATAGTACATGTATGTAAAATAAAGAACCGTTGTCTAATATGAGTCTACTTCTTTTATCATTCTCTCCAGTCAATATCCACTACATTGAAGGCTAACATAAAATATGTTTTCTTGGTTATGTTTTTGTTTAGGAACACGATAATCTATTTCGAAATTATCGAGTTTCCCACAATACTAACACAAAACGGACGGAAAATTTTTCTTCTTTTTACTCTGTTTTGCCATTTACAAGGCCGTTCAGGCTTCCTCTTCTAATAAGCGATCTGTCAAGTTATTTATGATTTGTTTCCCTTAATCAACTGACATCCACGTCTAATGAAGAGATCTGTACTTGGGAGTCAAGATAATCAATATTTTACTTATAAAGGCACTATAGCTGATATCCTTTAATTTTTTTTCCAATTGCTTATACAAATTTTCAACTTTAGCTATATGTTGAACACTGCTATCTGCTAGTGAACATTTATATTGATGGAAATGTTCATGTAATATAATTTTAGCCATGTCGGAATTTGTTCATAGATAGATTCTAGTTTAGTCATCACCTCAAACGCTGATTCGCAATTCTCGATGCTTCTTATTTCAGATCCATCCTTTATATTGTTAGAAATATTGCCCTTCCATTATCTTAATTCCACTGAGTCCCGTTTATTTCTGGCTTGTTGATATCTATATATTTTGGCTTGTTGATACGTACCCTTTGGCAAGCAGGGCTTATGTTACTGGGAATTTCCATTGCTTGAAATTTATCCCACTGAATTTTTCAAGGTTCATTTTCTTTATAAACTTAATTTTAGGTTAAAAATAACATTAGTCTCATCAAACTTTCATTACTGTTTTATTTTTTTCTGCTCTTTGTTTATCATTCATTTTGGTTTGGGTCCGTAACTACTTCAAGCTAAAGTAATTAGAAGATTTCATTATTCTAAACTGAATAAACATAGATTATTCATCCAAACAAAAATATACGTTGCACAATGAGTACACAACGTGATAACTTACATCTAAAAGGTCGCGAAATTTTGTGTCAAAATTAGTAAATAACTTATTTTAAGCTAAAGCTCAGGCAAATAAAGGTACAGTTGAGTAAAGATTTAAAATTTAATCTAACATTGAGTATGAGTGTGCCGGTAAAGTTGCACATAGGTTAAAGTGCTTACTGAAATTTAGATATTTAAGAGTGAATAGTATTTAGAAAAATCTACAAAGTATAAAATAAATAAATGAAATTAGGCGATTAAATATTATGAAATTTTAAAATGAAATTTATTTGTCGGTATTGTGCCTCAATTGAATAGATATGTTGAATTGTTCACACTTTTGTTTCGTGTATTGTAGACATTCGGGTCAGGATCTAAAATTCAACTGAAAAACTAAAAAAAAAAATTTACATATAGTCTTAAGAAGCTTATCTCGTACGATCATTGCATTTATTTGAGTTTAAATTCTTTTTTCATAACATTTGATATATACTATACTTATCTTATCTATGCTTGGATCTATGCTTGGATCTATACTTATCTATGCTTGGATCATATTTTTCAGTTTGCATGATATGACGAAAACGACGATTCATTTCGCATAATGTGATAAAACGAAATTAAAAACATAATTGCGTAATTGGGTATCCATCATGACCACTTCTTCCTATTGAAACACTTCAATTTATATGGTAAATATAAAGATAGCTTTGAATAAGTATACTTAAAAGCATGAAATTGTCCAAATATGAATAATTTACTCATAAAAATACCAGTTATAACATAGAAACTCGAAAAACTAGAAAAAATAATTAAATTTTCTACTTAGCAATTAAATTTCGCAGCGAGGAAGACTACAATAATCGAAATCAATTGCAAAACGTACTTCACTTGTGCGCGCAAATATTACGTATGAATTTAAAAAAAAACCTTTGTTAAAACATAGATAATATTCATTTAATTCATTAAGCCTTAATAAAATCCACAATCATTAGAAGCAATAACTTGATCCGCAAAATGTAGGGGGAAATGAAATATTCGAGTAAAGCCAAAATTCATGGCGTCGAATAAATTTTCCTTCATTTGCTTCTATTTCTCAATAAGGGAAATAATTTGGTCATAATAAACTCTCCATGATTTAGGGCAGAGGTGCTTTACATTTTTCTAAATACCGTGTCGTAAATTTTAAGCGTTGAAATTAGAGTCATAATGCTCATTAAATAAATTGAAATCCTGAATATTTTTTTTCAAATTTTATGCTGTTTCACTTTTTAATATTGTTTTCAAACTCCTCTTTAAAAAGCCAAAATTTCTTTATTTCGAAATATTTTTTGGCAAAATAAAATTATGGCAAGGAAATTATGCGAAAATAATTTATGCAGTTAATTTTCCGATGTTACATACAAAAGCAAATGTTATACTAATTATTTTCCAAGTCATTTGCATTGATATCACATTTAAGTTATAAACTTTATTTCATATTAAATATATATACTTCTCTTTCCTGAATAACAATAAAAGTATTTTAGATGAATTGAATCAAGTTGAGTAACGACCACTGCCTTCTCCGTCAATAAACACATCACACTTGAAAAGAGATCTCCCTTCTTCCTTTGTAGGCAGTGATTGTCAACAAATAAAATCCGTTTCGCAATCTGAATAGTAATTTCAAACGTCTTTTACCAAGAAAATCCCCTCCCATCTTTTGTTAGATTCGCCTCTTCCGCGAAGATCTGACGATGCGTTTACGTGACATCATTACGAAATTGTAGGATTTGTCCAAACTTGTTTTATTTTTATACGTTGTTTTCGTTTTGAGAGTTTCGGAACAAAGAGGAAAAATGAAAACGTTATTAATTCACTCATGTGTCCGTCCATTGGTCTGCCAATTTTCAAGTTGATATAGAAACTTGAAATTTGTCATAATGGTAAAACATATTAACCCATACATGTCTCAACAACTAAAATTCGATAATATTCATTTAGAAATTCTGAAGAGCTAACAAGAACTAATTTTTTTACTTACCTATGTAGATTAGGATATAGTTTAAAGGGATAGTTATAAAGACCTCCATTATTATACATATAAAGCAATTATTTTAAATGTCATAATTTTGAAATATACACCATGTTTTTACACCTGATAGTTTTTAATATTTTTATTACTTCATTTAATTTCTCTTGACACTATTGTGAAATAATTTTAAAGTACATGTGATATTTCAAAATGCCTGATTTTAAAATAAAAAGTTCAACATGAACATAAAATTGACATCATGATATATAGTATACATACCTTCTTAATTTGTAACGTTTTTATATATTTCTTTATAGTAAATTAAAAGCAGCTAATTTCGAAATTAAAAATATTTTCATATAAATAATTTTTTTTTTCAAATGTAAGGCGGCCATCCTAATAATTTAATATTTTTAAAAGTTTTGATACTGATGAAGATTCGTTTTCTTTTTTTACCATTCTCTTGACCTCAAATATAGAGCGATGCTTTTAGAAATTTAAAATGTCATGCTTTTCACTAAAACAAATTTAATATTCCGAAGCAATATAATATCGATAAAAAGCACAGGAAGTGAATTCTATGAAACCCGTTCCGATTTTATCCAAAACAAGTTAATAAATTTGTATTAAAAAAACGTAGTTTCTGGAATGTTGATTACAAATTATTTTTAGGTTATATTCATTAATGTAAACACAATTTGATTTCATTTATCTATATTTCAATTCAACAAAGTTCTTAATATATTACATTTTTAAGATACGTTAAATTATTCGCCAAATATATAAGACTTTTTCGTTAAAATTTTCCACATATTCTGTCTTTAGGGATATCTTTGAGAGTATGAGTTTTGAATAGAAAATAAGCGTAAGTAAACTCTTGTGAAATATATTTTATTCTCTTACGGTTTGAAATGGGTCATGCGACCGCAAGTTTTCATCTCTAACGTAGATCTTGAGAAAATGTTTTTGTAACACGCGAGTGAAAAGGCGATGGCTTCCTGCGCTCAAACCGTGATCCGCTGACGTGATATGAATCTAGCGTTAGGGAGCTGAGACTGGGAGAGAATTTTCTTCACATGGAAAATGAAATCATTTAATCGATTCCATTATTTTCATTCAAATATATATTCTGGATAATAATAGCTTTATCTTATTTCCATGCTTCTTTGCTACACCTATGAATAATATAACTTCTTTCATCAACGTATTATGAAATTATCATCACATATTAAATTCATTTTTTCTAAATTTCAGCGAATGTATATTGACATTTACCATTCCTCGTACTCGGCCTCCTATTTAAATGCAACCTAATATCCTTAAATGTTAATGAATTTTAATAAAAAGATCTAAGATAAAAATAAGGAACAGAATATTGATTCATATCTTGCAGAACTGCCAAAAATGTATGTCAAATTTTGTTAATTAAAATGTGACTAGATATAACTCCTATCAATTTTGGTTAACAAACACAAAACTTTGCATCATTTTCTGATGTTATACCAATTGCAAGTTAGTTTAGTTCAACCGCATTCAGTCCTTCGTATCTCCATTTTCAGTTCATCGATTACTGATTGTACTAGTACAATTTACTATCCGAAGGGATTGAATTCGGAGGATCGATATTTCAAATAAATTCGATGTTATGATGAAAAACAAAATTCGATGCCAAAATTTTTACACTCTTTGTTAAAATGAATGAAACATATTGTTTATCCGTACGATTCATAGTTAGCATTTTAAAATTTTGTTCAGTATAGGTCAGTCACATATTTTGATTTGAACCTTTTAATCAAATCAAAATATTCTGATTGATTTGATTATTTTTGTAGTTTCCTATATAAAGCTATAATATTGTACTTCCATAAAATCAAAGTTATTTGGACTAAAGGCCCTAGCCTAGACCTTCACGCAGAGTAAAATCAAGATCAAAAACAAATATATAATGTTAATTTCGAAATAAAACATTATCATTACAATGAAACGTATGAAACGTGAGTACAAATCGCTCATTTTTTCATCAAAAAGTTAATTAACAATACCCAAGTTTCTCTTTAAAAATCTAGCTATAAAAATAATGAAGGGAAGTGACCTCTAAAACATCAAATGTATCACAGAACTTTGCTAGACATTTAAATCGAGTTTATTCTATATTGTATCTGTTCCAATATTACACCTGACTGCTTTGAATAGTTTCCAGATATTTTTCGCTTTAATAACCAGGAATATGGAGACATAAAGTTCTAGCGATTTTATAGATATTAGTCATAGAAATAACAAATATTAATACAACAAATACTAGACCTACAATTCTAAATTCTTTACTTTTACTTAGATTTTTGGCTAAAACTTGGTTGGTTTCAACTCACAACTTATCACCATTTTTTTTAAAAAGTTACTTGGCATTTTTGCAATAATGGTTTTGATGGAATTTAATGTTTTGTCGAGTTCTTTTAAGATCTGAAGATTTTGTGTGTACGTATATGTACATGTGTACGTGCGTGTAGGCATGCGTACATGCTTACATGCGTGCGTTTGTGCGGTGGTGCGTATGTGCGTGTGTGCATATGTGCATGCGTATATGCTTCGTGTGAGTGTACGTGTGTGTGTGAATGTTTAAGCATGAAATGGCCAGATATAGAAATGGTAATGAAGCAGTTTGGTAAATATTGAATTTTCCAATACATGATCAAGAAATATAGTTGGTCATTCTTCATGAGTGCTTCTTTCTCTCAATGCTATACTATATACTATATGAAATTCGTAAATTGACATATTTCACAAATTCAAACAAGCTGATATATACATATATATATACATATATATATATATATATATATATATATATATATAATTATATATATATTAAATTTCAAGCTCGATGGAGATATTTTTAATCAGGAACTTTTTCGTTTGAAAACAAATGTTTAGCAATAGGCAAACCAACTTTATTTTAACTTGGAATACAAGCGCAACAAATAGATGTAATGAATGCATTGAATACTGAAATAATAATAGAGAAACGTTATATTGTTGATGAATTGCAATACATCGTCAAACAGAATCGTTATTAATAGAAAGTCAAAAGCAAGCTTATAATTTCATCATGGCTCATGTAAATAGATATATCGGTGAAGTAATCTATTTCCATACACCAGTAGATACCGTAATGCCATTTTTTATAGGTTTAAGATTGGCTAAAATATATAAATATCGCGCAAAAAGAGTTTGCATTTGAATTAGCATCATCTAGAATTGATACAACATTAAATAAACTAACAGGGGCCAAACTTCTCATTCTGGTTTAAAATTACCGTTAAATTTTGCAGAACAAGAATTCTCAGTTTGTGATATATTAAGTGCATCGGAATGAGGTTACCTTTTTAAAGCATGTAAAGTTCATAAACTTTTGAAAAAGTATAAAATACATTATTTGGGTCGAATATACAATAACATATAAGAAGTAATTTCAAGCACTAAATAGAATACTATAAGATCTCCGAGTTAATTTAGAATTAATAGGAGGTGCACTTGTTGTATTTTTGGAAGATTCCAGCAAACCCTTTCAGTTATTCCAAAGTCAGCTCCAGCAGATGAAACTAATATATGTTCTAAGAAATAATTTGGCCTCAAAAGAAGAAAGTAAAATTAAGAACATCGACGAGACTTCAACTTTCTAGTGATGAATAAGCAAGATATTAATCAGAAAATTCTTCCAAAGGTAAACTTTTACATTTTTGGTGAAGACATTTATCCAACTGATTATGTAACTGGACAAATTGAATATATTAATTATTTGAGTAAAATCGTCAACAGTTGAAAGATTTAATAAATTAAGGATATTCAAACAGTGTTCAAAATTATACACATTTATATTGGTTATTTGAAATAATAATTTTAGTAGTAGGGGCATTTCACGCCAAGCGGACAACGAAAAAAAAGTCAGGTCGTGAAATTTGTTCATATTCTGTTTGATTATACTTCTAGTGAACATGGATGTGCACACCCATTTTTTTTTTCGTGTGATGCTTTATTGTCGAGTTACGAGCTTTTCAAAATTAACAATGTATGAGGAATGCATTTTTTGGATGCTTATTTTTTTAATCAAACAATTTGTAACAAAACTTTATAAACATTGTTTCTTGAAGTTTTTAATTTTTTCATAGAATTCGAAATTCGATTTTTTTTTACTCGTCGTAAACCGGAAGTGAAGATTCAAATCGATATTCGAGTAACTTTGACATATTTTTTTTCAATATTTTTTATTAGAATTATAGCGTTATAAATACTAATACTCCAATAAAAAAATTAAAACGTGATCTCGAATAGTTTAGGATACAGAGCATGTAAAGTATATACACATCGCGCCCGGTTTCTAAGACGTTCGGGGTTATTTGTTAATACTTCGCTATTTACACTTCATTCGGTTATGTTAACATGCAAAATAAATCAAAATCAACTGAATTAAATTTTTAAGAGTAAAATATATGTAATTGATAACATAAATATTTTTCATTAACGAATTCATACAAAACAATGACAATGTTGTGATATACGACCAGTAACGCCATCTCGTAGTGAGTGATGAAAGCTATTACTAACCCAGAATAATATCGTCGTTACTTGCTAGAAAGAGATAGCTATATGACGCGTAACTGTTCCGCTCGTAGTTCGAATTAACCGTTATTGTTAGTTGAATCTTTGACCGCTCATCGGCTAGACGCGTTACTATTTTCTATTTGATTTAAAATGGATTCTTACGGTGATCGGTGTTTTAATCCATTTCTCATGGCTCGTCATAAGAAGTGTGTGAAAGTTAGAAAAATATCTAACGTGTAAAGTGGACAATTTCGCCCAATGTTTATGTATGTGAATCGTGCAGGAAACGACTGTTATGTGAATCACCACCTGAAGAAAACATTGTCTTGTCACAATCTAGTCAGGCATCAAGTGATTATTCACAACCAAACCAAGACGAAAGCTTTATTCCTGAAGATAAATACCAACACATCGCAAGTTATTGGAACACGTATCGCTGCCTGAAATGTGCCACTGTCGAATTAAGGCAGTAATTATATGAATAAAATACTAATATTCGCACACCTAAATCTGAACAGCTATTTTGTATGTTGGTCAAATGGAAAATAGCACTGTTTGGACCTAGGTGTATAAATGTAGGTGATTGAAATCAAACTATTTAGTCAATTTTGTAGGACAGGTACGTTTTTATTGAGAGAGTATTATAATATATAATTTTACTTTGTAATTTTTACAATTTTCCCAGTTGCACTTTGACTGGTTCTTTTAACCAATAGACCTTCGGTGGTTGGAATAAAAGCATGAAGTCTCTTTGTTCCAGGAACAGTAATGCAGAAGCAAAACGAACTTGTAGAAAATCTCGTTCTTCTTGAATACTTTCCTTTGAACAGTAGTACACAGACGTTTCAGTCAACGATGATTTTGCCCACTCATACAATCTGAAAGGTGTAGTTATCGCATTATTCGTAGACTGTAAACTGAAGCGGGTTGGCAGACGTTTAAGGTTCCCCCAAAACCATCACATGGTCCTTTTCCACGTGACGTAGCATGAAAGTGTAATTCTGCGCTTATGTCAACATTGGGCGAAATTGTCCACTTTACACTTAATGCGTTAGGTATTTTTCTAACTTTCACACGCTTCTTATGACGAGCCATGAGAAAAGGATTAAAACACCGATCACCGTAAGGATCCATTTTAAATCAAATAGAAAATAGTAACGCGTCTAGCCGATGAGCGGTCAAAGATTCAACTAACAATAACGGTTAATTCGAACTACGAGCGGAACAGTTACGCGTCATATAGCTATCTCTTTCTAGCAAGTAACGACGATATTATTCTGGGTTAGTAATAGCTTTCATCACTCACTACGAGATGGCGTTACTGGTCGTATATCACAACATTGTCATTGTTTTGTATGAATTCGTTAATGAAAAATATTTATGTTATCAATTACATATATTTTACTCTTAAAAATTTAATTCAGTTGATTTTGATTTATTTTGCATGTTAACATAACCGAATGAAGTGTAAATAGCGAAGTATTAACAAATAACCCCGAACGTCTTAGAAACCGGGCGCGATGTGTATGTACTTTACATGCTCTGTATCCTAAACTATTAGAGATCACGTTTTAATTTTTTTATTGGAGTATTAGTATTTATAACGCTATAATTCTAATAAAAAATATTGAAAAAATAATATGTCGAAGTTACTCGAATATCGATTTGAATCTTCACTTCCGGTTTACGACGAGTAAAAAAAATCGAATTTCGAATTCTATGGAAAAATTAAAAACTGTATACTTTTAACTTCAAGAAACAATGTTTATAAAGTTTTGTTACAAATTGTTTGATTAAAAAAATAAGCATCCAAAAAATGCATTCCTCATACATTGTTAATTTTGAAAAACTCGTAACTCGACAATAAAGCACCACACGAAAAAAAAAATGGGTGTGCACATCCATGTTCACTAGAAGTATAATCAAACAGAATATGAACAAATTTCACGACCTGACTTTTTTTTCGTTGTCCGCTTGGCGTGAAATGCCCCAGTAATAAATTATGTAGGGGAAAGTGGGGAAAATTATATAAATCAATTGATTCAATGGTTGATGCCGATGCAAGGGTTAATTTTCTCAGTGATTTTTTTTAATTATATGCAAGTGCCAGTTATGTCTTTACATTTAAAATTAAAAATAGGATCACCAATTATTTTGTGGAAGAATTTAGATTCATCAAGACTATATACAAGAATGACCGTATAATAGTTATAAAACAATTTGTTATTGAAACTGTAAGAGAATGAATTCTGCACATTGAAATTATTTTTAAAAAAGTAACTGATTAGCGTATAAATTGAGAACAAAAGTTAGAATTGTCTTTTTTTTTAATTTTGTCTCTGTTAATTTGAGCGGGTATCATTTAAATCTTCTAAACAGATTTAAATGAAATTTGGCAATGTATATACTATATATACCCAGTAGCAAAATAAAGTAACAAAAACAACGTCGAAAGAGATATAGCAAATATATCCGAGGATTCTAGTTATATATACCGAAGTGCAGTTTCAATTCAAAATACTTAAATTTATTATAAGATTGGCATTTAATATTACTATAAATAAAGCATGAGGAAAAAGTTTACGTTATTTTGGTATTTATTTAAATGAAGCATGCTTTTCTCCTGGTCAGTTATATCAATGTAGCTTACTCTACAGTGGGAAACCCAAAGAATCTATACATCACTAAAATATTGAGATGATAGTTTACATTAAAGTAAGGTTATAATTCATAAAAAGTATTATCATTGTTTATAAGAAAAATATTGTAACAGTTTATTAGCAAATTATTATATACAAGTACAATATTAAATAAAATGAAAAAAATTGAATGTAATAAGGGTTTTCTTTCAATAAATTAAATAAAATTTAATTTAGGATATGATGATTAAGTTTAGCCATTATTCTGAGCAAAGCAAAGGTTATTCCGGCTAGGTTGAAAAGTAAAATATTTGTTAATTTCTATGATTAATAGTTTTATATCAACCGCATATTAATAAGTAATAAATCTACAAGCGTTTGAACAATACGTTTTAAAATGTGCTAGAATAAACAAAACCCATCGAAATGTTCTATTAAATTTTTTTTCTAATTGTCGATACACAATTATTAGTTTTCACCTAGTTTCTTCAGTAAAATTGGTTTTTGTTTTATGAGTACAGTATCTCCGGTCTTACACGTACTTTTTCTCAATTATGCAAATTAGATTTTATGCAAAAAAAAACAGTTAATTTGGTTTTAACGAAAAATATTTTCACTGTTAACATTGCTTAAAACGCTCTTTTAGCAAATTTTCTAATTTAAAATTTAAAACATACGTCAAACACATATGAATGAAAAGATGGTTTTCCTTAAAATAATCTCAAAATCATTTTATTACGTTGCAACTTGCGAAATGGTCACATAGATTGTGATTGTGATTTTGTCGCGATATAAACCAAAATTAAAATTTGGTCATTTTTATTGGCACTTTGCCATTTGTGATTTTGGTTAAGAAATATATGAAGACTTATATAAATATTATTATAAATATTTCACATAAATTTCTTCTTGTTTGATAATGTGTTTTGAGAAAAGTTCAATCACCAATAATTTAATTTCAATAGCACTTTACTCGTCTACTTAAAATGTGTAAGCACTTTAATAACAGCTACAAACATTTGAGCGTTGACATTTTAATAAAATGTGCAGTATGTTACTATTAAAGTTAGAACAGTCAGCCCTATCGACTAGTGATAGATTTTTGTTTCTAAAATTTCCTCAAAATGTCTGTAGAAGATAATTTATTCGAATGTACAATTTTGAAAAAGTTAAATATAAATCTCGTACACGAATAAAAGAAGTATGTATTGAGTTGGTAAGAAAGTAATGAACATTTTTTTTAGAATTTCTATTTTCTCTAGAAACCGATATATATATATATATATATATATATATATATATATATATATATATATTTATGTATATATATATATATGTATATACATTTTAAATAGTCCGAAAACGTGATTTCTTCAACTTTGTTTTTGAATTTCATATATTGTCAAAACATAAAATTGATTTTCAATTTCCTGTAAGATCGTAAGCGGAAGTTTTACAATGGTAGCCTAATCAATATCAGAAGTTTTCCGTCTCGTGAAAGTAAATCTATATATTGGGACAGTGAAACATTGTAATATAGCATCGGAAGTAAGTCGTAAGGAAGCCCTTTGCGTATTGGAAAATTTTCGAAATGGCATTTGGAAGTAACTTAATGAAAGCACGTTTATAGCGGATCTACTTTTGAATACTGTAAATGAGAACTCCTGTCTATTTCAATATTTGAACGTCTCTTCGATAATAGTTACGTATACAATAATCTGACAAAGGACGTTATTCAAATCTTGCATGTAATTTAATCGACTTTTAAAATTGTTCATTGTATTTTGTCCGCGAATTAACGCATCCATACATTTAAATAACGTATTTTAATTACCATGGCTTAATAAATATTACAAAAGATTGGTAAAGTTAAAAACACCCAGTTTTAGTTATCTCCGAATTTCAATGTCCTATAATGGAATTTAAAAAATTGTGTAATCTTTACATAAATTTTAGTGCATATTTTGAACATTTCGATAGTTCAGTGACGCAGAGATATTTAGCAATTCGAGATCCAAAAATATTTAATTGAACTTTTGTCTTATTGTTACTTTGCAATAAAATTAATATCCTAAAAATATAATTTAAGTATCAAAATGATTTTCGAGACATGATCTACCAAACTGGTCGGGAATGTGACTTGAGCATCATATCAATCTATTTTTATATTTTACAGAAAATGTATACAGAACAAAATGAGAGCAAGCTTTGTATTGTAGAGCACTAAAATATACCTTCAATTACCTGGCAACGTCAAGAAGCATACTGCATCCCATTATATATAAATGTATATATATATATACATATATATATATATATATATATATATATATATGTATATATATACATGTATATATATATATATATATATATATATATATATATATATATATATGTACATCTCAAATAATGCATATTGCCGTTAGTACATTATTTCTTATAAGACTTAAACAATATACTTATATACAAAGTTATAAACACAGAATCTTGGACCTAGTTCTTACTAATACGGGCTGCATACTTATTCTTAAAAAGGCGAATAAGAAAACCTGAGTGAAGACACACAATCAAGGCGCGTTCTTTTTTACTACGTTTTTATTAAATCTCTTTCTGATACGTCTGTTTATTTGTTTGTCCGTTACAAATTTTGCCAACGGTTTTAAATTAGCTTCCCGTTGACGTAGAGACCTGACACTTTAAATGCAGCTCAGAACTAGATGACATTGCAGTATTATCTTACTTTCTTGTTTGCCTCCTTAATTTTCTTTTCGGCACAAATGAGAATGCCACAAATTTTACAAACGGATTTAAATTATCTTTCCGTAGAGTTAGGGACTTGAAACTTGAAACATAGCTCAGAACGGAAAGACAATGCAGTATTAACCTACCTTCTTTTCTGTTTGTTCATCTGTTTATTCGGAACAAAGGAGAAGGCCCTGAATTTTGCAAACGGTTTTAAACTATCTTCCCGTTGAGTCTTTAGACTTGGAATTTTAAACATAGCTCAGAACGGAAAGGCAATATTAACCTAAATTAGGTTGTAATTAACCTAATTTAACTTACGTCTGTAACTAATCTTACGTAACATAGGCCCGCGGCGAATTTTGTGTCACAATGAAATATATGTAATGATATAATTATGTCATAACATTTTATATTTCATATGTTTTTATTAGCTCGTTTTTTTCTGTTTGTTTATCTATACCATACAAAATCTTGCAAACTGTTTCACACGTATTTCCCATTAAACATTGAAACTTCAAACATAGTTCAGAACCGAATCCTTTTCTGTCTCTTTGTTTATCTGTTCGGTACAGAAATTAAATGATTTTAATGACTTTTACGCGGTTTACTATCAATATTACTAACGCTAATGAAATATTTAATTTACTAACAAAATACGGACTGTTAAGGGACATATGTCTAAAATAAAGAACTTATTTTTATTATCAATAACAGTCATCACTGGTACTGATCTAAGTGTGATAGCTCGTGTTAAAATAAATTAATGTTAGCTTCAAATTGTTTTTCAAAAAATATATAAAACAGTTCTTTAAGTTTTAATGATTTGATAAAATTGAATTTGGTTCATAATTAATCCAAAAGTAATATTAAAAATCATTAATGTCCAAGTGATAAAGTGACAGTTTTAATAAAATAATAGAAAAGTGGGTGATTTCAAATTTGAATCTGAGGCGGAGTGCAAACTAAACCTTGTTTATAAATAAACATCACTTTGTTCACATTTACTCGCCGCCGTACTGCTCACTGCTATTCGCCGCTCTGTAAATCGGACACATAGCGCAGTACGTAACGCACTAATTCATACAGAGACAAACCGGTTTCGAGGCCAGCAAGCGCGCTCGCTTTTTTCTATCGACAAGAGTCATAATAAAAAGATTCTATATGGAGCTGTGCAATAAATGTAATGAGACCATGTTATATAGAGATGGCCATTATCTGCACTAAATGTTCCCAGCAATATCTCTATTTTATTAATCATTTATACTCTAATTGCACCAGGCAAAGTGAAGGTCATGTCTTTTAAGACGTAACAATCAAAGACCTCTATTAGCCAGCTAGAGAAGCAGCCTGGATGTGCACCATTCCTCGCGTTGACAGTCGCTACGCTCACGTCATCAACTGAACGCGATCCATCAATCGCTATGGATTCTTACGTTAAGCACTCGCCACTGGTTGTTAGCAATCTAAATAATATTGCGAACCAGAGTGGTATCAGCCATAAATATTAATTGTATTCCTGATTAAAAAAATATTGCTTCGCTACTTTAAGTTAACATTGTCACATTTATGTATTGTTGTATTTAATTAAATATTTATAAATGTATTTATTTTTTTTGTTCTTTATGGGAATGTTAGAACAAAAACTTATTTCGTATTTAGTGTTCATAGAATATTTTAAATAGTTTGTGTTTGTTTTTCTCCCTTCACATAAAATAAAATTAAATATATTTAAAATCGTTTACAATTTTTCACATACTCAACATTAAAAATGAGGTAATAATAATTATTTACTTAAACATTTTTTTATTAATTTATGTTTTTAAATCGGACAAAAAATTTTAAATTAATTTCTCCATGCCCTTTATGGGCATTTATGACCCGATACAGATTTTTAATCATAAAGATTTATAATTGGCATTGTAAATTTATATTAATAACTATAAAAATACTTTTAAGGTTTGAAACGAAAAAAGTGAGGTGCAAGTTCACTTCAGTCACCACAAATGATTGACGTGTTGTGTGAGTTTCCTCACACAAATATGGCGACGGCTACTCCCTACACTCCTTATTATTATCTATTGCATACGGCCTACGTTTCTTGTCTTAGATCTTTCATATTTCACAAATATTTTAATTTTTTATTATATTCTATGGGACGAAAAATTAATATATAATGTTTTACCCATATCAATTAAGCTAAAAAGGTAATAACATGAAACAGCTAAAATTTTTCAACTGTTTTAGATCAGGACTATTTTAGTAAACTTTTTATGTCTTTAGAGCAGTATGATCCTAGATAAAAAGTTGAAAAAATGAGAAGGCTTTTTGCGTCAAAAGATACACATTTTTTTATGAAGATAGTTTTTCTGAACAAAAGAATTATTAATCTAATATGAGGTGACTATGGACTTCAACTTAATGTGTAAAAAATTGTCGTCTTGGTTTGGAGTCAGGCGTTTTACAATATGATAAGAACTTTAATTAAAGATAAAAAATAAAAATTGTCAACCTACTTCTTAGCTCTAATACGAATTTAATATTAATAGATAATTGGTATTTATTTCAAAATGATTTTTTCTTATAAATATAACAATAAATGTGAGAAATAAATCGAATTAGATTTTATTTTTTTTATTACACAGAAGTTGAGTTAAATACTTTATATCTTTACATCATCTGCACCCCTTTTCATTTAGATATTTCCAACATTTTTGAAATATACGTTATAATTTCTTCTTCATAAATAACGTCTTGTTTAAAATAACATATATATGAAATTTTAAATTGAAGCTAAAATACCAAGGCGTATTTTAAGTAGTGCTCCTTCTTCCACTTTCCCACAAATATGATATCATGTTTTCCAAAATGATAGTGACAAATTCCGTCTTTGTCTAAATTATTATTTATCAACAATTATATTTCCCCTATAATTTCGTAATGTCTGTCCGTCTGTTAAAAAGTTATAATTTATACAATTTTAGGGTTATGTGTATGAATAGTACATTTACAACTATATACCTTATATAAAGATATTTATTGATAATCCGTAAAATATTAAAAATATTTATATTCATGCACCTCCGCAATATGTAAAATATTTCCGTAAACATGCAATATAACTCTGCAAACTGTCAAATGGAATTTTATTTCATAGGTTTTGAGGTTTCATCAAACATTTTTCATACATAACTTGTTTCAAAATGTTCTTCGGGCGGGGCCTCATACCTTCGAGTTTATAAAGACTTTAAAACATGTAATTAAAATTATCCGGGTTAATTTGCATTAGGGTTTATAGATACATAAACATATACAGATCTCTACTTTATCCTTGTTCCGACATACAATTAAACGCTTTTTTATTCTTACCGTCTAATATTCCAAAATATATTTTGATTATTTTTACACATGTCCATATATTGTAATGCCCTACTACTAAAGCACCCAAAATTCTCTATAATTTTTTTTTCATCAGCGTTTGAATATTACCATTTAATTTTTGGCAAACCATATTTTAACGAATAATTTATATATTTAGAAAGTATTCTAAAAACATGTAAAATTTACTTGTGTGTGGTGTATCTAAAAAAGCAAAAGTATTTCGTTGTCAAGTATGTGATTGATATTAAGCCAAAATATCAGTCTAACAAAACTTACGGTAGAAAACATGCTTTTTGTTTAACAGTAAAGGCCTGTAAAAAAGTAAATATTCTTCAATTAATTTAAACAAACCAATTAAAATTGTTATTGAATTCTTTTTCGTTATTTAATTTGCCTTTGATGCTTTTGACAGCTCAGCACAGTACATCGCGGGGACACAGATTCGATTCCTGACCCTCAACAAGCAAGGCTGGATTTGTATTCTAGTTAGATCTAAGAGATTGTTTTTGTTGAAGTAAGTCCACCTTATGTATTAATTGTATACATTATAGTACGTAAATAAACATAAATTCCATTCGTATCACTAAATCATATCTAATGTGAACACTATCCATAAAATCAGATTTTTAATGAGGCTATTCAATAATCTTGATTACAGATTACGTAATGGTCACAATTCATCCATATTTGAGAAAAAAGCCTAAAATCATATTATGTATAGAAATTTACAATGAAAATCTTTACTATAAGTATTTTGTTAGACTAAGTATAAAACCCGAATCAAGGTTTCTACATTTATTTTTCCATACTCGTTTGCAATCAGCAATGTAAGAGATTTTCTTGTTTCTCTTTGGCTTACTGTCACCTTTAATTCATTGTACCTTGCCCTCTTATAGACCTAGACCTGATAGAAATTAAAAATTATTTAATTCCAAAATATATTCGGAAACGTTTCGGAATAGTTACATTTTTAATATTTTTCTTCAATTTTCGGTAATGTCAAAACAGAAATTGATTTTCAATTTGTAATAAGATGCGCAAGAAACAACAAAAAACTAATCCAATCAATAAGAGGGGTCTGCCGTCTTGTTGAAGCAAATCTAATAAATGGGGACAATGTAATATTTTAATAAAGCACCGAAAGTAAGTTGTATGGAAGCCATTCGCGTATTGTAACATTTTTGAAATTGTCTTTAGGAAAAACTTAATTAAATTACGTCTAGACTGGATCCGCCAACGAATATTTCGTATGAGAACTTTATCTGTTACGGTACCTAAACATGTATTCAATGATATTTCTGATTGCAATCATCTGGTAAGTGATATTATTCATGTTTAATATGATTTTTTAAATTTTTTGTGATTTTTTGGTTTATACGTGTTTGGAAGATTATTAACGTGACTATATAATTATCGTAATTTAATTATCTTAGCCTTATGGATAATATGGAAGAATAGATAAGCTAATAACTATTTTGTTTCAATTGTTCTCTACTTCCGAAGATTTTTAACTTATTGACAGAATTTTGTAAACGAAGAGAACATTTTAATGCATAATTTGTATATTTAGTTAATTCGTAACGACTACGAGGAGCTTTTTCGCTCGCCCAGGAGTCCAAAATTGTTTAATTGATTTGTTGTCTAAATTTTATCTTTTAGTTAGATATTGACGCCAAAGAAATTATGTGTTAATTATGGAAATGGTTTTGAAACAAGAATGAGTTATTCATTATTAAATTTTTAATAAGCTACTAAAAACGTGAATTAATAACAAACGATGAAAATATAATCCCATTCTTCTTTAAACGTTAAGCCCATTTTTTATTTAATTCAACGATTTTTACAAAATATTTGAAGACAATTATTAAAAATATGTATTATTCTTCAATTATTACGAATTACCGGTGTTATGAAAATTTCGGATATCCATACGAGATGTGCCATAATAAATTTTGAAAATTGGTCAAAATTTTTAAAAATGGATACTTAATGTATACATTTTTAAAAATTTATTTTTTGTTAACTAAATCAACATTTGTACGTATAGTATTTACATAGTGTTTAAATCAGCTGGTATATTGGATTTTTACAAAAACTTTTTAACAATTTACATGTCTGCACTTTCACTAACTTTCTCTCTCTCTCTCTCTCTCATTTTCCATTTTCTCCTTCTCTTTATTTCCCTTTACGTTTTTCCATATTAATCAATAACAGAATTATTACATTTATTTTTTTTTCTTTCAAGCACAAAATGCACCATACTTTCTAAAGCACATTTCTATATATCACACAGCTCATTATTGATTTTTTTTATATTTTATTATTCATAACCACTGATACCTGCATTTATGATATTTTTGATTCAGTATTTATAGCTCGATTTTGTTTTTCATTTTCAATCTCATAAACAATAGTACACAAATTTATTTTAAAACGACGTTAACCAATATTAAATAAAAATATATTTAATTTTTTGTAAAAAATTAACTTTTAAAGTAATTAGTTTACAAAATATATACCACCGCAAGAAGGAGGGTCTTTGTAATGATGGCAGAATAGAAGAACTGAAAAAACATACTGTTATAAATATACAATACAAAAAAAATATACATATACTGCCAAATATCAAAATTAATCGACACATCATAATTTTAATCATATTAACTATTATCTTTTAATAAAGCTAAAGAGCTAGGACTTTGAAAATGTTTTGATATTATTATTCTTTTAGCATACCCTCCGTCATTAGAAGAAAATAACACTGAATAAAAGGTTGAAATGAGAAGTCACATATCATTATTTCCATATAAGAGATAGTTTCGTCAAAAAGATATTTTTTTTTAAAAACAAAAGTCTTTTTGAGCAAAATAATCGTTTCTTTAACAGATATTAACTGTGGATTTCAACTTGATGTTTGATATATTAACGTTAGTCCTATATTACGTACATATTAAGGTTATTTCTTTATGTATACGCAGTTTTAACGTTATCGTTTTATTTAAGTGAAGGAAAATTTAACATTAATCGTTTATTACGTGCGTATTAAGTTGAAATTGAATTTTTCTAATAAATTATGGATAAAGGTAAAAAATTAATTTGAGGATGAAATCAACTAAAATTCTTGCCCAACTTCTCTATCCGAATATTAAAAACGTTATAAGAAATCAATTAAAATTACATTAATTAATTGAATTAACGATTCAAAGTTAAAAAAAAAGGTTACAGACATCTGTTTGCCCTATTTTCCTGTATGAATTTGGATTCTTTTATATAATTACCAACACAAAATGCCCAAAATGTTTTTTAACATTTACTGGATTCATATTACTTGGTCAAAAATGATTTTCCCATTTTATTTATGACAAACGTTATTTTACAAAATTATATATAAATTTCGGAAGTGCCATGAAAGCATATCAGAAACTTGTTTGTTAAATTCTTCACAAAGCAAATATATATTATTCACTAGTACATGTTTTAAATTCAGCCGAATTATCATTTCAAGCAAAAATAATTTCCTATTTGTCAGTAAACCGTTAAGAAAAAGTTTTCAAATTTTGTTCAAAAATATTTAGCGCATTGACGAAGAACCATTTCGAATTTTTCTTAAATTTGATTGGTGTCAATAAACCATATTTATATGGTAATCAATAACATTGGGGGAAAAAAGTTTAAGAAAAATTTTGACAAACAAAAAGAGAAATGATGGTCACTCAATTCACAAATAAGAAATAGAGGGAATAAAACTGACTTCAAATTATGTGAAGGTCACAGGAATTACCGTAATGCAAAAGGATCGTATTATATGAGAATACAAAATAATTCGAAAAGTAACAAAGGGTAAGAATAGCTAAACAAGTGACACATGACAAAAATTAAATTGAAACAGTTTTATTTTAGAAATATACCAATTAAATAACTCCGACAATAAGCCAAGGTATTAGGTATAGTTTTATCTAGTTTATTCACTAAAATAGTGTTTTTTATCCTTAGAGTGTCTCTAACGTCCTATAAACTTTCTCTCTATTATAAAAATAAAATTTTAATTTTTTATACCAAAAAATCTTCATAAAATAAAGCTTTGATACGATTGTCCAAAAATCTAACGCCATTTTCTTAAACGCCAGTTTCGTGCTTCTGCAGGAAAAGAAAGAACTTTTACATTATTGCTCAATCGTCCCACTGTTCTTCTTTCAATAATTCTCCAAGAAATCGTTTGATATGGAAACATAAAATTTAGCATACGAAAAAGAGTGCTGATCTAAATAAACTATGTCAATTGTTAACTCTCAAAATATTCGCATGCAGATTGTAAAGGGAAAAGTTAAATTATTCGAAAAATTTGTTTATTCATTATTTATGTCGTGTGGGACATCAATTTAAAGACAAAATTATAAGGATTCTAAAACTATTATTACACGTATTTTACAAATGATGATTCTGGAGATATTATAAAAAATGTCCAAAAAATATGTTCCCTACATTCATCATCAAACGGCTGAAGTAAAAATTATGAAAAATAGCATTACAAGAAGTTTGTCACAACTTTTTCCAAAACTCCTAATAATTATTCTTATAATTTTCTTTAAAACTTCTAAAATTTCTAATCTAACAGTTCTAAAATTCATTATTTTTAGATATTCTCAATGCAATATTAAAAATAATATTATTTTTAAATTGTTCAATAGAAATTGTACGTACCCTTTAATGTTCACACATACCTAAATGTGCAAGGAACCCCTGCAGTAGGTGCTACTACACAGTGGTAATATTTAACATTCTCAAAAATCTTGGTTCTCTACTCTATAAAAAATGCGGGTTCTAAATACAGATTTGAAAACCTAAAATTTAAAATACAAGTAGTGTTTTGTAAACACAATACATAGGAGAAAATATTACACATGAAAAAATCTCAACATCATCTTAATAACAACATATGTATAACGAAGCAAATTGCTCCATGGCCAAATAAAGAACATTGAATGCATATAGGACGAACTTCTGATAAAGCGCACGATTGATTTCATATATTCATCTAATTTAATCCTCGGGATTGTTTACATCTAGGTCAATGCCAAATGTACCTGCATAAAATAAAGTTACTTACAATCTACATTAACCAAAATTACAACATCTGTCCAGGCATCAGTTCTATTAATTTAGTCGAGAATGTTAAGTCAAATCAAAATTTAGTAATATAAAGTGATACGTATCCTATTATTGAGTTTTAGTTATTTAAAAATAACCTAAATATTGATACAAATATAACATAAAGCTTCTTTCTCCCTGAAAATGTACTTTCGCAACAAGGTTTTATCATCAATCACACGCTGCTAATTTCTAAAACACTTTACTGATCTGCTCAAAGAATTTATGCACTTTAATTTTACCTACGCATTGTTGAGTGTTGATATTTCAGTAAAATATTCAGAGTTCTGTAACTGAAGCTGGAATAGTCGACTGGATTTGACTTTTTACATTGGATTACATTGGATTTGACTTTTTTTTCTAAAATGTAGATTAGGATTTGAACTTAGATGACTATAGTCTCTTAGTCTGTTAGTCTCTATATATACATCTATGAATATAATATCATGGTATTTTACCTAAAGTGAGGGAATCTTTACGAAAGTATTTTACATTTATATGTTTATATGCAGATTGATGTTACGCCAAACTTGACTAAAAGTAATCTCCGATTGGACTCACGTTTTTTTATTAACATAAGTAAAGCAAAATAGTGATAAAAATTTTAACAGATAGCCTAACTTAAATATATATCTCGTGTGTCTTGATAATTCAAAACCCACATGTAAATTCTATCGCCTTAATCAAAAAATTCCTACAAATAAATCCACGTGTAAAGGCCAATAAGAAATAAACCACATTCACAAGTAGTTGAGCGATAAGACTGGAGTAATAATCAAGCCGATAGATGTAACTGTCTTGTGGTAGATGTAAATAAGCTTTAATACTGTTCGGTGATAATAAAACTTTATATTTTATAATGGCATTGCTCTATGCTCCCTTTTAGATCTCTCTAACCAAAAATTTAAAATTAATTTATTCGAAAGTATATATCTGAAATGGTTCAGTATCGTGATCGCTTTAACATTGTTCGCTAATTTCCTGTATGTTGAAATGTAAAATTCATTTTCAATTTCCGGTAAGATACGTTCCAGGCAGAGTTCCGAATCAATAAGAAGAGTCTGCCGTTTCGTAGAAGCAAATTTAATATACTGGGAAAATGAAATATCGCAATAAAGCACCGGAAGTAAGTTATAAGTAAGGCATTCGCATACTGTAAAATTTTCGAAATGGAATTTAGAAGCGACTTAATCAGAATACGTTTAGATTGAATTCGCTATCCAATATTTTTAATAAGAACTCAAATCTATTACAGTTTTGAACGTCTTTTAAACAATAATCCGGAAAAAGAATATTATTCATATTTTGAATTTAAATTGTTGAGTCCTTTGCGTGTACTTGACATATTATTAATTCAATAATATAATTAACGTAGCTTATTTTCACAATCTTCTATCAATTATTATAAGTTAAATAGCGACGAAAGAAGATCATGAAAAAACAGTCCTGCATCAATAAAATGGCACATTTTGAAGTCACCATTGGGATTCTTTTACATTTGAAGCTCATTTTTTAATTTAAATTCATTATTTAAAATATATGTCCAGTACATTTAAAAAAAACTAAAATGAATTTAAAATGATTTTTATTAATAGATAACCAAAATGAATGAATAGTTTCAGGCCAATTCTGAATATTTAGGTCAAAGCTGCCATTATGATTTTTGAAATTTTTGAATGATTTTTAAAATTGGATATACTAAAAATAATTTTAAATTATCAATTTTATATAAATCAAAAATATTTCTATACAAGACGTTATACACTGTTTATGGACTTGAGATATCGACATTAATATTTGGTTAACCATATATAGATTTCCGATATCATTCTGCTGCTCAATTTTATTCTGTTTTTCTCTTGAGATAATATCTCTTCAAAACGTAATATTTCAATAAGAGTTGTATCAAAGGTGGTTGTTCGTCCAAGTAAGTGATTTTATGGTCCTACTTAATTTTCAAATTTGATTACATATTTTGTAGACTTACATGATATTTTAACTTTTCGTCTTTATTTCTTTTATTAAAGAAATATTGTGATGTTATTTCCTCCACTTGTGTACAGGTGAGAAAATTTATAAAAAGGGAAATTTATTTTATTGTAGAGTTTTAAAATGGAAATATATAAGGGAATCAGAAGATCACATGATATATAGTTCCCCAATTTAATATATTACTAAGAATAACAAAAATACATTAATATATGCCAACCAGTTGCTCATAGCAAGACTGACTTATTAGGATTTCATTGATCGTATTTCCGTTGTCAGTAGATCTTGTATTCAACTCAATAATTTTCTGTTGATCGTTCACCTCTGTTTTCTCTAATGACTATATTTATATTTTGCACAGAAGGATTTACGAGTTTCACCTCTTGCTCACTTTCTCTCCTCGTCCCCTCTCTTTTTCACACTCTCCGTTTCACCTTCTTTCCTCTTCCCTAATAATGTACTTAATATTTTTCCTAATTACTCATTAGCATGCAAAATTTTAATATTTATTGTTCTCCTGATTTTCTAATATTTTTTTATTCATAATTACTCGTACCTCTACTTATTTATGACATTTTTTGTCTCCCACTTTTATATCTTACAAATATCAATGTAAACGTTATATTTCAATATGACATTTTTCACTTTTTCCATTTAATTTATATCTTAAATGAAGAAATTGCAATATTAAATATATACCACGTGAAGTGGAGTCTTCTTACCTTGGTATGCATTGGGCTATGTTTGAAATCGAAGTATTAAAGTAAACTTTCATTTTGCTGCCTTTGTTAAGATTCGGGTATTTTGTCCTATATTAGAAACTCTATTTGATGAAAAAGAATTAAAACTAAAAATTGGCAAAAAAGTCTCAGTGCAGAAATAAGGAAATAATAGATATGCAAGAATAGTAGCATAGTTGCATATTTATTATTTCCTTATTTCCTACCTCAATATTTTTTTTATTCAACGTTTGCACGAAGTACATTAAAAAGTATTACAAAATTACGGACGCTTGTGATAATACATTTATTGGAGATATTCACCAGTTGTAAATTTCTGGTGACTGCTAGATAAAACTTACGACAGATTGCTATACTAATCGATACACATGACAAATTATAAATACAAAATTGTAAGTGTCCCACAAAATCTAAAACTATATTGGAAAACTAAGCAAATTACGTATGTTTCCTCGAAATATTGCAAAGGCATAATATTTATTATTACTCGGTTTTCAATAAATATTCATGTTTACTTTTCTGTATTATTAATATATAAAGTAAATTAAACATATTCATTTAGACGTAATTAATTTGGTTTAAAAGTTTTTATTGCAAAAGTACTTTCGGCTAAGTTACAAGCAAAAGCTCTTGAACAAAATTAATTTACGAAATAAAGGAAGATATCTACGCCAAACATTACATGACGCCTTAGATGGAAAACTTCCTTGTTTCGCCGTAGCTTGAGATTACCAACAGATAAAATGTCTCGCAATATACTGAATAAATGTGGAGACCAATAAAATCCTTTTTGTGTATTATTCTTAATGACTTGACAACAGAGATTTAATGTTATATTTACTTAGCACTATCACGAAATTATGAGCCAATGCTATTATTATTACCGTAATAATGTTGGTTGTGTCTAAGTTATGATATTATAAAAAAAAGGTCAAAACCAATTTACGTTTCACATATACGTAGCATTTAGTGAAATAAAATTAGAATTAAGAAATACAAAATACAAGTTTCGGGTATATTAAACTAATATTAGAGTTTATACTAGAGATGTTAATATTAATAGAATTAAAGTATTTATGGATAGACTAATGCATTTCTAATTATCTACGTAATTATATTTTTAATTTTATCTCGACGTCGATGCTAAGCAATACTTCTTTATACTAAGTTATCGTAGTTATGTATAGGTGTAAATTATTTTAATTAAATTTGTTTTGGTACTTTTTCTTTATTATTTTATTTCATATTGATTTTTGGTAATTATTCGGTTAATCCAATTTCATTTGTACCGACTTCAAAAAAAATTTTAAATCAAAGGTTGTGTGTAAGTAGATGAATGTCAGCCAACTCCTATCTACTATTAATCAATCAGGGGTGAAGTTTTCAAATCAAAGGGTTTTTTTTTGCATTTTCGAAGTCGGATTTTTTCTTGATTTTTTTTATTTTGTACTATTCAATATGTCCTTTGTTTAGGAGCTATTTCGAGTCTGTCCATTTTTCTTACTAAAAGGCTTAATTTTTTTTTTCAGTTCCTGTACCCTATGTTACCAAAATTATTAATAATTCACAAGGAATTAAATTATTTTAATTCAAACAGGCATCTGCGGCATTAACTACGTGAATACATTTTGTGAATATATGTATTCATACTTAACAAACATATCAAGCGTATTGCCTTCTTATGGCTTCACTGCAATCGATGCTTTACGTCTTTGTGCATACCTGAACTTACTTCTGTGCCTATACTGGGGCTGATTATACCAACTTAATCCTGGTCCTAGTTGCTGGATATTTTTGTACGTATTTCTATTATGCTTACCTATAGACATACTAATTTTCTAATTGCTTCATACACTTGTGTATACCTGTACGTACTTTACTACTTTATTATCCTCGTTTATATCAAGACAAAAAAGTTTACTATTCACCATTGAGGAGTTCCTTTCCCTGTCACTCACACCATCATCAAACCCAAATATTGTTGGAATATTGATATTCTTATATCAATAAAACTGTGGTATGACATTTATATTGAATTAGAGTTTAATAATGCATGTATAAATACATCCATGTATAATTACATATTCCTTTTCTGTTTTTGATATGAATTGACCAGATCAAATGTGGCAGCATTCTTGATTTTAATAATATAAAGCGGGAGTAATCAATTTCTGCTGCATACATTGAAAAGTGGATATTTGGGAGATGTATGGTATTGTGTTAAAATTGTAGGGTTATGTGGCATTACTTGCACACTGATTAAGTTTTCTGCAACACGGAGGCAACATTTTCTATGTGTCATTTCTCATTATGTATGCTTTTTGAAGCATTATATCTTCTCCATTTAAAGCTCCTTTGGCACTGATGACAGGTAGAAATGATAGTGCTTCAATTCACATACTTTTTAAGATAGAACCTTCTTCCGCCCATTAAATATAATAATAATCCTTCTAACGTCAAACTACTAGCGTTTAAACTCAAACTATTAGTGTTGTGTACACACTTATATACGTATATATACAATCAAAACAGCGTAGCAATTTTACCCTAAAATTTAGTGGACATTTTTAGTGATATCTCTAGAATTATCATCACCAAAATTCTGTAATAAACAGTTGTATACTATTTATTAGAAATGCGTTACGTTCCTTTTTTGAATTGCATGCTTGCAAATCGTTTTTTAAAATGGCATTTCCTACGGCAAATGAAATTTCACAGGAAAATTCTACGTCAAACGATTTCTGTGAATCACGGCTCTAACATGTGGGCACACAGATGATAACGGCTCTAACATAGAGGAAAATCTCATGAGTTCGCATCACCGACGTGGTGTATAATAGCAGTATATCTGTAGTTAAAAGAGTGACGTGTTGTGCAACATTAATGTTGTGTATATCTATACCAATAAAGTGTAATTAATTACGTGGAAAGTTCAACGTATGTATACCGTGAATTGTTAAAATTGTGTTTTGGTTTGATTATTATTTTAATTATATAATTGCATAAATATGTCAATATTTTTATATAGAAAAATAAATAACAAAAACAAAACACTTATTTTCAAATATAACCGATATTCGTATTAGTATGTGCAATTAAAAAAAATTTATTACTTATTTTTGATTCTTAAAGTTTAAAAGAATAAAAATTTATAAGAAGAAGATCAAGTATTAACTTGACTCTTTTAAATGTTGACAAGGAGTATTTCATAGTAGAATAGGATTTATCTTATTAGCGTGATAAAACAGATTTTTAGTTGTTTGATAATATTTCTATCGCAAATTTTAAAATTAATATTTCCATAAAATTATACAAAACCACAGCTATTTCATAGTTTTAAGTTTTTACTTCCGTCAGTAGTTCACATGATTGTCTCTGCTTTTTTTTCTCTTTTATATACGGAACCCCAAAAACGCTTTATAGATATTATTCTAAGATATTTTATAAGACGAGATATTAATGAAATATTGAAGTAAGATAGCCCACGCAGGTATCCGAAAAGAAAATTTTAAATGAATAAACTTGTAAACTATGGGTGGAAATGGTATTACGTGGGTTTCATATACGTTTAAGTATATGTAAGAGATATGGTTTTTCTTTGAAATTTATTTAAAATTTTTCTCATATTTTTCACTACGTAAACATATTGTCTAGTACGTACTTCATAACTTTTCCACTATTTTATATTTAACTCTTTTTAATATTAGTTATCTAAATACGGGACATAAAAAATATTAGAAACAAATGCAACTTTCTAGGTAATTTCGATTTCGAGACAATTTCGAGATAATTTCTATTTCATTTATTTTACGTTTAAATGAAATATAATGAAAAATACCAAAGAAAAAAAACAAAGAAACGTACGTTCGTACTGACTGACAAAGGATTTTAACACGTACAGAACTCTAAACAAGTTGAATATATTCTTAAATGAAAATTATGTTGAAGGTTTTTACTATTGATAAAGCCACGTTCAAATATTTCAAATATTTACGTTAATATCAGGCAGCTCGTGGCGGCATTTTCTTTAAATTTGGAAAAGAATATAAAATGAGACCTAAGCTTAAATCTATGCAATAAATATTCTTTATTTATCTTAGTATAGCTTTTAAAGCAATGTTTCTTTCATATTTCTCATCTTTGCTTAACTACACTTTTGTTTAAAGAATTGCCATTAAATAAATTTAAAAATGCAAGTGAGACTTAAGGTGTGTATTAGCTTCTTACTTTTAGTCTTTCTTATTTTAAATACTATAAGAGAGTATTATCTAAAATATATTTTTTCTATCAGGATATTTTCATTTTAGGCATTCTTAAATAAATAAGTTAATACCTAATATCTTTACTTGAAATAACACATTTCAACATCAAATCCTTTATCAATTTTATTTCTTTGCTTTATTAATAACGTTAAATTTCACAGTTATGTATACCTAGCATATAAGCCAACCCCAGGTAATATATCTAAAATTTTAAATTCAAGGAAATCACTCAATACGGACAATTTCTTACCTTCATATTAATAGTGATATGCCATTGGGGCATGGTGCGTGATCTTTCGATATGCCTAAATTAGGCATATACGCGATCGTGCTTGGAACATTACCGCTAGTGTGTTTTGATCAATGTATTCCAAAATATGTCAAAATGGTGGCTTATTTAGTAATTGCATGTAGAAACAACGGCACAAACAAAAACGGCACAAACACCGATAAATACTCGTATAATATTTGATGGGATTATAAACTAAAATTTTTTCAAACTTTGTGTTAACCGATTTAATTTCGTTTACAGTATGACAATGCTATTGCAAGTGCAGAACGGCTCGGAGCATGGATTAATATTGACTTTGACGTTTGAAACATATCTTTATGTGTTTGTTATGTCAACATGTTTTAGAGTTCGAACCATTTTCTTTTTGGTTTTCCAAATGATACCAAAGTTAAGGTATATGGGTAAAAGAGTAGGTAAAATAGTTTCGTACGAAATATAATATTTTTAATCTGTAATATTTTCGAAGAAAAATATTTCTTACTTACAAATAAGTGTCGATTCGCTGTGTTTATAGTATATATATATATATATGTATATATATATATATATATATATACATATATATATATATATATATATATATACACATACATACATATATATATATATATATATATATATATATATTCATGTAATGTTGGGTCTAGTAAAATTAATAGCATTTTATTGTTGGATTGATTACATTTTTTCGTCACCTACAGATATCATAAGATGGAAATTTTTCTTCAATTTTCCGTTGTTGCGTGGTGAATTTACAAAGTTTCAAATCATTAATTAAAAATTTTAAGTTATAAGTAATATATGTTATTCCTTATATTGCTGTTATTAAACATTCTTTATACGTTCAGTTTCCGTATGTAGAAATTTTGATAAATATATTCCAAATTGTCGATAATAATGCATAGATAATATTTTCCAGGCTCTAGCATTGCGTCTATCTATTAATGTTGGTGCAGTAGCAGTCGGAAACATTATACACATGTACAAACAGTTGGTTGTTGTCAATGATTTTATATTGAAATGTCACTAGAAGATATATAAATCAATTTATTGCTTACCGTGTATTGGGTTTACGTTAAACCTCTTGGGATCATTCCTTGTGTAAGAAAAAGCTCTAAATAAAATTATCGTAAGTTTTATTTTTTATTATTATTATTTTACCATCACAATAAAGAGCTTTTTTTAACTTTAAAAAGCTGAGTACTGAAAAAAATTTCCAAATAAATGAAATGCCATAAAACCCCATAAATTAATAACAATTCCATAAAGGAAATTCTTTAAATAAAATAATTTCGATACGTCCGCCAAAGAAAAGACAATGAAAAAGAAGTTATTGTTGGGATATTTTTGAACATGTGTTATTATGACTTTCTACCTTAAGCTGTCTAATTTCTTATTTTAAACCTTTATATTTTACTATTTGGCAGAGCAAATAGATAATATATATTTATGAATAAAGCAAAAATGATATTAGAGAGGAAGAGCAAATTTTATGTAAACGAACCCAGGCTGTAGCCACTTAAAAATACATACCTTAAAGTGAAGTGAGACGGATTTCGTAGATCGTTTAGAATATTAGGATGTAAAAATAAAATATATTTACAGGAATACATTTTTAAATGAATGTATCTAGAAAGAAATTTTTTTAAGGAATTTAACGACAGCCGCAATGGGAGTACAGTTTTTGGGTTGCATACATGTTATTTTATACCATCCTGGAGCCTAAGCGGCTAAATCGGTTTCTATGTTTGAGGTGTCACTAGATTCGCCACAGTTTCGTGGGTAACATATGGTGACAACAGAGATGACATCGCTAGACGGATGCTGGTGGCTTTTTTGTACTGACTAACTTATTAATGTTCAAGGCTTTTTGTTTGAGGTGTCGACAAATATAAACCACTTTCATCAACGTTATAGTCAACTGGAAGAGATCTCTTCAGGAATAAGCTAGCATTTAGACACCAATTCTCTATTTATGGCACGACTATTTCGTGTATGCAATATGTTGTGCGTACAGAGGGTTACACCGATATTAAACATATAGTTCTTACTGTTGCATATTAAAACGACAGAAAAAATAATATTTAAAAAAATTGTAAAACCGATTATATAGTAAAGAGCAAACTGAAAATTTGCTGGCATACAAAATTCTAAGACCTGAAAGTAGCGGTTAGAAGAAATTTCTGACTCTTAAACGGGACTCATGACACACACCTTTACCAATTAAACGGGAAAGATTCAAAATGTTAACTGGTCTAGTTATACTTTTCATCTCGTATATTCTTTTAAAAACCATTTTGTAGCGCAACGCATCCCTGGAAACATACAACGAATGTCTGCTGTTTATAGCAGACACTAACAAGTTAATTTCAGGCCTCTATAAACTGTGTTGTTATTTTTAGAGCAGGAAAACCTGTCTTTCATTTTCTTAACATAGTACTCAAATATATATGAAAATTTTGGTCTGCATGGGTGAAAATTATTAGAAATCCTGCCCTAATCGTATATTCAAGGAGTTGCCCTAATATTTTCAATAGTCGACATTTCTTGATAGCTTTAATCGGTTTATGGAATCTAATAATTATTCTTCTTTTATTCACTGGAGAGTTTCTTCTTCTTACCTTTTCAATTAAACAAAACAGTCAAAAACAGTAAAATTTTAAAACCAGTTTTAAAAAAGTAATGTATTAAGGTTTTTTTCTGACAAAATCACAATACTAAAGTGAAGCAAAACTATATTTTTGTATTATAATTTATTATTGATTTGTTCTATGTTAAAAGTTCATTGTAAGTAATTTGATCGTATTTTTCCCGAAAACACCCTTAAATAAAATTACAATATTTCAAAGTCTTCCATATGTGATCCTGTTTTGGTTTCACGTCAAAATTTAGATCAAAATCAAAATGCTGTCTATGATTTAATGATAGCTTAAAATTTCACGAAAAATAAATAAAACATAATATAACGACAATAGATGTGTTATTCTTAAAAAAAATCATAATTAATGCAGGTAATCAAATACTTTTGGGCGGTATCTGATATATGCGGTTCATATATACATCAAACATAACTCTCAAATCAATCTATAGTTAATTTTCCACTCATATAAATCAACATATATTGTATTCTTTTAAAAAAAAATTAGACTCTACAATTTAGGCGGTTTCCAGTTAGATTGGGTTCGGTTTTTTGTTTTATTTTTTCTATCACACACATAATATTTCAGTTGTTCAAAGTAGGTGAAATATTTGAAATACTTGTTTTAGGATTCCATAGAGAAATAATTAATCCTTATAATAAAATAATTAACTTCCTCGTACAATCCATACATAAAGTTATCCATGTTCATAATTTTAAAAAGTTGACTTCATTGTCGTACAAAATTACAATTAACCTGAAAATTTTCCGCAAATTGCTTTCAGTGATATAGGTGAGATTATACTCTTTACCATTATTTTTCAGGAAATTTAAATATTTGTATATTTTATTTCTTCAAAATCGATCCTTTTTTATGAGGCCTTACTTAATTGAAATAAAAATAAATTCAGTTTTAATGTTTTCTTCGCTGGAAGATATTAAGTTTTAAAACTTGATTTTTAACTCTATTATGTAAATAAATTACATGTAAAATTTCTGTATAATATATATATATATATATATATATATATATATATATATATGTATATATATATTTATGTGTATATATATATATGTATGTATATATATATATATATATATATATATATATATATATATTTATATATAAATGATTACACACAGACTTTTTAAATATTTTAAACAAATTTTGGAGATAAACAAATTTATAATTGTTTTCAATCTTACTAAAGCAATCAAATGTTGAAATATTAAAAGATATTGCTTATCAAAATTTTAATTTAGAGCCTTTTCTTGAACCAGGAATGAACCAGATAACGTTTTGACGTAAATAAAACTCAAGACAAGGGACCAAATGATTTATACAAGTTCCAGTGACATTTCAACATGTAATCGGGAATAATAATTTATTTAGGAGATATAGGAGCATATATCGAGTCAATGTATTTCCTTTTCGACTTTTGATTAAAGACTTTCATTATCATATCGAGTTAGATACGTGATACTCATCTCTGACATGAGTTATGTCTTAGAGCGGTCGACAAAGCATAAGGACACCTGATATATGAGTTGAGTGTCACGAACGTGACACACATGAATGAGACGGTTCAAATCGAGTTGCTATCCATATTCTGGTAATGAATTGGATAGAGTAGGGATAGTATCAGTATTGAGCGATTCTCGAACAATAAATTTTAGTAAATTCTTAAATTCAATATTTTAGGTTTATTACATTTTGTCGCCTTATTTAATAAATATAAATATTATAATATTTAACTTGATTAATAAAATATATAATACAATTTATAGAGTAAAGGATTTGTTAACATATTTCATATAAAGAATTAGATATTGACTTATTTATTTAAAAACATTTCAACATATTTACAATATGTTTACAGAAATATATGTTTCATATTATTTCAAAGAAAAGAGGCCATTTTATCTTAATACATAATAGGTTAGGAAAAAAAATTAAAGAAGACAGACACGACGCTTTTAAAATGTAAACCACGATTATTAAAGAATATACTAATCGAGTTGTTACTCGAGTTGTTACTCACGATCTATATATCTATAAATTGTGTTATTACTAATAATCACTTCAAATTGCCAACCTGAAGAAGTTGTCATACAACGAAACTTCGTCGTGGTTAGTTATCTAAATAAAGCAGATTTAATACCACGTCCCGTAGTTTCATTTCGTTGTGAATAAAAATTAAGTGATAACGAATATTAGAGCATTAAATAGATTTTAGCTTACGTCTCTTGACATTCCCTCTTTTAAAATTTCTAAAAAAATACCGTCATGCGAGCACGGTTATAATGGAAATGATATGAGTCATCCGACTTTAATTTGATTATTTGAAAATGATCATTTGATTTGATAATCCATTTTACTTTATCTTCTTTTATACGACATAACTTAGCTAATGGTATTTTACGCGTTTAGCATAATTTTTTTATCAGAATTCCTTTTACTGTTTTTAGGGATCCATTCCTAAAGGGCAAGAAATAAACTCTATTACTGCAGCAAAATAGTTTACCCGTTAATCAATCCGTCAGTTCGTTTGTATGTCAGATGTTCTGTACTATTTAAATTAAGGGTTAGATTAAATGAAATATTGTAATTAGAACTCACACATTTCCGGGTAAGAAAAGGTGAAACTGAGAAAGAAATCTGTAAAGACATGCATATAAAAGGAGCTCTTTAAATTTAGTAAAATTGTTTAAATTTTTTTTTATTGTGAAACGATAATTATGTTGACCTTGAAATTCGTCATTTTGAGACAGGTATTTTTGTTAAATCTACAAAGCGGCATTACATAGAAAATTTTATTTCAGCTATAATATTTTTTATCTTATATTTACAAAACAAATATTAACATTAGACCGTTGTAATTTTGCA
Organism: Druceiella hillmani; assembly: GCA_039881145.1. NCBI lineage: Eukaryota > Metazoa > Arthropoda > Insecta > Lepidoptera > Hepialidae > Druceiella > Druceiella hillmani. The sequence goes on along the minus strand of JAYKKI010000016.1, from coordinate 17,622,794 downwards.
ATTGCGTGAAATAAAGTGGTCATATTTTTAAATGTTACAATACAAAGTTGTTATCTTAGTTCATTCACACAATAAAATGATACCTACCTACAAAAACCACTTTATTAATTATGACATTTGAGGGTACTTAGAAATATTTGTTTACAATATAGCTTATTTTGTTGCACTTGTATATAGTGCATTAAGTATGGAAGCAGCTAGTGTTGTGTAAGCTTAATTGTTTTGTATTCGTCACCTCCCTTCTTCCTTTTATTTAAATCTATATGAGTGCCAATAGAAATTTATCTGAGTTTCAAATAGAGATACTACTGCAGAGTTTTCAAAATTTACCTCATTCAGAGTCTGAATTGGGTGTGCTGATAATGCAGCTGAATTTATTGATATCGCAGCTACGAATTATGTACCGGTGATCAGAAATACACTGTAGTCGGATAGTCCAGATTCAAGTGAAGAAATTTAAATAAAACACCGTCTGCATCTAGTATGAGTTTTAATTGTCGCTCTTTTGGATCAAGATGCAGCCGTAGAACGGGACGGGCTAGGAATGGCGGTCGTTCTTAGCCGGCACTTCCTACAGTAGGTGAAACCTAGATTGCAAGTGTAGCACATACTAAGACGACGATCCAAACAGGCCGATGAAGTAATCAAAATGTGCTCCGAGAAGTTCCAGGCCTAACTCCTTACTCTAAGAGATTCGTTCAGCATGTTAAGGTGATTATTGTCCCGAAGTTACTCATCAACGAGACAACTCTTCTACACATAAATTCATGTACCGAAAGGGAAGCTCATCAACGGACTAATGATGAATTTAGTGTACTTCTTTAGAGGAGCTTTATGTCTTCATTGCATTACTCTATGTTCGTGAGACTAGATTTAGATCCGATGTCGTCAAAACTTTTGGGCCATCTATATCCCGTGAAACATGGAACAAGGTTAAGTCAAAAAAATATATATAGGTTTTTATTTGCGGTTTACCAGATCTGTGTGATTTGGAATGAGTAAGTTTGCGCTAGCATCAGCGATTTGAATGAAATTTATTGAAAATAGTCAGTTATGCTACATACCTGGTGAAAACATAATTGGTGATGAAAAGTTATTTCCGTGTAAAACTCGATGTCCCTTTATACAATATATAGAAAACAAGCTTAATAAGCTTGGCATAAAATTTCGGATTCAAGTTGACATTAAAACTAAATATTTTCATGGTGGATTACAGTACTTAGTCTGAAATGTAAATTAGATAAACAAGTTATAAAGTAAAAATATATAATATATGACAATATTGAATATATTTGGCGTTAATTTTGTAGAAATTCATTACTCACAATTAAATGAAACTACGTGATGTATTATTATTTCTACATTCTTTAAGTTTTTTACCACGACCTAGGTTTCGTTTCCTTGCTATATAGCGCATCTTTGCCACTAACCCACCTGAAGATGTTGTAATACAACGAAACCTAGGTCGTGGTAAATAAATTAAAGAAAATAGAAATAATACTACATCACGTAGTTTCATTTAATTGTGAATATGACAATGTATTAAATAGCGAACGGTTCTCGTTCTTTTAGTCTAGCTAGAACAGTTTTTGGATAAAATTGCTTTCAAAATTACCCATTCTGGTGTAAATATAATCGATTACTTAAAGGTCGCATGAAAGTCACGTACTGAAAATGATATTTTCTATAAAGTCTTTTATATTATCCCTATTATATTTTCAAAATATTCATGATTACTTTACCTCTGTGAAAGATATACTGCGTATTGCACTTACGTGATGAGAAGTAATACTGATATTTGTAAATAGTTTAACGGAGATACCACGTAATTTTAAATATTTAAATTTTGTACAAATCTCTAGTGAACACTTAAACTGTGAGTTCTACTTTTATTATCAGGTTTTTTGTCTATCAGATATTAAATAAAATCAGATTTTGTATCTATCAGATGCTAAATAAAACTAACTCAACAATTCTGTGACGTGAAGCTCATATCTCTTTCCTACTGACTCTGATATAAAATTTTAAGTATCACCCAAGGGTAATGCGATATAATTCTATAATTTTAAAGCAATGTCACATACCTTCTTTATGTGAAGATTTTTCAATATATAAAAAGTAATTTTTTGGATTAAAAAATGAAATGAAATCAGTTCTAAATAATAATGTTATAGAATGAAGTCTGTTTTACATTAAAATAAATAGCACAATTTGCAATTTCCATTAAAATAACGTAATTTTAAAAATATGTCTCCATGTAATCTGTTTAAACTATTTATCCTGTATATAATGTATTTATCCTGGCATATTTATTTGTTATATAATTTGAGTTAATACAACCATTTATTTGAAAACTGCATATACACGCCAAGACAAAACTTAATGAAAAAATTCCGTACCTCACTCTATTAATCACAACACTATACTAATACATAACACTATAATAACTATCTCCATGATATATATAATACTTGAAACAAATAAACAGCAGGTTGGAAACTATTGTAATTAGCCTAATGAAAAACTCTCGTCACACAAAGCCAGGACAGCGCGACGGCCATTATGAACGTATTAAATTTATGGCGCAGAAATTTATTTTCCGTCGCCCTATATTCGTAAAAATCGAGATTGCTGCCATATCGGGTCTGGTCACTTCATATCACAACGGACAAAGTACCGGTTGTCTATTTACATTATTATAATCTAATATAATTTATGTTTTTTTCAAAAATATATTTTTTAAAAGGGTATTGTTTGCAAAATTGTTTATGGCAGGCAAGTTTTGACTATTTAAACTAACAACCTAATAAAATACATCTGAAATCAACACTTACGTACATCATACCTTAAATAACTTACGCAGTCATATTTTATGGTGTCAAAAACGGAAATTGACACTTATTGCATTGTTTTGTGCATCATATAAGGTAGATACAGGTTATTGTGTTATATTAGAAAAAGTAATATGATATTCGAATATACTTGAGAGATTTTATTTATATTTTAAAATGGAGATAAGTTTTTGACATCTTTAAATATGACTGCGTAAATTATTTAAGGTATGAGTTGATTTAAGTGTTGATTTCAGGTGTATTTTTATTAGGTTGTTAGTTTACGTAGTTAAAACTTGCGTGCCATAAACAATATTAAATATATATATATATATATATATATATATATATATATATATATATATATATATATATATATATATAACATCAGTAATATCAAAGAAGGGTAAATAAGAGAAAAATCTTAGATATTTATTATTTATTTAGGACATGGATATTTTGATTATGCATATTCAATTAGAAAACTCAAACCTAATTCAAGACAAGTCAAGAATTATTGTTAATTTTAAACATGCTATCACAAAAATTAGTGCCACATCGTATACTGACTTAAGGAAAACGAAAGCAGTAATAATTGAATTATTAATGTATTAATTTTTAATTATTTTACAAACTTTTCAGACTCTTTAAATAAGTATCTTATATTAAAATTTTTGCAAGGAAATTATATTTCTGAAAAACATAAATTTTTCTTTTATATTTTATTGATTTTTCGTTCACGATATAGAAATATCGATATTATAATTTTCAAATAAATAAATATTGACATCTTAAAACAATAGATACTTAAATTTTAAATTTTTATAAACCAATTTTAAGTTATAAATATATATTTAAAAGAAATAATCTTTTCTAGGCGATACGTTGTGCAAAATTATATTAATATATATATATATCTAGTTAATTTGATCATTCGTAGAAATAGTAGTCCACAGAGCGCATTGTTGTGCAGGGAAGAGTACAAAGCACTAGACCAAGTGGGAGGTCGTTGATACGGTAGACAGACCAGATCAAGTTCGCTGCAGGCGGTCTCCTGTATAAGTGCAACAAGGCGACAACAAATAAGGAGAGATGAAGAGGCATCGTGAGGTGGGTAACAATGGCCTCCCATACTATACTGAATTTTGACCACGACGCTCTGTTAAAAGCGAAACGACGGAGAGGTAAATTTGAATGAATTATTAAATAAGGAACTAGCTTCAAAACTCCCAATGTCAGTCTGTCTGGCTGTCAATGCTTATTTTAGTTATAAGTTGTAACATTTTCAAAAAGAAATGAACTTTTCACCCAATATTATCTTGATAGACCAAATTATTTTTTAGCGCTACTGACGGATACCAACAAATACGTTCCACTAAATCTAAACTCGGCCCAAAGAAGGAGCTTAAGCACCAGTGGCTCGAAACTATCTTGCCAAATTATATAAAAAATAAAACCTTTTTTTGCGACAACAAATGCCCAGTTTACTGTTTAATTCTTCTTCGTCTCTAAGCATGAAAAAATTATGTATGTTACTTTGGAAATATCATTGACGTAGCAGATAATATGAATTAAGTCAGAATATATGAGAAACATTGAATGTTAATTGAAAATAAATAGTGATTCATAATATAACTTATAGATCATAATAGAAAGGTTTTAAAATAAGCGTTACGTGAAAGTATATTAAATAACAATTACATTTTTTTGGCTGACGTATAAAAAAGTAAACTGAAATTAGGTGTTACTTTATCGAACTTTAATTTATATCTAAGTTTTGATACTTGAACTGTCTTTTGAAGGCCTAGTAGATCTCGTTTATCTACGAATCATTCAAGTACGATGTCAGAATATGTGAATTAATTACTACCGAAAAAAAACTGATTGTTCAATAAATAAATAGTTTTTAATAAAATGAGTATGTTGATAGTCGTCGATGTGCTTATGCAGGTAAATATATAATATAGCTCTTTTGTTCGGATCTATTATACATTTCTTTATATAACCAAACTTAAAATTTAATAAAATATAACATAAAATAATCCTATCTTATTAATTTAATATTTCCTGTTTCTTTATTTCCTGTGGATCCGTTTGCCAGTCGGCAAAGGCCTCTTCCAACCTTTCTTATGATTGAGATATAGTTTATTTTTGTCTTCTTCTTTTGTTGGAAGGTTGTGGTCTCTTTTCCCCACGATGACCAGTCGGCTTGGGGAAGTTTTGAGGTTTGTTATGCTTTTGTTATCAGTTGCCTTGGTTGGTTTTAGATTCCGTTTGCCATTGTTTAATTGCTATTGTTCTTTATTGATCTTTATTGACAGCTAAGTTTGAGGGAGAGTTCGATCTAGCCCGCGTCATATCGAACGCACCTACAAAGCCAGATGACCTTTTGAATATCGCTGGATAACGAGTTTGTTGCTTTTTTACTGGCTAGTGCCACCAGTCGGTCTGAAGTAGAAGTCTCTCTCATCCTTTTCTCTTGTTGGTTAATGGTCTGTTTCCCTATAAGTCTATCATATTTCAGGTAAGCAATATTTCCCTTATTCCTCTCTTCTACTAACTCTGATTGTAACTGTTTTCTCTTTTGCAGCACTTCCTTTGGGTAGTCCTCGGTGATGTAAATTTTCTTTAAATTCTTCCTGTTTTTAATAATTTCAGTCTTCTTCCAATTGTTTACAAACAAGCATAAGATCGGGCTCAACTTATTACCTTCTAGTTTTTTGTACCCTAAACGATGTATTTTGTTGACTTCTGAGTTTTCTAACTTTATTTCAAGGTCTTGTTTGAGATGTTCGTTTAATTTTTGTATTAAGTCTAGTTTAAATGTTTCTGTCTCCTCTAAGCCAAATATAATAATATTATTTTCTCGCTGTCCTCTTTTAAGGTATTCCAACTCAATCTCCAATTTTTCTACCTTTACCCTTAGATTTCTGTTCTCCTCCACTAAAGGTACTAGTTTCTTGTCAATTTTTGCCATTATAGTGTTAGATTGGACTTCCATCTCGATCTTCATCTTTTCGAAAAAAAGTTCAAATTATCCATCCATCTTGTAAAGTTTTTGTGTGTAGCGAAACGTAACGTATAAGATAGCAACGAATCCGTATTAGGTAGAAATATTTTTCTTTGTTGGCAACATTGACAGTAATGTCAACCAATGTCAGTTGTGTTTACGTCAGATATTAATGATTTAAGAAAAAAAGACAGGAAAGGGTATGTATGAGTGTCCTGATTTCGAACCCGATGCGCCTCTACCGCGGCTCTGTGCACTATCCGCTGCGCCACTAACACGACATGCGAAGTTGCAAAATAGCGGCTGGCCTAGCGTCTCGGAATATAGTTAAAATAACAGCGATGTCAGCAACAGCGTTATTATTGAACTTACACCTTGTTACATTTTTTAAAATACCCACTTTTACGTTAATTTTCGATTGTCACTAAGCCGCACTAAGATAAAATCTATATTCTCTTTTAGATATCACTGCGTTACAAATATTTAAATGTTTTGTGTCAAAAACTAAGTTATCTTTAAAATAAAAACTTGACCTATATTTATTCATAGATTTTAACGATAGAATACTTCTTGACCATCACATGATTTTGTACAACGTCTATAATTATGGTAATTAGCACGCTTACCAAAATGAGTACAGTTTTCTTTAACTTCTATGCTACGGATTTGTAATCTGATAAAAAAATTTAAGATTCACAACAATGTTACATATTTATTCTTTTCCCGAGTTTCCTTTTCAGCAAGAAATATAGTACACGAGTATAGCACTGTACCACAATAACGAATATTTTTATCAGCTGAACATTCACTGTAAGAAGTTCCACAATCACAAAACGGCAACAATAGCTATTTTCCAACTCACTGTTGCTATTGTATTTTATGTAAGAAAACGCAGTAATTATTTACACTTTCTGTTCGAATATTATAATTCAATTACTATTTTCTCTTTTCGAATCGGTTTGCTCGCGCGAAATACACGACCGTTGCGTACGGAGACCGGAGACGGAATCTGGTAACGGTACAGGTAAAGATATTATAAGAAAATACAAGACCGGCCGAAAGTGATAGAAATCAAATTATCGAAAAACCTAATCATGTTTTGATAGCTTCTCTTCACATAATGAAAGTGAAGGAAAGAAAGGCAATTTTTTATCTAATGTGAATATCAGTAACTGAAAAAAGTACAAAAAATTGTTAATATTTATTGCATTTTATGTTATTTACCAAAATTTACTACTTTTTATTACTGTGATCAATCGTTTTGATTTCACTCGCTGCTAATACTTAAAATAATTTCAACATTTTAATTTGAAACATGAAGTTAGGACCACGTCAGAAATGAAGTTGTGAAACTTATCTTTTTATTCTTACCTAATATAAGAAACATTGTCAACAGGAACTCTCCCCTTTTTATGTATTAATATAATAATTTTCGTACGTGCGTGCGTGTGTATGTATACTCAGGCTACATTGGTTGAAGTGTATAGCAGTTCATCACGTAACACAAACTTTAATTTTAATTTACTATAAATTAATCTATGGTATATTTAAGCTTGTCGATTAATTTACCCCTTCTGCACAAACTGTTTTATCACAATATTAACCAGTTACTATGTAATACGAGATGATATGTATGTTGATGTAAACACTTAGCCTAAAGAAGTAGACAACACAGGTGTGGTATATCACTTGCTTGTCGAATAAATAAATTAAAGGATAAAAAAGACATATCGCATAAACTTCTTTTTGCTAGAGTTTTTTGCAGCATACTCTACAAATATTTTGTGGTTTGTAATTTATTATAATTGCTAAAGTAAATAATTTTTATTAATGTAAGCTGTAGTTTTATTAATTTAAGCCTTATTTAGTTACAATATTTTCTTGACATTTTTGCCTGAATGTATGTTTTATAATTTTATTTGTAAATAAATATGTGTACTATGAAATTCTATTATGTACATCAACAAATTTTCCTTTTCAGAGTATTTAGATCCACTATCAAGAGAAGAAAATTTGAAATCATTAAATTTGTTAACATTTATAGTTTTAGAATCATGTTAGTAATTTTCTGATGACAAAATTTAGTGAATAACGCCAAAACAATCTCCACAGATTGATCCGACAAAATGAATTCAGGACTTTATATAAACGGCATTTGCTTGTTAATGCCACGTTTGATGAATGCTGTCATATTTAAACTAAAACAAAATACGTAAGAGTATTTTTGGGGTTGTTGGAGATATTATTTTGAATGTTATTCATAAATTAATTTCGAAATTAAAATTGAAAACTTCAGCTCAATTATCTGTAATAATATAGACTATTTTCTTGCTTAAACTTGACATAAAACATCAAAATTTTTCACAAAAATAATCAATATAAATATTATAAAAAAATTCGATTTTTTTCCTCACATTTTTCGCAAAAAAAAGGTAATAAAAGATCGTTTAATATATTTCCTAAATCGTGTTTTAACAGGCTTTCATCCCATACATATTATGGCTTAGACTTCTTATTATGGCTTAGACTTTAAATTTGCTTCTTCTCATCCTTCAAAATTTCCTTGGATAATTAAAAGAAAACATTGTATGCATAATTTCAGTAATTAAAATTTCGATAAATATAGTTCCTGGAAAAGAACCTGTGACCGACAGGTAGATATACAGAGGCTACGATATTAAATAACCGTTTATGCAATTTTGGTTCCGAACTCTAAAAAGTAGCTTTACGTTAGAAAATTTAATTATTCTGAGTAATAATCTTGTCAACGGATTGACGATTTTAAAATAAATATCAAAAGTAACATGTTGTGATATTCAATCGTAAATAAAATGATATTGTATCAGATAAGAAATTAACCACGTTTGACTAAATTAATATGTTAAAAAAACTTTTTCCATTACTTTATTCTCTTCGAGATATGAATATAAAAAACAAACCGCCCAATTGCAATGCAGGATAAGCATAAAGTATGGTGTCGTAATTGATGTCACAATATGAAATTGTTGATGTTCCTTCACAAATGTTATTGCACAAAATAGTTGTTTAAATAGTTGTTTGTATATCTCAAAATAGTTGTTGAACTAAAATAATCTTAAAAATATTTGCAATCAAATATAAACTTAGGATTTTTAAAATTTTTTCAAATTCATAGCGGCAAAATCAGAGAATAGTGAAATTAAAATAATAAATATAACCTCAATGTCGTTTTAAAAGATCTGTTAGATTTCATCCCGCTAAATAGGGCACAAGATTTAAATTGGTGTGTATGGTGAGGTACGTGAAATTACATTTAATACCATAATTAGGTACATATAAATAGAGATCTCCAATAATTTAATATAGAAAAATTTTCCAGGTTTTCTTAAATAAGCAACATTACAATCCTTGGAATATCGCGGTTGCATTCGCGATATTCCCAGGATCTTAATATTGCTTATTTAAGATCGTAATGTTGTTGATTTAAGCTATTGGGAAAATAAAGGCTGATGAAAATTTTTGTGGAAGTAAGATGAAGAAAACGAAAAAAAAATGAAAAAACGTGCAAAAACTTAGAAGCACACAATATACCCTAATATAGTCATATGAGTAGAAAGTATTAAAAATGTGTATTAAAATTATGTTTGACGTAAATAAATATTTTACATATGAGTCAAAATTTAATAAGTATTTGTATCAAAAAATACACACATCAACCATGTAAATTCTAAATTAACTAAAATTAACTAAAAGAATTTGTGTAAATAGATTCTATGATATTTCATCTCAATTTACTTTAAAATATATATTATTTTCATAATTTTCTAAGTACATATATATATATATATATATATATATATATAAATATATATGTATCATCATCATCATCATCATATATATTAATACGCTAAGGTTAAGATGTTACACTCCCTTTTTAGAAAAAACCTCACAACTAATCCACATAAATTATATATCATTTTATAGATAATTGCTTGCTCTACCGGCATCCACTACTAAAAAATTTATTATTGCTACTGTTTTTACAAATTAATTAATTATTAAAATTATATACACAAAACAGCAATGCTGCCATCTAACGGCTCAACGTCAATATGATTGACGGTCGGTAAAATTTTTGTTTAATTTCAAATCCACTCACGTATAAATAAAGTGGCGCTTTAGCTCAATGCTTTTGATACTTGCGCCTCTATATGTCAATTTTATTAAAATAGAATAAATAATGCGAAGACTTCGCACGGGTCACGCTAGTATATCTATATATATATATATATATATATATATATATATATATATATATATAATATGTATATATATATATATATATATATGTATATATATATATATATATATATATATATATATATATATATATAATGGACTTTAATTAATACTACTTAGTGGCCTGCGCTAGGAGAACAATTTAAAAAACTTCGCACATTTTATACATTCAATAAGCCACAGGGCTTAAAAGTAATATTAATTATTACTTAAATTTATAAATAAATTTTTAAGGTCACATTTCTTAATCATAAAGTAGTGGCACAAAATATTCACATATACACATTTAACAAAGAGCCGTTTTATTTCATCAACTTTAAGACATAGAAAAAGTTTCGTACAATATGTTCACATGCTACCTAATATAATTCAGCCAGCCTGAAACGCTTTATCACATCGTCACCAAGTTACCACTCTATACGAGCATAGGAAGCCAACAAAAGCAGCTCGTCCGATGCTTTTATGCCGCGTCGAAAGAACGAAGCAACATTGATGAAAGACATCACTCACGCTGAAAGAATAAATTACTTCTAAACGTTTTTGTATCGTCTGACTTCGCTACAAAGATGTCATCAAGCTGAGGTGTATAAACCATTGTATTTTCTTATTATTATTTACTCTTTAAAATATAACAATTGAAATTAATATAAACGTAATCATTTATTTTGGTAGAAATACTTAATACATTAAGATTGTTCGAAAGTGTAGCTTATCGTTTAATAAATTGATGGGTAAAGATTTCAAGATTTATACTGATAGTATAAGCCGCTACTTGTTATTAATGGGTTTAGTGAGTAACATAATTAGTTTAATTAGTTAATATATTAACAAGAAAATCCTGAGACGATAAGGGTGTGATTAGAAAAATGTCCTCGTTATGAAATAGTTATTGTGTGTCCAAACATTTTCTAACCGAGTTTACATCGGGTAGGATCAGGGGTTTCTTGCTAACCAAATATTGCTGGCTTGTAGTGGGAAAGATCATATATTTTCTAAGCCATAACTATTCGTTCTGGTTATGTATATATTTACATCCATAAATTCCTCATCATAGTCATCTATCATTCATTACCTGACAGGGTACAACAAACAATTTACGTAGACCTGATGACGCCTAATTATTCAGTTAGTAATAGTACAGAGCCAGATTTTTTTCTAAGACAGTTTTACGGTCTCGGACTTCCGGATATTTACAAATGTTTAGTTCCTTTTTACTTCGTGGTCGGGTTATTATTTTTTTTAACCATTTTTTTATTTGTTTTCCGTTAATCTGGTGTTACATATCTAATAACGGCATAACCATTTGTGTAAGCAATATATTGCACACGATCTATAAGATGAATGTGTATGGAGAAATAGTACACAAATGCAGGTTTATCTCTAAAGAGATTTCTCCCACCCACCTCTAAGGGTGACGGGAAGGTTGGTAATCTATCATGTGTTTGTGGACACTTTACACAAAATGTCTATAAAGCCGTTTAAATATATAAAACTATGTACTTCAAAATTGCCACGTGTAACCACCTTATTGAATTTCTCGTAATATAATATACTTTATATTACCCATAATACTCTGAAGGATACAATGATACGTCAAACATCAAAATCCAATCAGCTGTTTAGGCTCTAGGAAGTTGTAAAGCGGCAAATTTAATAAGTTCGGTTGACAAATATTACCTTCTTGTGTCGCGTGGCGCAATTATTGAAAAACACGTTAATTGAATTTGGATACTGAGTGGCATGAATACAATTCAAAAATAAAATATATGAACTGAATTTTTTGCGTCATATAATAATAGGTAAATAAAGCAATATTTGAATTTACACTACCACTGCAGCTGTTGTCAAATTACTTTATTACGCTCCTTTTAAAAAATATTTGTGTAAACAATTCGGGTCTGTCAGTACAATTGTCTTTATTTCCTTTTTCTATTTTATAATGTTTCAGATAATATACACCGTCACTTCCAGATTTGTAGTTTTAAGTGACAAGAGCGACATAATTTTGTTCCATTTTTTTTCTAGTCAGTAAATATTCATTACCAACGTATTGTAATAGTACAGTCCAAAATAACCTTGTTAACATATTCGAGGCAAACAGGTTGAAAAAATAAAAGTATGTGAACTTTTTGGCTATTGTAAAAATTTAATGACGCAGTGTACCATTACACTAAAAAATAAAACTTTATTGTATTGGCTTGCTGATGTTGGCCTTTTTTTATATAATTTTATTTATTACACCCTTAACATCCTAAACAGATCACTACTGAATAATTACTCCAAGGTTTTAATGGTCAAATATCCATTATAATTTTGTACAAGTATATAAAATTTACTAATACTTCTCATTTTATTTTTTTTGCTCCGTTTATGAATATTTATTATTTATCTACTCCACTTAGTTTTGCTTAGAACTCTTTAATGTGTTATGCTAAATCAAGGAATAAGGTGGGTTGAGGTAAAAATTAACACGCGTTTAAGAGTAATATAAAATACATAATTGTCTTTTATCCTTCAATTCCTTTCCTCCTTTTATAATTTCTAACTAAAATTATTCTATTTGTGAAACTGTTGTAAGGAATTATCTTTTGATTATATCTTTAATTTATGCGGTTTGATGGTAATTTTTTTTCGCAAGCAGCTGCATATATATCTCGTCAGTCGCCTCGTTGCACTTGTTGAAAGAGATTATAATGACAATGACATTTTATACCCTGGAGGTAAATAAATATTTTATTGATAAAGTGAAAGTAAGTAAATAAAATTTATAACATACTGCGAAACCAAAATGAATTCATTTTTCAGCGAATTGAAACAAAGGCTTTTTAGCATTTCTTTCTCTTTTTCAGTACGCATTGAGCAGAGTGGTGGTGGTGATCATATATGATGCAGATGAAACATCAGCTGTTTCCCGGATGCCGTTATTAAGGTTAAAAGGACACACATAAACACACGCGCATGCACGCACGAGCGCACTCACACACACATACATGTGCATGTGTGCACACACACACACACACACGCACACACACACACACACATGCGCGCGCACACACACACACACACACACATGCACATGCACACACACACACATGCACACACACACGCACGGACGCACTGGCTTGTAAACCCAAAAGAATCACTTGTCACTGTCCGTATTCTTTGTTGTTTCACTGTTCACTAGTTTCTTTTTATATATTTACTTTACTAAAATATTAATTAAGTATTTATCTTTTTTGCTAAAATATTTATTATAATAACAGATAAAATAGATTAAAATGGATAAGATTGTTTTCAGTGTTAAAATGAAGTACTTTGAAAGCATCAACTCTAGTTTACCATTATGTACTTGAAAATGGTTTTAATGTCAAAATGAACATTATAACAAACGGTTTACAACGACACCCCTACGTTATGTTGTACTGAAAAAAATTAAATTTCCCGTACAATTGAAATTTGTTTTTTTTTTTTTAAATTTTTCTTTGTTATTTCTGAAAAGCTTTCAGCAGTATCATTTACGACTACATTAAGACTATGAACCACAAAAGAAACATAAAAAGTATGAGGATTCATGTCCAAAATTATTTTTACAAGGTGACACCCTTGTGACAACCCTTGTTTGATGAGCTTATGGCAAATACAACTGCCCAAAATATCACGAACCTGATCATCTACGCTCTGGGGCATCCAGCTGCGCCTTATATGACAAAGATTACCTAGCAATACTTCAGGTAGGCGACTTAGAATGGCTTCCACCTCTGGTAGTTTTATGTTACAGTATTGGTAATACGTTTGCTTTTGATTTACGATTGTGGTGTCTGGTTTATTATATGAGTGCCCTTCGCCACAATGATTACTTGAGGTTTACTCACGACCAGATCACTGCTGCTTTTTTAAAATTTAGCATATTTCATGTAAAGATACTAGATATTATGTCTTCCACTCCAACAAGATTGCTTTGACCATGCATTTTAATATAATACATTCATTAAATTGATAATTCATCCTTTCGTCTTAGAGTTTAGTAAGTCTCGAGTTTAGAGGCAGTTTAAGCTCGTGGGTGTTACGCGCGGGGACGATGTAATAGTTTATTTCCTTCCATTAAGTGTACAAGTATCCTATAATACTTACCTATCTTATGCAGTCACACAATTTAAAGGAATATTATAAGATGCTACCAGGGGTGGTTATATGCATAATATAAATAAATATTAGTAGCAAAATGAGAGTGAAAACGAAATACAGTACAAATTTACTTATATTTAGAATAATTCTGCAAATGTAAAAATTGTAACTAAAAATTTGTTGTCCTTCGTCGTCTCAAATAAAAAATATTTGTTGCCAAAACTGTTCCTGTTGGTATTGTGTTTTAAATGAAATATTATTAGCAATTGAGAGATAACAGAATTTATATTTTCTTCTAATGGCTCTTGTAAAGAAAATAGTAGTAGGAAATACGAAAAAAAAAAAATTTTCATGTTTTAATGTGAAACCTTCTCTTATATCAAGTAAGATCCAAAATGGTAACGTACTTTTAACGTAAACATAATTCACGGCAAGGAACAAAGATATTTAAATAAGTTCCAGTGACATTTCAATATGTAATCGGTAATAATAATTGATTTAGATATTACAGCTATAAGCTAAAATGGCCTCAATATACATAAGTATATGTTGAGGCAGTGTCTCTCAACTTTGACTTATGTTTTAAGACTTTGATTAACATATCGAGTCAGGCACATAATACTTGAATTATTTCTCAGAGCGACCAAAAATGAGCATTGTGAAGACTGAGCATGGCAGACCAAATTGAGACTGATTTGAATCGAGTTGTTATTGGGATTTCGCCAATGAATCGGACACTGTAAGACAGTGTAAGTATTGAATATTTTCGTAAAATTTTAATTCAAAATTTAAGTTTATTAAACGCAGTCGCCAAACATAATGAATATATAATTATTATGAAATTTAGCCTATTTAGTTAAGAAGCCAAAAAATTGATAGGATGAGGAATTTGTAAACATATTTCATATAAAGTTATTAGGTATTAAATTATTTATTTAAAATATTCAAATTATGTACATGTTTACAGGCAAAGTATATTTTAAACAGCATGCTCTTATATTATTTCAAACACGATAGGGTGTTTCAATTCGGTACGTGTGTACATTCGCATAGACATTTAATTGCAATTCACAAATAAACAATTATTTAGGATCATGTCAAGATTATTAAAATAGATTTGACCTTATGTTTCCTTACATGCTATTTTCAAAATTAAAAAAAAAATTACCACCATGTGATGCTACGTGACACCTTGAGGAGACAAAAATGCAGTATGTAATCGGAATGTAGGGTCGTGACAGTGGCTTAAACAGCTCACTTCATTTCAGTAGTGTAGTCGAAAATCAAGGACAAATCATATAAAGAACCTAAATAACAGTTTTGTTAATTTTTTTTTATTAAAACGGTAATTTTCTTGTTCCTAGTAATTAATAATTTTAGTTATTTTTACTTAGGCTGTCTCAAAAATGGCAGTATGTATGAAGTTTTAATTCAGCTCTACTATTTGTTACATTTTTTGTTTTAAAAAAAGATACCAAAGAGTTAAATATAAAGTAGTAAAAACTCATGATCATTAAAAAATACTGTATACTTTAGAATTATTTTTGCTTAAGGAAAATATACTAGGAAATGTAGTTACATAATGAAAAAATTGATTAAATTTGTCTATACACACTTAAAAGTGTAGGGAAATCTTGTAGTGCAAATTATTTCGTACATTAAATTTTATTTATGTAAAATTATCTGTTTTGATACTAGCATTCACCATTATAATTCAATAATGTTTAATATCTTGTATCTTGTCAAACTTTTTAAAGCAACACTTATAGTACTTTAAGCTGTTTGTATGTTGCTGTACCTCGAAAAGTTTCCTTTTTTAATGAAACACTTAAAAAAACCACTCACGTGTTCATCCATCTGTCTGTCTGTTAGAGCCATTTTTCACAGGAATCCTTAGGCGTAGATTTTTTTTCATTTTATATATCGTATGGGGTATGAATTGAAGAAATAACTTAGACTCAATCAAAAATTATCTATTTCAGAATTGTTTGTGAACTGGGTCCAGATATATCACTTAATTTTCTTAGAAACCGTTTATTTCTAAAACATGATAAAGCATATATTTTTATAGATAAGCTTCAAAAATAGTTATAGTGAATGTCGTTTCTTTACTGGAAATACGTTACTAGACATTTGTCTAAATTTATATGGAAAATTATAACCATGATTTTAAATTCCAGGTTATATTTTTTAACATATTTGAGGATTCCTTACGTCTCTAAAAATATATTAAACTATAATGAACTATATGCTTACACGTTTAAAAATTACATCAATATTTGTAAAAACGTAACAAATATATGAGTTAACTTTTAACGTTTATATGCACCTAACGCTTAACATTTATATACGGAAGCTTTGTAATACGAGTACTATTCATACTGAACAGGTTTATTACTATGATGAATTGACTGTGGAATAATCTACCTCCAAAAGCATGTGATGTGATCAAAAACTATATGGATGGGTTTTTGAGCGGCAATACGTGAATAATCCATATTTTCTTTTCAATAAAATTTATTAATAAAATATAAAAATTACAATGCATGCCACGAATATTTTGTTCTTTTGTCTCTCTTCGTAGCTTATTTAAGGTCACACCTCTCATAGGATGGCTACAGAACAGTCTGTCCCGGGTTCTTACAATATATTCATTCTGGTCTTAATATCTTTCTTGACTTTGGATGTAGTGTTACATGGGACTTTGAGCCTTTTTCTAATTTTCTTCCAGCTAAAGCGAAAATTTACATTTGTGAAATATTTCTGTTACTATTAATTTATTATGAAGATGTGTACTATCTTGGTATTATTGAAACATATTAGAACAAGTTAAATTACCTCCAAAATTTAGGCATCCAAAACATGTTCAGCCATAATAAAAATACTTTACACTCACAAAAAATGTTTACACTCCAAGCTGTACAATTTTGGAATTAACTGAATACCAAGAAAATATCGCCGACAAATGTTTCTGACATAAATCCTAGTCCTTTTGCGCTCTTGTCCTGTCTGTCTTTTATTTTGACAAATATCACTGTCCATTACATAATTTTTATATTTTTAAGAGAACTGTACTATTTTATATTGTTAGTTCTGCCAACCAATTATTCTACACTTTTATTTATATTTGACTAAAAGAGATTGCTGTAATAGTAACAAGTACGCCATGCGTACATTATGTGTTTCTTAATTGCCTTCTCAAATTTAATGTTAATATACTTATACCAAATTTGACAAAAAATAACTAAATAACATCTTTGCTATAATTTTTTTTATCATATCATATATGACATACTACTCCATAATATACCAAATATGTGGGAATATTTATAATTACAATAATTTTAAGCCTTAAAATATTATAAGCAGTATTATTCTCATATTTAATACCTGATGCAGAATTTTCAATTGTTTACATCCATGTTTCTATCTATAGTGTTAATGTTATCACAGAAATTAGTAAAATGGAAGGTAAAGAAATATACGTACATATCATATTACGTTTAGTGTCTTTTGCACAGATATTGGCATCTTTCACTTGTATATTTCTTTAATATGAAACCACGACACATGTATTCGCCACGACATATGTACGACACATGTCGTCACCGTGGTGTGTTGGGTTGATCACAAAGCATACGGCCTTTGACGATGCGACGCACCGCGGCGACCCGGGTTCGATTCCCGGCCGTTCGTCGAACGGGGCTGGACTGGTGTTGTGGTTGGCTGTAAGAGATTGCTCTTGTAGCAATAAGTCCGCCATATGTATCAATTAGATACATTAAAAAAGATAACTAAATAAATAAATAAATTATCTTGAACTGTGTGTTATGAATGAACAGACGTAAAATAAAAATGCTAAATAAATGTCACTTGTGGAATTTGGGTTTCTTATTCTCTCTTAATAAAAAAATGTTTTTCTATCGTAACTAATGAAGTAATTTCAAAATATACACAGTATCTGTTGTTCTTGTCACGATTATTACAAATTTTATTAATTTTAATAAAATGTTATCCTTGTACAAATTAAATAAATATATTTTTAATCTATCTTTTTCAGGTATATATTAATTTGCCACATATACTAATTTCAAATAATTAATTGGTTGTTGAACTTACCTGTTAATTCTTATCTCGTTTATAAGTACTAACATTTGTCGAAACAAACGTCCGTTCTAACTAGTATAATGCCCATAGACCAAATTATTTTATAGTGCCGCCGTCAGTTAAATGCCAACAAAAATATTAATCGCAATCAAGACTCGACCCGACGAAGCAGCCGAAGCACCTGCGGCTCGCCACTCTCGTGCCGAATTACGTTGAAAGAAAATGTTTGTTTTTGCGAAAACGAAAATCCTTCCACGTTTTCCTGGTTGCTTCTACGTCCTCTCTAAATATATATAATTATGTGTAGTAATTTTTTTGATACTAACATAAAGATATGTGTTACTTCACATAAATTTCAAGACTCACTAAATCCGGTTGACGTAGGAGGATGTCTCTATAATATTCATAAAGGATGTCAGAATTTTATGTATCATCTCAATTAGAGTTCATTTCTAATGAAATAATAGAATTCCCACCAAATATATTGAATATGACTAACTACTGGACATGAGCATTAAATGGTACTAATTACGATCAATAAAAGTGTAATAAAATTTGTTTCAATTTTTGGAAAAGAGGAAAAAAGTAGTTTTTTAATAATTACCACTTTACAAAATTTTGTAATTTTTGTCATTTACCCTCATCAATTGAATCACATGTATGGATTCACTAAGCTGTAGAAATTCAGTTTATATCTTAAAAAAACATTTTTTGTAAAAAAATTTAATGACCTTGGATTGTGTAATAATTTTCCATTTTGAATTTATCGATAACGTCCAATATCTATATGCTATTAGGTAATGATGGAAAAGTAATATTAAAAATACATCTTGAATTCGTAAATCACAATTGAAGAAATCTGCAAAGTTAGAAATGAGAAAAAAAATAAGATGCATTTTCATTTGAATTCGTTTATTCCTTTTCATATTAGTGTCTCAACTCTGCCATTTTGTTTGGATTGCCTTTGTCTCAAGGTAACAATATTTCAGTGATATCCTAATAAAGGGATTTGAGCTGGCGGTAATATTAATTAGCGCGTGTATATTAAAGATGAGGTGTCAGAAATTATCATAGGTAGTATAGAGTGCAATTGTGAATTGAACTATAAGTATAAATGTAAATATAAGTTCTAACAATTGTAACCAGTATTCATTTGTGACCAGTTGATCCTATCTACAGATTAAGCTATTAAACTAATAAGCAGTAATTTAGAAATTGTCGAAATTAATACTATTTTTGTATAAATAATTGTCGGTTGTGCTCTCATATAGAAGAATATTTCAAGTCAGACGGTGATGTAGAAACAAAATATTTATAAGTAGATTAACGGCTATCAACATTCTGAAGTTCGTTAAATTAAATGAAAATGTATATGACATTAATTGGCGATGTTAATGATCTAAATGATATAGTGCAACGTCTCATTTTCAAAAATTAAACTTCAAAAAAATGAGGTAAGAGATAAAAGCAACATATTTTACAATTATTGATTTTAAGTACAATTACGCAATAATAGCTCTAGTGAAACATTTTCATAAATTATCCAATTTTTAATATAGTTTTAGAAAATTCTTAGTTTCCGAAATTAGTATATTTATTGCTTAATCCTACTCAAAAATAAATTAAATCGACCAAGTATTAGTTTGACTTATGCTGTTAGTGAATGATACCACTTTATAGATATGTAGATGCGTAAGTAAAATCTGAACCATTCGCGTATATTACGCTTTACCATCCAATATAGAATTCGTTTTTCCACTGAACAGAGATCTGATGCTTGCATCCAATAATAGGATTAAATAATCGGATATAAATCCTAGAGATAAACTACTAACATTACACAGAAGGTTTGTTCTTCCGACTCTCCGATTCGCTTGACTGAGCCAATCGTTGGGAGGTCATGTTTCTATGCATTACAGCATATCTCTTTACGTCTCAGACAGAAAACTCTACGACTAAAAGAACGTAATAGAAAATTGCAGGTTTCCGAGAGTTGGGAAAATTGGATGCGATTATGGGAAGAAAAAATTGAATTTACATTCCCAGATGTTCCCGTATTGTGTAACCCGTACAGTAATTTGATGAACCATGGAAATATGATAAAACGTTTATAATTATGTTGTCTTTTAAAATAAGGGATTTACTTCAATCTTTATTTTTTTCAATTTCATGGATACTAGGTTTTACGTAGTTATGAGTGTCCATAAAAAACATAGCTGGAAATGGAATAGTTGTCATTTTTGCTCAATATAAACTTTATCAATATCTATTTACAAATATTTGATATTTTTCTAAAATTTATTGGTCAAAAATTGTAATAAAATATCATTCCATACATTTCTCCGAACGCGTTTTAAAAGGCCTTAATCTTTCAATTTCTCAAAATTTCTACACCTAATTTCTGTGACTACACTTTTCACAAATATACTTAAAATTAATTTTCTAGATCACATGATCTCGTTTAACGAATGCATGTGATAGACAGACATATAGACTGAAGCTTACGTGATAACATAAATATTTATAGAAATTTGGTATAAAACAATAAAAAATGGCATTACTTAAAAAATCTAATAATTCAGGACAATAAATTTCTTATTAATTAATTGATTAAAAATATTACGTCAAAGATAACAACAGTAATTAAAAATACATTTCAGATTAGAAATTAACTATGAATTATTTTGTTCAAGTAAAAGCTCATTTCCATTACATTATCTCTAAAAAGGTAATAAAATTAAGTTAGCACAAAAAAAGAGCACAAGCAAGTTAGAAAACATATAAAGTAATACTCCGCAGTTGTATTCATGTCCTGAAATTATTGATGCGAATACATCTGTCGAGTTATATCCCACAGAATAGAGCGTCGATTTTATTTAGTGAGACGTACATAACATAAAATAATTTGATACATAGTATCTGATATTTCCATTCATTTTATTTTGAAAAACTTATTTAACCTTTCACTCGTTGCCTTTACCCAACTGCCGCATACCATGGGTTTTGTTTATCAATCTGTGCATTTACTTATATATGTACGTTGGCCTGTCCGGGCATCACTCTGTAGGTCTAGAATGGTTAATCTGATTTCGATAAATTATTAGAATATCTTTAGAATCGTTTTAACCTTCCAAGTGCATTTAGATAAACGATGTCAAAGTAGTTGCAATATTGCAGTTGGGAGTCGTTATTTTGTATAATGTAAAATAATAAAAATTGGAAAAAAATCGTCACGATCGATATTTAATTAAACATGTGAAAAATGTGTAATACATTGTGTAATTCAATATAAAATTATTTGAAATTTGGCTTTAGATTGTTCGTTATATGTTTTATCAAGATTTAAAACTAAAGGGTTTCTAAGAAAATTGAGGGTATGTGTAAAAATTCTTAAATAGATCATTTTTGTTTGAATCTAAATTATTTCTTCAATTCATACCCCGATGTAAAACATTTTACAAAAATCTACGTCAAACTACGGAAACTGTTGGTCTGTCCAAAGGAAAAAACGGCTTGGACAGACCGACAGACACGTGAGTGGTTTTATAAATGTTTCATTAAAAAAGAAAACCTTGTGAGGCACAGAAACTTAAAAACACCTTAAAGTGCTATGAGTGTTACTTCAAAAAGGTTGACTAGATATAAGATATTAAAAAGTTATTGAATTAAAGTGGTGTATGCAAGTATTAATGCAGATAATTTTAGATAAATAAAGCTGCAATATACGAGACAATTTGCACTCGAAGGATTCCGTATACGTGCAAGTCTGTACAGACAATTTAATCATTTTAATTTTTCCTTAAGCAAAACGTTTTTGTGAATTTCTAAATAATACTCTGTTTTTATTGGTCATGAGCTTTTTACAATTTTTTATTTAAGTCTTTACTATTCTCTGTGTATAAAAATAGGTAACAAATATTAGAGCCGAAATAAAATTTCATAGGTAATGCAATTTTTGAAATAAACTAAGTAAAAATAACTAAAGCTTGTAATTATTAAGATCAAGAAAATTATTGTTTTTAAGAAGTAAATTATGAACAAATATGTTCTCTAGCTCCTTTATATGATGCGTCCTTGATGTTCTTTGTTACACGCCTAAATATTTTCGACTACACTACTGAAATGAAGTGAGCTGTTTAAGGCACTATGACCACTCTACATTCCGACCACATGTTTGATATTGATGTCTGATAGCGTGTCTGTGCTTTCCTGCATCTTTGTAGGAAATTTTTTCAGGATATTTTTTTACTGCACCTTTGTCTCCTCACGATGTCACGTCGCAGCATTGGGTTGTAATTTTTTTTAAATTTTAAACGCGGAATGTGAGGAAACATAAGCTCAAATCTATTTAATTAACATTCATTGTTAATTTTGATACGATCCTACGTACCCGTTACTTAACAATGCAACACATTTTCACAGATATTTATATCTGTGAAAATGTGTAGGGGATTCGAATTGAAACAGCCTATTTTATCTTAAATAATATAGGAGCATACTATACAGAAATATACTTTGCCTGTAAACATATTTATAATTTAAATATTTTAAACAAATAATTTAATATTTAATTAATCTGTACATGAAAAATGTTTACAAATTCCTCATCCTATAAATTTTTTTTGGCTGCTTTACTAAAAATATTAAATTTTATAATAATTAAATTTTTATCATGTATGGCGACAGCGTTTAATAAGTCTAAAATTTTGAGTTAAAAAATAGAGAAAATAGTCAATACTGACACTATCTTACCGTGTCTAATTCGTTAGAAAAATCCCGATAACAACTCGATTTAAATCGGTCTCAACCATGACTGCCATGCTCAGCCTATACGACGCTCAAGCCATATATCGGATCTCCTAATCTTTGTTGATCGCTCTAAGACATAATTAATGTATAAGATAAGTATCAGGTGTCTGATGACTTAATGAAAATCTTAACACTACCTTAATATATACTCGTAAAACTGCGAAATTAATTATTATTCCCGATTAAATACTGAAATATCACTGGAACTTATTTAAATTTTAATTTTTTCTTTGTATTTCCTACTACTGTTTTCTTGGCAAGAGATATTAGAAGAAAACATAAATTTTATTATCTCTCAATTTCAAATATTATTTCATTTAAATCACAACAAAAAAAGGAAAACTTATAGTAACAATTTTTTTTATATGTTACCTTATAAATTTAATTTGTAGTTTTTTGTAAACGACATCGAATTTTAATTTACCGTTTTTATATTTGCGGATTTATTCCCAATATAAAAGTAATAACTCGTATATATTATATTTCGATTTTCTCGGTTAAATATAATTTACGTAGAATTTATAGTATACAGTACAATCTTTCTTCGCTAGTACAGTTTAAAATATATAGATTTCATTCTGATTTTGTTTCAACTTCGATTTCACTCTCATGTTGCTACGAATAATACTTTATGTTACGTATATACTACCCTCTAATTTAGTATTTGAATATTTCGGTGTTTGTATATCCGCCAAGTATCTTTTAAAATATTCGTAACAGCTGACAGGCTAACTTTTAACCCCCAAGGATATTTATTTTTGTTTTTAATCGCTTATTAAACACCCCATGCACAAATGATAGATTTAACTAAAGCGTTGGACATACAGATATATTGTAAGAACAAAAGGTTATCAATCAGTTCAGATATTAACGGAGGAGACCAAAAATATACAGCAATTAAAATGAGCATTACTTTATCTGGTGATCAGTCGTGAAGCTCCATTCAACTCCATCACATCATTCATAAAGAAGGCAACTGAATAGAAAAAAAATACAGACTGGTGGCATCTTATAATATTCCGTTGAATTGTGTTACTGCATAAAAGACTATTATAGAATACTTGTACACTTCATGGAAGGAAATAAACTATTACATCTTCCTGGTGCGTAATACCTACGAGCGTAAACCGCATCTAAACTCGAAGCTTACTAAACTCTGAGATAAAGGGATTAATTATCAGTTTAATGAATGAATTATATTAAAATTTATGGTCAAAAGCAATATTGTCGGAGTGCAAGTCAATTATATACGATCATGATTATTAGAGAATCTAAATACAATGTATGCCTATTATATGCATACCTACTTATTGTAGTATGAAAATCTTTTAAACTCTGTATTATTTTTTTCATTTTGAAGGAGGAAAGAAAATGAAAGGTAAAAAACAAAAAATTATGTATTTTATATTATTTTCGAAGGCGTGTTAATATAATTTCTACCTCAAACCACCTTATTCCTTACTTTAGCGTAGCATATTAAAATGTGCTATCAAGAACTAATGGGAATTTATAGATAATAGATATTCATAAATGGAGTAAAAGAATTGTAGTGTAAAAATATTTAAGTTCTGTATTCTTTTTTCATTTTAAAGGAGGAAAGAAAATGAAAGGTACAAAACAAAAAATATGTATTTTATATTATTTTCGAAGGCGTGTTTCTTCCTCAAACCAGGTGGTATTTCTTATTTTAGCGTAGTACATTAAAATGTGCTAACGAGAACTAATGGGAGTTTATAGACAATAAATATTCATAAACGGAGCAAAAGAGTAAGAATAAGAAGTATTAGTAAATTTTACACCATTGTAATGGATTATAGTGGATATTCGACAATTAAACACAGTTCAATCTGACTAATATGAAGAATGGTTCAGTGGTGACTTGTTTAGGATGCTAAGAGTATAATAATTAAAATGATAGAAGAACGGGTGTCAACGTCAATAAAGGTAATTTTTTTTTAACTGTAATATCAGAGTATATGGATAATGAATATTTATTAACTCGGAAAAATATGACAAAAATGGAAAGTCAGAAAATTTTACATAAATATATTTTACTGTTATCACTCAATACTACAAATCTGGAAAGTGAAGTAAGAGCCATGGTGTTTATTATTTGGTACACTACGAGATAGAAAAAGAAAATAAGAACAGATATATAGACAATTCCGAATTGTGTACACAAATATTTTTGAAAAGGAGAATACTCGTAGAGTAAATCCAAGCATTAGCTTATTTCCCAATCATGATGTACTGCAAAAAATTTCAGCTCATATTTTTGATTTTCTAATTCTATTCATTATCACTCAGTATTCAAATTCGATTAACGTGTGTTTCAAATATCACAAATACCACAAGAGAGTGATATTTGTCAATTATACTTATTAAGTGTTCCGTGGAATTCATACAGCTGATTGGATTTTGGTATTTAAACTATTATATTTTTCATAGTTTTATGAGTAACGTAGGGTATACGTTACTATTAGAATTTCAATAAGGTGGGTGCTGGTGGCAATTTTGAAATAAATAGTTTAACATGCTTTAATGGTTTTATGGGCATTTCGTGTAAAATATCGACAAACACATAATAGATTACCAACTCTTTGCATCAATCTTAGGGTTAGTTAGAAGAAATCTATTTAGAGATAAGCCCGCTTTTATATATAATATTATTTAAAACACTTAATTTATATCTTTATATATCTTATTTCTCTACACTCATTAATTTTATACCTCGTGTGCAATATATTGTGTATACAAATCGATATACCGTTAATAAACATGTAATGTCCACAGACGACAAATTAATACATAGCAAGTAAAAAAAAATATTAAAAATAAATAAAATTGTATTGTAAACCCGAGTACGAATTAAAAATGAACTAAAAGTAAAATATCCAAGATCGGAAAGCTCTCTTAAAAACAAAAAATCTGGGTCTCTCTACTCTTATTAATTGAAAAGTTTGGGGCCATCAGGTCTACACAAAATTTTCGCTGGAGCTTCTCTAGTGTATTACAAGTTGTGACTTATACTAGTTCAGTATAAATCTCCAAAATTCTATCCACCAAATTAACATACGTTAATGTACACTTTGTCCTCTACAGTTCTAAGTCGCAGACAATTTGATCTATAGAGGGCAAGAAGATAGACGCATTAGAGTTGTGATCTTGGAGAAGAATCCTTGCATATTTGCTGTACATACCTTGGATGGTCAGAAGAATTACTAACATATCGGTTCGAAAACAACTCAGAAGCAAAACCACACTGTCTCCCATCTGCTACCAAAGAGTCCTCAACAGCTTTGGTCACACAACACGCAGGTAGTCAAATAATTTACAAAAGCCATAGGAAGTCAATGGTAAACGAATCCGCGGTAGATTTCCTACCCGATGGACTGACTAGGTCACTACGCTCACAGACCTCCCAATTATATCTGCCATTATGAAAGCCACCGGGTCTTTCAAGGATGAACACGACCTTTAGAAATGAAGAAAGTGACGTTGAAGAATATACGCTTTTAAATAATCTTTACGTATTTGGTTTTCCTACAAAATTAAAATTATTACGTTTATATTCCATTTTAATTGTAACGTTTTAAAGACCACATTTCAAAAAAAAAAACAATGGTTTAGGCTCGATGACATCTTTAAACCAAAGTCAAATAACACAAAACGAGGCATGTACGTACGTTAAAGTGCGTGCATGTATAAAAACGTTTAGATGAAATTTATTCGTTCAGCGTGAGTGATGTCTTTCACCCATGTCGCTTTCGGTGCAGCATAAGAGCGACGGACGAACTGCTTTTGTTGGCCCCCTATGCTCGTATAGTTCGGTTGGTTGTAATTTGGTGACGATGTGATAAAGTGTTTCAGGCTGGCGAAATTTTATTAGGTGGAATGTGATCATTTTATAGGAAACTTTTTCTACGTCGTAAAGTGGTGAAACAAAATGGCTCTTTGTTAAATGTGTACATGTAACTATTTTGTGTCATTATTTTATGATTAAGAAATATATTTATATGTAAACTATATATTTAGTATATTTATGTATACTTTTATGCTCTGTGGCTCATTGAATACATGAAATGTGCACAATTTAAAATTATAGTCCTAGGGTAGGCAACTAAGCAGTATTTTTAAAGTCCGTTTTTGCTATTGGCGTCGTTTGTTTTACAGAATATTAATATAATATATGTATACATAAAAACAAAAAATAAAGGAAATAATATATATTTTAAAGTAGGCTGAGGTGAAAGAGTGTAGATATATATTTATACGAATTCTTTTCGTTAATTTTGAATTTATTGGTTAATGTTCTCTTTTTCTTTTTATACAAACTCTTATTCAATACTGACTCAAAGATAAAATATATATTTACATCAAACATAATTTCAAAATACATCTAATAGAATTTTCTACTCGTATGACTGCTTACATTGTGTTCTTCTAAAGTTTCCTCAATTGCAACGCTTAGGTTTTTTCTTTAGTTTTTTTTCTTTTCTTTTCATCTTACTTCAATACATAATTTTATCCGTTTTTATTTCCTCGATAGTATAAAGTAAATACCAAGGAAAATATATTTATTTAGGCCTTTTTGTGAAATAAACAAATCGTTATAACCTTCGCTTATAGTCCTTTATCATATTTGTACAATAAGTTTTCCAAATTATGATATGT
This sequence comes from Druceiella hillmani, assembly GCA_039881145.1. Lineage (NCBI taxonomy): Eukaryota > Metazoa > Arthropoda > Insecta > Lepidoptera > Hepialidae > Druceiella > Druceiella hillmani. The sequence continues at coordinate 17,594,960 of JAYKKI010000016.1, read as the reverse complement.
TGACATTTTTAATCTAGAACAAAACACGTTTGTGGTGTTTGAAAAATAATTTTAGCACGTGGGTCTTCCCCTTCTCAAATGAATAAAATATTGTGAGATTTTGGTTTTTTTTTCATCATTGTTACACCTTAAATTTGCATTCAAATCCCGAATATTATTCCTGCTCTTTTAAATTCTCTTTTCTGGTCTTTTTATATAATCGGAAAAAAAAATTTCCATAAAATATATAGATTAATAAAATAACACATCCCTTTTAATTTTACTGTAGTTTCAAATAGTTTTTCTCGAAAGTATTTAAGTAGCTTCCAGTAATTTAAATTTGGCGGAAATAATTGGCATAACGAACGTTTATATTTTTAATGACAGCTTTACGTCATCTTGCATGTTAACATATACTCTAAAAATTATTGTTTTAGTCGGTTTTGGTATTATGTGCGGGGAAACACTTTTAATGATTTTTTAAAAATGTTTTTAAACATATTTACATATTTCAGTTCTTCAAAATCGTAATCGTTTCACGCGTTTCATTACTTATTTAAATTATAATAAATTTAGTTATAACATTTCCTATCCTGGAAGGCACTAAAATATAAAATGTAATTCCTAATTTGGTTAAAGTGTTAGATATATTAACTACTTATAGTACTAAAGCTTTGTAGGTTAAATGAAAAGAGCCAAGAAAATATGATAAACAGACTAATAGTCACCGTGTTAGTTCCATAAGAATTCTTCGCTTGTTATTTAAGTAAAATGTCTAAAAATTATGTTAAACAATATTTTATTTACATAATAACTGAGTAATTTCCTAAAAACATTGATCTAACAACGAAATTCTATATTGACTTAAAAATTTAAACGATCTCACATTTCCGAATTATTTTTTCTCACAGGGAAACAACATTTAAATAAACCGTCATATTAAAATATATCATCATAAAAGTAGCCCATTATGATTGTCTATGAAGTCTATTTAGAGTATTAAATGGAATACGTAGAAGGTTCCTTCTTAAAATCGACTATTATTTATAACTCGCTTTCGACAACTTCAATAGAAAAATTGAAAGTCTTATAAACTGATAGAAAGTTAACAAGACCTTTATAATAATTATAATCGTTAGAAATTCGGTAAATATTAATATGACAGACCTTTATTTTTTATTGTCAAAGTATAAACTGTTTTATTAAAAAAAAAAGTACACACTAAAACCATAGAGGGTCAAATTAAAGTCGCATTGTTGGTACATTTAAACAGCATCGTACGGTTTATTCAACTCATTAGTCTGTAAAATTCTAGAAATGAATGCAGAGTCATATGGACTCCATATGGATCTACTTATATCCTATTATGCTGAAGAAAATATAAAATTTTATTAGGTTTTTATTTTGAATATTGTCAGGTTTTATTTTAGATACGTTCAAGTTCGACAAGAATTGCTTTTGATCATGCATTTTATTGATAAATCCATGATCTTGCGTTTAGTACTGCTTTATGTTCGTGGTTGTTACTTGAGTAGACGATATCCAATTTCGTTTCATCTGTCTGGAGTAGACACAAATATCCTACAACGTTTGCCTGTCTTTCGTATACTCACATTGTTTAACACCATATTAGAAGATGTACGCAGTTTTAATATTTTATTCTGCTCCATTGACCACTTCAAGAATAGTAGTTCACGACTGATCGTTAGTTAGACTGATGTATATTTGAATTATTGTGTGTTTCTGTCCAAATTGTTACTATTTGTGCCCGCGACTTTGCTCGTGTGAAATTCAGAATAAGAAGAGTTATTAGGTGTAATGAACATTATCATTTCTCTGTTTTTTTTATTTTTTGTACTTTGATATGATGACTATTATTCAGAATAACCATTATACGTAAAAATATTGACAATGCATGAAATATGGATGGGTAAATATCGACAGAATACAGATTTGTTTAAGAAATCAACACATGGACTTCATTATTTATGAGCGTAACATTTAAAAATAAAACTGATAGGTGGTTTAGCGATACATTTATTTTGATATTATTATAGATCAACAACCAGGGAAAAAATATAATATTTAAAAATAACACCAGCGTGGTAATCACTTTTGTACACCACATAAAGGAATAGTAGATTGGTTGGTGGGAATTAAACCCGTGCTTAGGCATATATGTGAAAAGTTCTAACCATTACATCGCGGTTTATCTAACTGACCAGTCGAAACTTAATAATAATACTATTATTATTGTTGTCATTACATGTTTCCAATATCTATAAGTATAAATTTTACTAAAAACGCGGATAGGTAGTGTTGAAAGTATCAATGACGTAACATTTACCAAGTGAGGGTTTTCCTTTTTCTGTACTATCCAGCTAAAGAGTATCATATATGTTTTTGAGGATATAAACCATTGCTATACCAAATTTCATCAATATCAATCTAGCAAATTAAACGTGATTGAGAAGAAAATTAACAGATAGAAAGGCTGACAATATTTCTAAAAACAGTCTTTCGATACGCCAAATCATTTCTATACGCTAAATCAATTACTCTTTTTAACATATTTTCCATATACATATTTCATTCTTTTACATATTATTGTATGTATATTTTTATTACTATTTTATATTCCTATGTTCTTCCACACGCCCAAAGCTTTGATTAAATCTTAAAGTTAGGTGTGGGGTTTCAATAAATTAATAAAGATTAATATATATTTTTGACGTGATTTTTTAAAGCATTTTAATTGGCGTGTGGGGGACGGGAAATTGGTGGAATGAACAATTTTATTCTCAATTTTCTCAGCAATTGATACGAAAGGATAATCAGAAATGTAAGGTAAAGTAACCAGGATTTTAATTTGAACATTACCGAATTGACTGAAGACAATTTCTATGCAATGCTTAGTTTAGAACCGTCTTAATTACAAATTGTATTGAGCTATACAAAATAATGATATTTCAACCGCGATATTTCATGGATCGTCATGTTGTTCGTTTAAGAAAACCTGGAAAATTAAAACGATTCTAACGATTAACTTTTCTAAATCCGTTGCACTTTTAGAGATTAACGCCCGTACACATCCACATACATAAGTACGTATATGGACTGATAAACAAATTCCTTTCATGATGTGTCGCAATAAAGTATGGCAGAGAAGTGAAAGATTGGATATTTTTTTTAATTAAATTAATAGATATTATAGATGATTCTCTCTTAATACGTACCAAACTATTTAATGATATTTTATGTTCATCTCCATACACTTCAAATCAGATTGTGTACCGTATTTTGTGGGACGTTATTTAATAGATTTTTCAAAACGAAATTGGGGTAACATTTACTATTTTTATTTCTCTACACTCTGATTGCAACCACGGATTTGAAAATAGGTACTTTTTTGAAATATGTACTTTTATTTCATTGGAAACATCATTTAAAATTATTTTAGTTCAACAAAATTTCGAGATATAAACAATTAATTGATATATTTTAATGTAAAAAATTGATACATATGGCGGATTTATTGCTACGAGAGTAATCTCTTACAGCCAATCATAACACCAGTCCAGACCCGTTCGACGAAATGCCGGGAAACGAACCCGGGTCTCCGCGGTGCGCCGCATCGACAAAGGCCGTATGTCTTGTAATCAACTGACCACACCACGGCGACGACATTTTTTTACAAGCTCACTTGACACAAAAAGTTAAACTTTGTCATATTTATAGAATTTTAGTTACACAAATTATGTATACAATTATGTATACAAATTAGTTTTCCCTCTATATATAAACCACTTAATTACTTATATCTCAATTAAAATCAAAGTATTAATGAAATCAGTTCATCGCAAATTTCTCCTATTAATTTATATAATAAAACACAGTATTATGGTAATGTACGTCCGACTTTTCGCACTTTCTAGTAGAAGGACTTTCTGTCTGATGCCTAAAAGGATGTGCTCTAATATTCAGAACCTGGCAATTCAACAGTTGACTTAATCAAGAGAATCCTAAAGTTGGAAGATAAAATCTGAACGTGTATTCCTAGTCTTAGTCTAGGGTTATACATCGAATTTTGTCACTTACTATTAGACACAACAATTGGAATTATATTGAATGAAATTAATTCGATGGTCCTACCTACATCTGAACTTACCATCGGAGGCAAGTTCAGATGTAGGTTCTCTGCTTTACAGGAACGCTGATCGCCCAGAAGTAAGGCGTGCAACACCCGCAAACGATGTGGACTTCACATTTACATAAATAGAGTAAGAAATCCGAATTGCGCATGTTAAATTTGTTAACCGGCTTAACTAATTTACTTTATAATGGAATTAGGCAATAAAGTAATTAATTTATAAAAATAAAAGACACAAGTAATTTTTAAATTTAATTTATACATCAAGTTATTTAACAAGTTTTCCGCTATGGAAATGCATACTTGTGCTGAATGCGACGTTTTGTAATATGCAATTTCTAATGTGTTCAGCAGTGTTATCCGAAAGGTAGACACGATTTATTTTAATAATTTTAGAAAACTCTCCTAACTTGGAAAACTAAGCTCAAAATATAAAGGGGTTATTGTACGTCATTTTAAGTAAGAAAATGACCGATATTGTTGTAAATAATTCAGCCGATATTTTCGATTTAAATTTTAAAACTTATTTATAAATTACATTCAGACTATTTTATACACTAAATTCAAAAGCATCCTTACGTGTATTGTTGAGGTATAAATATGACATTATCCATTAAATGTGGTATTAACGAGAAGGATTCATTTATATAAAGCCCTTAATTAATTTCGTACAATGAATCGTACGTTGAAATTACTTTTGGCTTTATTCACTTAATTTTGTCAAGAGAAAGTTATGTATGATTGGAAATTTAATAATTTCGAATTTTCTTCTCTTGCAAGTAGATCCAAATGTTCGGAAATGAAATATTTTTTGATGTACATAATGGCATTTACAATACAAATATTCATGTATAAATAAAATCATGAAACTCACGTCCGTGCGAAGATGTCAAGAAAATATTATAATTGAATAAGATTTATGCTAATAAAACTTGGGTAATCCTTATTTACCTAATATTTTTTTATATATAACAAACATAAACGATTTGTCGAGGACGGTGAAAAAAACATCAGCAAAAAGACTTGCATGCGACATGTCGCGAACTTTATAACATTTTATCCTTTTATGTAATTTATTTATTTGACAAGCAAGTGACAAGCTACAGCTGTGTCATCTTATTTAGGCTCTGTGTTCATGTCGACATACATATTATCTCGTCTTACGTAGTAATTGGGTTACATTGTAATAAAACTTTATGAGAATAAGGGGTAATATTAATGGGCCTGCTTAAATCTAGATAAAAGTACTTTAAAGTTGTGAAATTTAAGTTATGTGTTATGTGATGAACTGCTATACACTGCAGTTAAGATGGTCTGAAGACATATATAAATATATTTATATATATATATATATATAGATATGTATATATATATATATATGTGTGTGTGTGTGTGTGTGTTTGTGTGCGCGCGCGTGTGTGTGTGTGAGTGCGAAGCGAGCATGCGTGCGTTCCTGTGAGCGCGTGCGTGAGCGCGTGGGTATGCGCATGCTCGTGGCGGTAGGCATACGCGTGCCCGTGTACGTGTGCCCGCACGCGCGCCTGTGTGTTTTTATGTGTGTGTGTATAAGTATATATGTATTTGAAGACGCTAGGAAATAATGTATGATTCACGATATTCCCTTGTTTACTTTTTTTAGTTTAATGAATGTAAAACATATATATGTTTATATGTTTTCTGTATATGTTTTCTTGCAATATATATGTAATAGTTATATAATAGTTACATGCTTTCGCACGGTGACCTTTTCTATTTTTTTTGTGTATCCTATATTTCTATATACAAAATTAAAAAGTCTCTTTTAGTGTTAACTTCTTAGTCAGACTTTACTAATTGTTTTTAATTTTGTTGCAAAAATTTGATCTTGTTCATTTGTTTTTTTACTTGAGAATAACTATATTGTCAGCATTTTTTATTAAAGAATTTTTTCATTTACATTTAATAATATTGATATTGATATTTATATACAGTGTTACCTATTTCATACATTCGAAGTAAATCGTACTTAAGGAGTAAACTCCAGTCGCGCACATCAGAGTTGATACACAACATTTTATTCCTAAAATTTCATTAAAATCTGTTCCTTCGTTTTTTACCTGCGACCTCGCTTCTTTAATTTAGATTAACTTATATCAATGAAATTATGCAGGAATTGTTCGATGAAATAAGAGAATATTAATCAAGTTTTGGTATATTTCTTCTCTCGTTAATAAAAATAATATATTCATATGTATGTTAATGTTCATATATACACAACTTTCATATGTATGTCATTGTGTATGGAGCTTTCGTAATACTTTTCGTACTTCATATGTCTATTTCCATAAGTTTAGCATGTTCTGCTTTTTCTTTAATTTGTTTATTACTTAAGCGTGCCAAATGGAAGTATACTTCAAAGCAATTTCGGCGAAAATGAAGAGTTTTATTGCATTCATAGATAAGTAAAATAAAATGTTATAATATTTTTGAGAAAAACGAATTATTTTAATTATATTTTGACATTGAAGTTTTTAGAATGACGTGTATTCACTTACATTATTCCTTAAATTTACAAGTGGACATCATTTGTTTTTGTTGTAAACTACAATAAGGTTCAAACTACGTTTGATTTAAACCCATTCCACAAACATTTTTGCTCATGATCCCAAATGCACCAAAGATATTCGAATTAAATAATTTAGAATAATTATCTTATTTAAATAGGAAAGTGGTTTAATATTTCTATAAATATTGCTGTCAATATATTGAGTGAAAGATTTTAAGGACTGCATAAAACAAAGCCCAAATCAATCATTCTGTAATTTTTAAATTGCATTGCAAACCCATCTATCGCTCTCGTGTGAATTTGCCTGCGCAGCAACATACATAAATCACTGATGGTGAGCCTTGGTGATGGGAAAAATATTTACGCTGCTTCTTGTTAATACTTTTTCCCCTCTTTCTGCGTGAATGTTTGCGTTATAAATCGTAAATTTCTACGTGTTGCTCATTTGTATTTTGTGACAATGTACCGATTCCGATTCTATGAGGGGAATCCGTTAGGGCCAGGATATTGAGAAGGCTATTGTATGATAAATGAAAAGATATTAGTTCATTTTAAACTACGTTAATTAAAACGTATCTTTTAATATATTATTTTCTAGGCGGTATATAACTATATATTAGAAGAAAGTTCAAGTTAGTCTTAAAAGTTACTAATAAATCACAGCTTTTCATATCGTATATTTTAGATCGCACATTTATTTTTGGAATTTATTTCAAAAACAAATCTAAATAATTCTAAGCGAGTCAGTATTTTTTTGACGTATGTAAGGTCACGCAAATATAGTTAATTTGTATTAAAATGATTTATTTACATACGAGCATTATTTGGTAGATGTGTCTCTTAACATATTATTGTAGACTGTCTTATTTATTTTTCCCTATATTCCTAAATTTGCATACTTATTCTGAACACTGAATTAATATCAGGTTTATAAATTTATGAAATTTAAAAAAGAGTTAACCCCAGTTTTTTTTAAAAATAATGTCAAATATAAAAATATTTTAAGCGAATTATATTCACAATTAATATGTAATATTAACATCAAATACGAATATAACGATTCATATCCTTCTTTTTTTTTAAATACATATTTGGTTTTTAATCAAATAGTTAATCAAATAGTTTTTAATCAATAGTTTCTAAAGTAATTTGAACGGCCGAACTGTAGCGCTGGACAGTGGACTGGAACTGGAAATATAATAATAATGCTAAGTAAGTACATAAAATGTGCACTATCATTTCATGAAATTTTGTATAAGGATTCCGTAGTCATTAATCGTGTTCACAAACTATTCCAGTTCGATAACACCCTCCGATACGCACGCACGCACTCACGCACGTACGTATGCACTCACATTATAATAGATAAGCGTACAAGGGTGGAATTAATACATTTTTGCAGAGCAAATTATTGTATTAATATGTAAAAATTAACAAAGCGTGGAAGTGTTTGCAGAGTAAAGTAAGAGAGTATGATAACAGTAATTATTCTTTTAAATAGTGATATAGAAATATGAGTGTCACAACTTCATTTCTGAGGTGGTCATAACTTCAGTTTAAGATTATTATTTTAAATATTGCATGCGATTGAAATCAAAACGGTTAGTTACAGGAGTGAATAGTCAATGGATAAAAAGTGTTGATAAATAAGAATAAGTGCAAGAAATATATTCACTTTTGTATACTTTATTACAGATATTAAAATTAGATGTGAAATTGGCTTTCATGACTTCACTTCCATTGTATGATGGGATGCTATTAAATATAATTAGGTTTTTGAATATTTATATGCTAGTATTTTCTGATAACACCTTCACCTGCGTAAACAGTTTGACCACCATCAACAAACTCATATTATTAAAAATGATTCATTTGTTTATTGAACATTCAGTTTTTTGTTAGCAGTGTGATGAATTTACTAATATGACATCGTACCATAATGTTACGTAAATCAATGAAATTTACTAGGCCTTTAAAAGAGAATTGAAATATCGCAAGTTAGATACAAATTCAAGTTCGATGTAACATCGTCCAGTTTTACTTAATTTTTTTGTACGTCAGCCAAAAACATGCTATTTTAATTTAACATACATTCTGATAACGCTTGTTTCGAAACACTTATATCGTCATTTCAAAGCTCGTGTTATGAAAAGCTATTTATTTTTTAATGAACATATAAAATATTTCTTATATAATCTGACTTATATTTTTTATACATCAAACACCTTATAGGAATACTTCGTAAATAATCTTCCTACAAAAACGATATTTCAAATGTGACATACGTACTTTATTTATATTTAGAGATGATGAAGAATCAAACAGTTTAGCATTCAAGCATATTCGTTGTCACGAAAACAAAGTTTTTTGCTCGATGTAATTCGGCAAGAGTTACGAAACGCAAGTGCTTAAGCACCTTCTTCGGACTGAGTTTCGATTTAGGGGAACATTTTTGTTGATTTCCACCAGCAGCACTAAAAATAAATTGGTCTATCAAGATTATATTGGGTGATATGAACGCATTGACTGCCAAATTATGCAGCTAGTTGTTTATTTATTAATTAACTCAAATTAATTAGATAAATGTAGTCTTAAATTTTGCAAAACTTAGCGCCAAAAAAAATTATTTATTGTAAATATAGATTTTTTTCAACTTAATATAGATTCATTAAAATTTAAAACCTAATATCATATTGCTTTTTAGAGGTGAACATCTTTATTTTAAGTTGTAATAGCGGTAGTTCTATATTGGATGTGAGAAATAAATAAAAGACAAAAGAAAAATTTATGTTTTCCAGAAATGTCATTCCTGTGCCAGAATTTTTAGTTTAAAATGCCAGTTTACATGGTGTCAAAAGTTTGTAAAGTAATTAAAACCTATTACGTTATTAATTAAATTATCATTATTTTCGTTTTTCTTAAGCCCTTATGTGGCGTGGCCCTAAATTTTTTGATAGCGTGATCGAAAATGACCGCAATTTTTTATTTATTCTTATAAATATGACTCGTCATTTAATTAATTTTTTAATTAATATTGAGTTTTCTAATTGAATATCCACAACCAGAATTTCCATGTCCTTAATAAATAATAAATATCTAAGGTTTTTTTTCCAGTAATAATTTTTTTATTACAGACATTATAAATATGTATCACATATATATATATATATATATATATATATATATATATATATACACATATATATGTATATATATATATATATATATATATATATATATATATATATATATACACATATATATGTATATATATATATATATATATATATATATATATATATATATATATATATATATATACATATGTATCAATATGTACAAATTACTTAAAACTTAATAAGTTTCCCTTCTGTCAAGCGTTACCTTTGTCTTTCTTTTACTCTGTGTACGAGTTGACAGGAAGATACTTTTGATCTTGGTCACTTATTTTGTTTGCAGTTATATATGTTATTGACGATGTCTCCCGTTTTATTTCAAGCAAATACTCATTATTCATTCTCCTCTTACTATATTATAATAAACACACGTTGAGTCATACAATCATTCTTGTACATTAAATCATTCTTTTTAAAAAAGGTTTTTTAACTTCATTACGTAAATATTCTGTTATCAATTCTGGTACCTCATGTTTTGTATACATTTCTGATGGAAAATGTACAAGACCGGAAAGTCTTTTAGGTTGCATTTTTTAAAATTTTTAGTAAATGTGTGGCTCCTAAAATATTAGATACAGGTTATTGTGTTATATTTAATAAATGTAATTTGATAAATGAATTCCTTTGGGAGATTTTGTTGGTATTTAAAAATGGAGATAAGTTTTTATAAAGTAAAATACGATAACTTTAGTTATTTAAGATATGAAGGACGTACGTTTTTTATTTCAAATGTATTTTTTATAGGTTTTACCAATGAACATTTTTAAGAGAATATTTATTCCATTTTTATATTATATTCAGCAATACATTATTAATTTCAAGTTATAATTATATTGTTTAAGAAATAGTGTCTACTTGGATATTTAGCATAAATTTTACTCTTCAAATGTATAGTTTGAGTAGATAAACTTTTCAAACTCGTATTTTAATAAAAAGAAATGTATTTTTAAAATGTTGGTTGCAAACTTTTAAAAAAAATTAAAAATAACGTGGTAAATAAAATTCATTTGAAGAAATAAATATATTTTCCAAAAATAGGCTTTCGTTTATTCTCCAAGTGATTGGTGTTTTTTCATAGGTATACATGGTAAATATGCCTGGAATCATACTTAAACACAAATGGCGTATAATTATCTTTTCAATAATGCCAATACCATGGATAATATTTTTCGAGCTGCTGCTTATTTAAGCGTTTTACCACCTTGGAGATAGTTATTATTAGTAATTAAATTAGATATGGAAATTTTTTATCAAGTTTCTATTGGCGGGTATATGCAGTGTTCAAACAATAGGTTATATTAACTCAAAGCATATGTTATGTAAATGTGCTATGATAAACATATTAATTTTATTCGATTTATTGAGAGCTCAATTGTTTAACCAGATTAAATGGAGATATATTTCTATAATTATATTAGTCTGATAGGTATTGTCAATTGTACCACTTATTTTTAATGGGAAAGAGATTCTAGTCTCCAGCATTAGTATTGTAGTGTGACAGAACTGGCAACACGAATTAATATTTTAAAAAGAATAAATTGTTGACATTTTATTCATAGAAATGCTTCCCGTTCTAATAGGTCCATCTGTCAGAATAATTAAAAACTTGCACTTATCTAAAAGGCTGAAATACTAAATAATAATATTAGCTAGGAGTCAGAGTAGTGTGTGTGATTCACAGTAAACAAAACAACACACTTTAGTATTTAGAACTGAATCCATATAAATTTTTCTTCTCAGAAATTACCTTATGTTTCACATATTAAAAAATCTTTGCATTAGAAAGATATGTTATATTGCAATAAAATTATAGCGTTATGTCGCCCTATAGTTACAGAGTAATTAAATTTTCTGCAGCACGGAGGCCGCACTGTTTGTCAATTTCCCGTTCTATACCCAAGTTTTATAGCAATCAGATTAGATTTGTTGGGATTTTTTCGGTCTTATATCTTCTTTAATTGAGGCTAATTTTTATCAGGTCGAGGTAAAAAGAGATATATTCTTAATATCGCATAATTTTCATGATATATCATCAGACTGAAAGGGCTAAAGAAACCTTTAGCCCTTTCAGTCTGATGCTGCTTTTATTTAATAGATTTATACCTGATAATTAAGTGTGGAACTCAAAGTATAAGTATCCTGTATACACATTTAAAATGTAAGCATTTTAAATTACATGGTATTTTTTTATTTACAATTATTAGTATTATTTGTCAGCATGTAAATATATTGCCCAGTATATTTTTACAGAGATAAAGAAATCGTGAATGTTCCAAAAATGTGATAGTGAGAAAATATATGATGAAAGATATAATTTTCAGTACCTCACTTTCACGCGTCTTCAAGATAATCGAAATTTATACATCAGAATGAGTAATTCAATACATCAGAATGAGTAATCAAGCGAAATCGTTTTTCCAACAAATTGTTTTAAGAAAGTAACTATGTCCTTTTCATATAATTCTTTACCGATTTTCAATCCAAACAGAATTAATCCTTTATTTTAACTATTTATAAAAATTCTAACTAATGAAACGATTTTAGCTAAGTTTTCTTCGTCCTTTAATTTTGTTTAATCGCCCGTGTAAGTAATAAAATCTATACTAAAAGCACTTTTTAAATTAAATAGAATGAAATGTTTAAAACATAATCTAATCCTTATTTAGAATTTCGTGCCTCAAAGGAATAAACGGAACCATTACAAGATCACTCACAACTCTGTCTGTCAAAAACCAATAACATAAAAAAAAGTTCAAAATCGCTTGACGTAGAAACTTAAAATTTGGGACGGTAATAAAAATTGTAATCCGTAAATATTTCAATAGCTTACACTCAGTAATATTTATACGGGAATTCTTGTTTATTTCCGATATTACTGGACATAAAATAAAAAAAAATATTTTAGAACCCTACGGGAAAGTGTAATGTACGCTTGTTAAAAATATTGCGTGAGCGGGATAAGTTATGACCACTGTTACGACTCGCTTACTACAATTCTTACATTTATCATATAGATTTCAAGAATAAATAACGAATTATAAAACTCACAGTATGTTTCCAGAAAACAAATAAAATATCAACTAAAACGATCCGCGCACGATGATTGATACCGGGCCAGAAAACCCAACTATACGGTGAAACAAAAAGTAACAAGGTTAAATCTTGTCTTTACGATGCTACTCGATCGAAAAAAAAAACAACAAGAAAAATAAAAAACAACAAGAAAAATTTTAAACAACAAGTTTTATATAATCGGAAAATTTTCACATTGTCTGAATGTGATATTTAATTGCACTAGGAATAGGAATAAATAATAGAGGCGGGAATACTTAAAATATAGAAAAGTTCTTATGTAAATATAATATAAAGTAATATTTGAACATGCGTCTACTAATTTGACTAGTAATTTAAACGTAAATATTATATATAGGTCAGATAATATACTATATTTGTTTAAATTACAGACACATGACCACTTATTTATACATTTATAAGATTTTTAGACATTCCATTCATTTAGCTCGAATAATTTTTTGACAAAATTATTTCCAAAAATATCCGTTCAATGACGTGGGAAGACCAAAAATTTAAAATGTGTAATTCATAATCTTATTGTTCCCCAATGTTATGACAAGTTAATTCCTAAATATTTACTTGATTCTTTCTTGTAAGTTACTTTTAACGAAGATAAAAATACTTTATTTATATACTAGTATGAACTCTTAAGATTTATACTTTATATCAAATTTTAAGTTTGGATATCAAATCGAGAAGAAAATTATTCTTAAAAAGTTTTCTGGATAGTTTTACATTATCTCAAAAACTTTGTGAATTTAATAACTTTAAAATGCCTGTAACTAGTTCTTTCAATCGTGTAGGAATAAGATAAAACAATTTTACGTCAAAGTAGTTTTAGAGAAAATCGCCTCAAAAAGGGGGAACGGACAGTTGGACAAGTAAGGGGAGTATTAAAAGTTCTATTTTTGTTTCATTTTAAGTTACAGAATTCGATAAATGACTTAAATTAACATGTGTTAATTTATTAGTTTCGATAAAACATGAGATATTTAGAAAATAATGAAGTAAGGTCGTAGGCAAATATCGAAATTTTATAAAAAAAATACCAATCAAGTAAAGCAAAACTTGTTTAGCGACGGTTCCACACACTTAAGTAGGTGTAAAAATATAAACACGTAGAAGAAATTGCCTAGAATATTTTTCTTATGTTTAAAAATATCATGAACCTCTCAAAATTCCTTCCAACTTTTGAAATATTTTCTTTTAACACTTTTTAACACTAGAAATATCCGAATTCTTATTCTACCTAGAAAGATCATTATTATGGCATTATGATGATAATTGGCGTAAATTTGAAATTGCTGTTAAAATTAATATTTAAAAACACGAAATTACGATATATAAGTTATATTTATTTTACCCAGAGAAATATTTAGCCCAGATAATATTTTTATGTTAATGTTCTATACACGAGTTTCTTGCAAGTATAACAAAAATAAGATATATTGCTTTTCTTACCGTTTTCATTTACTTGTCAAGTACGTCTTTTGTTTAATCTCGTCTCTTCCATTTCATTTACATTTTCAGGACCATAAAGTAAACGAGACGGGCTAGGGCGATTTTTTAAATGTTCTAGTAAGTTACATACAAGTTAGAGTAGGAAATTATACCGATAAATATTGGAATTAGGTATTTTTGTGTGTGTGATCCACGAATTTATGCCAGCCGTATGTAAAACATTGTAGAATACGGGTATAGGCCATCAACGAGTGGCAGCTCTTATGGAACACTTCCGTGCCATTTGATCTAAAATATCGACACCATATATTGTTGGATTATAAAATTCTATTGTTTCGGGAAATTTCTTCTGCTTAGTACCAATTTGAACGCTTCGATGGATGGAACGCACTTAGGATTACAACATTGTTTCCTTGTTAGCCTTGATACGTAGTACGGGCTAAATAAAGTAATTATAAGGTGGCGTACGAATTGTTTTGCAGGCCGCTAGTATTTTTCTTCTTGCCTGTCACGTTTTACCCAATGTACTTGTTTGTTCGGCTCTTAGTATACGTATTGTGTCCTTTTTTCAAATTGGATTACAAAAGATTCAAGATCACATGTTGTGGTAGAGACTTGTTTATATGATTTTCATATCGGACTAGGTATGGAAACTCATCACATAGATAGTTTCAATATCAACTAAAAGCCAAGACTATGTGTTAAGCTTGCCACGCTTATTTGCTATGTATTGCATAAAGGGACATCGAGTTTTAGACGGAAATAACTGTTCATCACCATTTTAATTTGCACCAAGTATGTATTTGCACCAAATCGCTAATGTGATTGGTGCAAACATTCCAAGTGCACAGGTCTCGTAGACCGCAAATCAAAACCATATATATATATATATATATATATATATATATATATATATATATATACATATATATATATATATATATATATATATATATATATATATATATATATACATATATGTACATTTATATCATAATTTTTTTAAATTTGTAATAATTTTTCAGTGTTTCCTGAAATATAGACAACCCCCAAAACTTTGACCACATTAGTTATATATATCTAGTTGGCAGGCATTTATAAGCCCCAGGAGCACGTAAAATTTCAATATGCATCAAGTCACTTTAAAGAAATACACCAAGTTTCGTAATTAGTCCGTTGACCAGCTTCCATTTCCGTACATAAATATATTCGTCGTCGTTCGTCAATTGGTAACCGCTAGGTAGTAAATCACCTTAAACGAATCGCTTTGAGTATGGAGTTGAACCTAGAACTTTTCGAAGTGCAAAACAATCAAGCTTATTCACCACTAACTGCTTTAATACTGACAATGAAATTTAAAAGTGCAACCAAATATTTAGCTAAAATGTAAACACATATTTCTACGCACCCTTAATGACCATAATTAACCAAGTCCTTTTGTATTTCGTAAATAAATTAAGGTAACAACTTTATATTCTAACAGGCGGTATGGGTAAAAATTTATGAAATATCAAAATTTAAGGAACATTACATTTAAACAAAACGTAACTTTTAAAATGTGACCATTTTACTTCGCGCAATTGCAAAATTGACGGTGTTAGTCTTTCTAGTGTTAATATTTCTTTTGTAAATGTAAGATAAAATATATTAGAGCCGAAATAAAATTTTCCGTGTAATGTATTGTAGATCGAATGAAGATACGAGAATCAATGTGGCAAATTTTAAGGTCAAACCAATTGTTATTTTACAATAAACAAATTTAAAAATAGTTTTATATTTTATTTCGAAAGCTTGTTTTTAAATGTCTACCATATATCTTGCGGATTAGTTTTTCAGCTTTACCTATTTTTACTCGAAAATCTTTTAAAAAGATAATTCATTTTGTGTGAATTTTAATTCCAACATTTAATTTAATCTATGTAACCTTTAAATGAAATAGGGCAGAGCATCTGGCAGACAAATGAACTGCCGGGATGATTGACAGATAAACGATTTTACTGCAGTAATAGGAACCTTATCAAGACCTTTATTTATGGAACCCAAAAAGAGTAAAAAGAAGTATGGTACAAAAGTGATACTCAACGTGTAAAATACTATCAGCTAAATAATATTATATAACCGAAGATAAAGTGAAATAAATTATAAAGTCAAATAATTATCTTCAAATAATCAAATCAACGTCTGATGACCGATGTCGTTTCTACTGTTACCGTAATCGCGAGGCAATGCTTGGTGGCATTTTTATTAGAAATTTAAAAGAGG
Source organism: Druceiella hillmani (assembly GCA_039881145.1). Classification (NCBI taxonomy): domain Eukaryota; kingdom Metazoa; phylum Arthropoda; class Insecta; order Lepidoptera; family Hepialidae; genus Druceiella; species Druceiella hillmani. The sequence continues at coordinate 17,578,312 of JAYKKI010000016.1, read as the reverse complement.
GAAGGTTAGGAGATATAAGTTAAGATCTGTTTAATGAATATTCGTTATTAATCTTGCTATAACTATTGAATATATTTGGCATTAATTTTATAGAAATTCATTATTCACAATTAAATGAAACTACGTGATGTAGTATTATTTCTACTTTCTTTAATTTCTTTACCACGACCTAGGTTTCGTTGTATTACAACATCTTCAGGTGGGATATTAGCAATAATATCCCACCTGAAGATGTTGTAATACAACGAAATCTAGGTCGTGGTAAAGAAATTAAAGAAAGTAGAAATAATACTAAATCACGTAGTTTCAATTACTTGCTATAACTTTAAAAGCATCGTTTCTGCCTTCTTTAATTTCTTTTTTAACGTTCTATATCCTATAATAAAATAACTTCTCTTTTTTGAAATAATATAAAATTTATGTTTCTTTTAACATATTTACATCTTAATTTTTTTTAAATAAATAAGCCATTATCTAACTTTTTACATGAAATATTCACCTTATTAATTTTAATTATACATTTTATTAATAAAGTTAAATATCACAATATTTATACATAAATATGTATTAAATCAGTGAATAAAAGGTTATAAACCTAAAATATTGGGTTTAAGGAAGTTACTGAATACTGGCACTATCCCTACCCTACCCAGGTCATTACCAGCTACCGATAACAACTCGATTTAAATCCATCTCATTCATGTGTGTCACGCTCATGACACTCAACTAATGTATCAGACGTCCTTATCCTTTGTCGATCGCTCTAAGGCATAACTCATGTCAGAGATAGGTATCACGTGTCTGACTCGATATGTTAATGAACGTCTTAAATCATAGGTCGAACATGAAATACATTGGCTCGATATATGCTTCTATTTCTGGTAAATAATTTATTATTCCCAATCATATATTGAAATATCGCTGGAACTTGTATATATCATTCGGTTCCTTGCCTTGAGTCATGTTTACATCAAAACGATATCTCTTTGGATCATTTCCGATTTCAGAAAAGACTTTAAATTTAATTATGATAATACATTTTTTAAATATTTCAACATTCGATTGCCTTAGTAAAATTGAAAATGATTATACACATGTATTTTCATTTTCTCCTTAAATACTTATATGCCGTTTACATAGTATATAGTAGGTAGATGGATGAAGGTAGTAGATAGAACAAAATTGCATTGTGAGTACATACCATTATTTGATTTCGTCTTCGAATATTTCGGTGTTTGTATATCCCCCAAATAATTCCCAAAAACCCTCGTAACTAACAAAAGAAATTTTGGCACCCAATCGTATATGCATATTATGACGAAATAATTATTGAATATAGCAATAAATATTTTGCTAGTCCATGGTGATGTGAGATAATATTATTGTACCATTAATAAAGGTGGAAACTTCTCCTACGTTACTTTATTCATTTGCAAAAATTACATTGAACGTACCTTTTTATCGTATGGAAAATATTATTTTTATGGTAACATGTATTTTAAATAAACTAGATCTCATCTACAGCGAATCTGATTACAACAGATTACACTTTAGTTTGCTTCGTTAATGGAAAATATTCAACATACTTTTTCTATGGATTTATTATCTCGCAATATTAAATAGCTTATTTTAATAAACTGAACAGTGGATTCATTTTTCAAACATATTTCAACATTAAATATTTGAACGAGGAAAGAAAATGCAAGAGAAATTGTGGTTGAACCAACTTATTTCTTACTTTAAACCAAAATATTTCAGAATTTAGCAGGATTGATACGTAAAGAACATTTATAAAAGGACAGAAAATGAGAATGGAGAGCATTAGAAAATTTCACGTAAATATACACGTGGCCATGTAAAACTACAAATCTGAAAGTGAAGTAGTTTGTTGGATCATTACATGGTGGCAAAATATATAAGAACAATTAATATTAATACACTCGACCTTTTTAAACAAGTGTTCCCAAAAGGACAATAACGAAGTAATTTAATGAGAGCTGCAGTGATCATGCTTCTTCTTAGTCGTGCACTATTGACAGAGTGGTCGTGATCATGATTCGGCCGGTTCCTTCGCCACTGCCGCTGATCATGCAGTTCCCCTTAATTACTTTCTCACTATTTAATATAAGATGCCAAAAATTATCTAGAAATGATTTTATAATTGAATCAAATACATTATCACTCAGTAAGGGACCATGCAAGGTTCTATCGGTACCATTTGGTGAATAAACTTTGGATACCGGGCCTTAATTTTTGCGTGTAGTTCACATATCGTATAAGTTATAATTGATCAATCAAGATTGTTCTATATACCTAAATACATGTATTATGTTCTATGTAAGCATTTTAATACCTCATAAAATTATGCGGTGTAAAGTTTTTCAAAAATGGAATCTCAAATTCACTCGTGATTTAACTTCTTTACATTTGATGATGTTTACTTTTTTTCATAAAACACTGTGCAAATAACAATAGACATATAACCAAAACTTCTTATTTCCATCATTTTCAAGTCATGTGTATGTTTCTTGCAAGGATTTTATTTAAACTCGTTTCATGATTGTTTCCATAATTTTATTTTCGCCCTGATGTCCAAGGGGAAGAATAATGTTCCTAGTTTGTAAAAATGTCAAAACTCATGAGCCTAAACAGCTGAATTTTTACTTTTCCTGTGTAATTGAATTGTTCATAGTTTCGAGGGTAATATAGTGTTGCACTAGATATGAAGACATTAGATTTTCAATACGACGGATGGCCATTGCGAACATTTTGTATTTGATTACTCTTTTTGTTTTTTATTACTTTTTGAAGCTTTGGGAACTTTTTTTTTTAAAAACAATAGTTAATACATAATTAATAATAAACCATATCAATAAACATTCTCTCTCAAACAACAAGATCTCTTTATAAAATTTGTTTTTAGAGACTAGTTTTCTATGCTGTACGTAGGTACTGCTGTATATAAAATATACTGCATCATGTCATCATGTACCTGTAGAGGTACATGATGACATGATGCAGTATATTTTATATACAGATTATTATATCGTTATAAGATATATAGTGCCCACTACAGATTAAAACGGCATAAGTAAATAACAATATTAAAAAAAATTAATTACGTCAGTAAAAAGCGAATTGTAAAGCTTCGATTAGAAAAATTTACTAGCTGTCTCTTCCCTCGTCATCCAAATAGGGGTGACTGGAAATTGCGGGCCATCAGGTCTAAACAGGAATATGCGTCAAAACTTACCTAGGTTTTAATGAACATGAAGACGATGAGTTTACTGATATAAATACATTCATACAAATTTGAAGCAGATGTAACTTTGCATAACTTGAACAATCAGCTATTTCCCACTGGTTCAAAAAATATCTGATGGCCGTGACTGCTATCCATTAATTTTGGTTAGTAAGAGTTTAGGAAGCTAAAATTGTTTTTCATATCACAGCTTTGCAGTCTTAAACTTTTGCTTGTTTATTCATATTTAGTTTGATTTGAAATACGCAGTCGGCTTTTTAATTTATTTAATTAATTTCTTTTTTGCAACATTTGCTTTATTACAATGCTACTCTAACTCTGAAGTTGACTGAGCTAGGAGGTGGGAGTAAAACTTATTTGCGAAATAATTTTTAATATTATTGGTTGAATTTTATTAAATAGTTTCCATTAAAAAAATGTAAATTAATTTGAAGCAATGTCGATTGTTTATTTAGCATGTTCTATAATTTTGTTCATACTATTAAAAAAATTAATTATATTATGTTCTTGATTGCTTAATAATGAATTTTAACTTATAAACAATCATAAGTATATAATAAATAATAAATCATAATAATAATCATAGGTGTAATCTTCAACACTTAACATATACACTTTTATGAAATATGAAAATGTGTAATTAAAATAATCGTGATATTTAGTATTCTTATAAAATTAAAATTATTTATACTCATTATAGTCACATATGACAGTCATATATATATATATATATATATATATATATATATATATATATATATATATATATTTTAAAGACAGTACAACTTAAAAAGCAATGGATTTTTATATGCTTGCTGCTATGCTGACTGACAGCTATGTCTATCTATAAGACATTTTCGTGGCAAAATCAGGTGACACAAAATGAGGCTTGTACGTACATCGTAGGGATTGTGTGTCCAAAAAGGTTTAAAAGTAATTTATTCGTTCAGAGTGAGTGATGTATCTCATCTGCTTCGCTTCCTTCTCCCGGGGCGACGTAAGAGCAGCGGGCGAGCCCTTTGTCGACCCCATATGCTCATACATTTCGGTTTGCGGTAATTGGGTGGCGCTGTGTTAAAGCTTTTCAGTCTGGCGAAATTATTTTAGGTGGCGTGTGAAATCTTTGTTTGACAGTTTTTTTTCTAAATCGCAAGCTTGGTGATTTAAAACAAAAGGTTCTTGAACATATTCCTGTGACTTATTTTTGTCATTATTATGTGATTAGGAAAACTATGTTTACATAAATTTGACTATTATTTTAATATATAAAATATAATGCAAGAATTGGTATCTCAGAAGAAATAGAGTTTTTAAATTTCATATCTGGATATATATACGTTTCACTGCAGTGGGAAAAAATCTGATCACATTGCAATATTTTCTTTAATATATGCAATCAATAAGTGAAATAGGTTGAATCATTGCAGGAGCAAAATATACGCGCAACATAATAAGTCAATCGCAAAAGAAATTTGTTATAGCATCCATTGTCAGCTACCTCTCTTATTTTAATATTTCACATGTTAATTTGGCACGGTCGAGTTTTGTATTATTTTGTCTTTTTTTATCTAACAAATAAAAAACGGTAACAAATCTTTACCTAAATACTTATTTTTCGCCTTTATTTTTTTTATTCAAAATCACTTAATTTTTTTATATTCACGCGCTTAAAAAATGTATTTTTGGGTAAAGATTACCATAATTTAAACTAGTAATTGGCCTTTGCTACCTGAATCAATTTGTCTTTACCTTTAATTGCATACATCCTCTTCTACTGGTTCTACGTGGAAAGGGTTATACGGAAATTTTCTGTGCCTTAAGTTATTTTCAGGTAACTGGTATAAGTTGTTTGTTATCATAATAGCTATCTTTTATATCAATACTATATTTCAAAGCATTTAAATATTTTAGTTAAGTTTAATTTCCATACCCATATAGTAACAAATTGTGAGAATTTCGTCCTTACCATTTGCCCCTTCAATTTAATTTCGATTTGTCAGTTTGACTGTATATTTTACAACCTTTTTTATTTGAGGCTGAACAATATTAATGTAATTTTTTTTAGGAATCTTATTTAAATTACATAAACCAGAGAAAATAATGAATTGTTCTTATTGTTTTTTTTGCCAAATATTCCACTCATAACACCTACTTCAAATTGCTTTTTTTACGAGTCATATATATGATCAGATTTTAAAATGCCTTAGTAATGATGCTATTGAATATAGTATCATTGGTAAGGTATTTAAAAATATAAAATTTAAAATATTTTGTGAATTTTGCAAGTAATCTAATAAAAAAATTACGACACGTCCTGAAAAATATAAGTCTCAAAGCAATTGAAATACGTCCCCTTTTTAACATTTTTACTGTAAAAATCTGATCACGAGGTATAATTGCATGTAGTAGATATTTTATCTCAAAATTATTTAGTAAACTAATATTAATGATTTAAAGCTATGTAAAAATTTGTTATCTTTACGTCTGTAAAATACATGGGTACTGTGGTTTATTATAATATGGTAAAATAATAGCAATCTTTACAAACAGTTTACCGAAAGTACTGCGCACACTTAATTAAGGTTGTATAGAAGCTTTATGGTGAGAGTTTTTTTGCAGATATATATAGAGACTTCTACTTTTTATTAACCTTTTTAAAAAATAATTTTACAAGTTATAATACGATATAGAAACGGACTTTGCAATACAAAATTCGAATTAATCAGCCACAAAAAATCAGGTAAAAGATATTAAATTACCAAATATGCGAGTAAAAGATGTGAGTGTAAATCGCAATCTAATGCAGTCCCATATTTTATCAGCACTTACAATTCGTGCTGAAAATATTGCGTTAGAAATTTCACGTACTTATCATTATCATCAAACAGTAGATATCCACAGCTCAACATGGGCATCTCCCATATGCTTCTTAAAGAATATTCCGAACCTTCACAAGGTTTACTTACCGAGGGGCTGCTCCAGTAGACATTCAGAGGACCATATAACTATTATAATATCGATTTAATTCATAACTTCTATAACAGTTATCTACCTAATAAAATTCTTAAGACGATCATAAAAAATATCAACGATACATTCGGACCTAAGAATTAAGCGTCACATCTTTATTGTAAAACTTAATTTTTTACTCTGAAAAAAACATTTTTATTTTATTAACGCTCACATCATAAAAGTTATATGGATAAAGTAACTTTTTTCGGGATATTTTTTTTATCTCTGCTATTACCACATTGTATTTTGCTATTACCTTTGTGCACTAAAAAAGTATATAGCTAGAAATTATTAATATATCAAATATTAACACATCCTCTAAAGCACTTTCGATGAAAATCAACAGTTTTATTACCTCTCTAGATTCTTTTGAATGATGTATTCTTTTGAAAGAAAACTAATTGTGTGGATTATATTAGTTATATTTACTTATTTTATACAATATTAAATATTTAAACAAGGGTCATCTATTATTTTGACTGTAGAATAAGCTATGACTGAAGTTCAATTTAAGTTGAATTTATTTGCATTAAACAAAAGTTTTTTTCACTTGCAATACTAATAAAAAATGCACAGAAATTATTTCAATTGATTAATTGAAAATAGTTTAATTATGTAAATCGTAATGTTTTCTAATATTTCAATAACTGTCGTTATCACTCTGTTACGTGAAAGAGTTTCAAGGGGTGATATACCCTTGATATACAAGCCAAAGTCAGCTGTTCTGTTTTTTTTTTAGTTTATTACCTACCTATTGATTATGCTCACGTGAATTTTCCAGCCGCACTTCGTATATAAATCACTACCATTGAGCTTTGATGATAGAAAACACACTTACGTTGCTCCTTCTTTGGACTTTTTCCGTGAATGTTTCCGTGATATGCATGTTTAAAATAAAATTATTTTATTATTTAGGAACATATTTACAGTTTTGACGAAGGTATTTTGGCCAAAGTAGATGTTTACTTTTGCCAACTTTACTCTAAACTCTCGAAATATGTAAAATAATGGGTTTCAGATGAAAAATCGATTTGTTTTTTAATTGAAGATTACCTTTTATTGGTTCTATATATTTATTTCATGAGAGTTGGAATTTGCAACTCATTCCTCGCCAAAATTGCGAGAAGGGGGCGGTTTATGTGCTTCATTAAACAACAACTGTACACTAGTTTGAAATACAAGAGAAAGGGTGAAAATTTCTTTAAGACAAAATTTTTTCCTTAATTTTTTTTCCTCGACGCAATAACAGAAGAGAAATAGAAAAATGTTTAAGGAACAAAAATATGATTTTCAATTCCTATACATATTTAACGGCTAGTTATTCTGCGTTAAGGTTGTCGTCAAGTGGGTAGTTTTGCGACTTGCCTCAATAAAAATATTTGCAATATCTGTTACACTTATTGATGTGATTATAGTTGGATTGACTATTCGTAGCCGAAATAAATTTTTTTATATAATTTGTGTTATTCTACTTTATGACTTCTATTACGATGAATCATACTTGTGGGTTTAATGACATTATCAAACGTAAGTAAAAATGGTATTTAAAATCAAATTTTCCTTTTCATGATAGATCTTCCCTCAAATTAGATAGTGCAAAAAGCATTTGCCTTCAAACAGAAGAAATGCACATTTGGTAAGATTGTAAATTACATTATATGTACTAAGTTTTTAAGGTTCCATATCTCAAAAGAAAAAATGGAACGTTTATAAAATCACTCCAATATTTGTTCGTCTATCCGTTATAGTCGTTTTTGACAGAAACCGCTTAACGTAAAAACTTGAAATTTGGCAAGGTAATGAAACATATTAATTAGAATATATTTAATTAATAATTCACACTCAAAAATATTCGTATAAAATTTTCTGGGGTAGGCGGCAAATTAAGAACGCGATTTTTTTTAAATGTCATATCTAGTGTGTACTATCATTTGAAAAGACTAGTGATGAGGGTCTGAGAATATTTTCTTCATAATTTTAGTTGTCATATCTCCATAAATATATTGAGATGCAGATAACATACTCTTCTCCCCCTTTTAATTTCAAGACTATTGAACACGAAAGAAAGAAAAAATAAAGATTTTTAGTTGTCCTCGCAAAGGTTATAAGAAAAGTATAATGATAGTTCTAGACATCATAATTTTGAAATATACACTATATTTTTACGCCTATGAAATATGTAAAAGGCATATTCATAAAATAATTAAATAAGGGTTATACAAAATCCTAAAATTTGTTTTAATTTGATTTGCATATTTAAAAACATGTTCCAAAAATATGCAAACATTTAGTGTCCTCTCTCTTATTTCCAAAACCACTAAATACGTTAACGTTATGCAAAATAAATATTTTCAAATAATTTAATACAAATTCTACGTTATCTTAAATGTTTAGAACTAAATATGTACGGAATTCTGGTTGAACACGTTTTACTCCGCTTGACTAATTTTTATGTATTTTATGCAAAAGAGTGTACATGTTATAATTGTAAAGTAACTACATCGTAGTCATTAAAGTGTTATATTGACATTTAGGTTTATCTCATTCTAATTATAATTAATTTCGATTATGTTCCATTTATTCGACTATTTTATTTTAGTTCACAATTTATTAGATACAAATTGTACTTTAGTTCATATTCAAACTAATAATTTTGCAAAAAAATTTAAATCGTCCACTGCCAAATATATACGAGGAAAAGAGTTAACTTTCCTCGCCGAGTTCCTTATAGTGTGCGGTATGCAGCTAAAGCAGTGTCTTTTAATACAAACAGTTTCCATATTCTGTGCATAAATTTCAAAAACAAAGGCCAGTTCTTATATAAAGAAATTAAAAACATTTCATAAAAATTTTCATAACGCGAAAATTTTCAAAAGAAAAAAAAATTACAAAACCCATGTCAAAAGACTTTTTCTCTAGTAGGAGCTCTGAAAAACTGAAAATAATTGACGGATTATACGAAAAAATTAAAAATAAAGTTTCTGGAAGAAATGACCTCTGATGAGTGGCATAATCTAAAGTGCAAGACAGTCCAACAAAGTGCTAGTCCACTTTTATCAGAACTTAAGATGATCAATTCGAGGAAGATACCATGGTATCAAATATAGTGAAATTTTATCAAAAGTCTTTGGTGTCAGAATTGGTGAAGTTTTAGAAAATTAATATCAAATTAGAAGATTATTCATCACATTCCCTTAGTGCTATGATTTTGAAAGCAAATATGATCGGAATAAAAGATTATCATTTTAGGGTTCCGATACTTCGAAAGTTTATAATCTTTCTTTCTATAATTATAAATTTTTGAACTTCATCAGGCAAGTCATTATGAGGAATCGCTACCCGTTTGGAAATAAAACATGATGTCACACATATGATGGTTTAAGAAAAAGAGTCATGAGGAAATGTGGTATCTCGAGTGATTAGTATCTTTCGCAATTTTTAATAAGTAGTGATCTCATATTTTTGTTCACGCATTCATATAATGTCTTTTATGTTGTTTAATTTGTCTGACATATGACTAAGTTATACTTTTAAGGAGATCACGAAAGGGCACGTTTCACTCGTTTATTAAAATGATTCTATTATGAGGAGTCTGCAATTGTTTCTCTGCGTATTCCCATTATTTTGTCTTTTATGTTATTTGTGCTTCAAAACGACCATTGCGGTCAATTAACAATTAGTGCCGCCTCGATAAAGCCGCATGTGGAATGTAAAAATCTTGTACAAAGCTATTTTGATTAGTTGTCTTAATCAATGGATTAAATTCGAATTAAAACTGGAATAATACTAATATTGGTTATCGCTGTATCGACGTAATTGTAATAATACGGAATAAATAAAACTAGTCACCAAACAAACACAAAATACATATTTTCATTTTAATTTATTGTAAGTGATTAAGAAAATGCGCACAGATTATATATTTGTTGCACACCACAAACGGCATCGCTACGCGTGTTTTACTGTTAGTAAATATACGTCTTATTCTTCCATGTCTATTATTTAAATTTATTTTAAACATATATCTTACTATAAACTGATTGCAAACACCTCAGAACTTTTATGATGCATGCGCCATCATACTTTTGATACGCATGATAGCGCACGCATCATAAAACTGCGCTATATTTTTTTTACTCCTCTAAAAATGATTTGTATAGGAGCTTTATATGATATAGGTACCACTAAACAAATTATTAAAAATATAAATATTTATTTTTCATACTATCCGTAAACTTTCATACTTACACTGAATGGAAAACTATATTACCAGATTTAAAAATCGATGAAACCAAAAATTATGTTAAACACGGTGTGTACAACAATAGTAATATTTAAGAAAATATTTGAAGCGACTCATACGCGCAATCAATTTGTAATATAAATATCAATTATTTAGCTTTCATTTCTTACTTACTATGTGAAACATAAACATATTTAGCGTCCATTTCTTACTTTTTCTTTCGGCTGCAGTTCATTCGTCTAGATCATTTCAGGAAATAAAATATATTACACTTCTTAAAATGATCTAGACCGGGCCCGTCGAACATACTGTCCCCGGCCCCGATGCGGCCCGCAAAGACCTGGATCCGGCCCGCGAGCTGGTTAAAACTTTAAATGCTGGCTAAGCAGAACAGCCACACTGAAGCGATTCTACTCTTTGCTCAAAGAAGTAAAGATTTTTCTTGAAAACAAAGTCCAATATATTAGTTTTCTAACTAATGAGCAATGGTTGGCTGATCTGGCTTTCCTGCTTTACATATCTAATTGTCTCTCTGATATTAACCTAAAACTGTAAGATCAACTTTGCACGCAGTTATATGAGCATGTTCAAGCTCTTATAAAAAAAACTCATATTATTGGAAAAATAACTGGAACAAAAGCAGTTGCTATATTCGAAAACCTTCTCTTCACGAAATTACGAGACAATGGACTTAGGCAAGTACGCGTCGATGTCACAAAGGTTGAGGACTAAGTTTGAAGAGAGATTCATAGACTTCAAATCACAAATACCGAACATAAAAACATTTTGAAATTAATTTAATGTTTAAATTGAAAGCGCCGAATTAAACCTACAGTTGGAATTGATTGACATACCAAGCAATTCTCTCCTAAAAACAGCATATGAATTTTACAAAAAGTATATTGACCGTCACGAATACCGGAACCTTACCAAATTAGCTCTTCAAAAAATTTGCTTATTTGGTGGTACATATATTTGTGAACAGCTTTTTTCCCCCATGAAATATAACAAGTCAAAAACATAATCATCTTTATCAGACACCCATCTTACAGGCATTCTGCGTATAGCCACTTTTAAAATATCAGATGACATAGATGCACTGTGCAAACAAAAAAAAATGTCAGTGTACTCATTAATGCGATAATTTGTTAACCAGAGGCTTTTTTTTTAATCAATTATTCATGCCGAAAAATTAAAATTACTGTTTTCCTTACATTTAAAGTTCACTATGTTATTGGCTCGCTACGGTTTCAAAAATAATAAACCTGGGCCTCCACAATAATAAACATTCTAAAGAAACATTATATTAATAATGCTAATAAATGCTATGCAATTTATAACATCATTTACGGAATCTGGTTAAACATGTATAAAAATTATTTAAAAAATAAATAGTTGTTAATAATCTACAAAACTTATTGCATTTCGAAATTCCACACGGACTTGAAACATTTTTCTTTATAGTTCACTTGTAAATATCTACCTTAAGTATCCGATTAAAAACAACACTAACTTCAATAATTCGTCAAATATTGCATATTATTTCAAGTAGCAGAACATAACTGTCTATTTATTTTACAGTAAAATGGAATTCAACTCCATCTCAAAATGGATAATATTTATATAATAAAAGATAGTTAAAATATATATTTAATTGAACAACATTATAAAACTTATATTTAAATATGTGTAAGACTAATTTCAATTTAGTTTGATATTTATTTGCATATGTAAAGAATTTTTATGATATAAATTTTATTTCCCAGGATTGTTAAATTTAGATACCAATATTTTAGATTATTCATTTACTTCTTATCAATGATCACGTTGAATCAAGAAAAAAAAGTAATATGATATTTTAAACGGCAACTTGTGTGTGTTTGTGCGGGCGTGCGTGTGCGTGTACGTTTACGCGAACGCGCGTGTACGCAAGGCCGTGTGCGCGCGTGTGTGTGCGTATGCATGAGCATATAGGAGTGCGTGTACGTATGAGTGTGCGTGCGTGGGTGTCTGCGGTCGTGCGTGCGTGCGTGCGAGCATGCAAGCGTGCGTGCGAGCGTGCGCGGCCGCATACGTGCTTGCATGCGTGAGTACGTGCATGTTTGTGTTCGTGCGAATGTTCGTGTGTGCGTACGTGAGTGCTTGCATGCGTGCGTGCGTACATGCACGCGTGCCTACAGGCGTGCGTGCGAGCATGCGTGCGAGGTACGATGCGAAATATTTATATTAAAAGCCTGAAATTGCTTCTTGTTACGTTTTGTAATAAGGGTACTGTATATTGCGCTAAATATAAAATAAGATAAACGCATGGGTCGGGAAGATTTTGCAGATAATTAAAATAGAGGAAGTTGTAAATATGGTTTATGTATGTTATTTAAGGTATCAACAACTTATGTTTCCGATTCAAATGTGTTTTTTTTTATGTTCTCAATTTAAGTAGTTTTAATAGTTTCAAGGTGTTTTCCTATTACCACATTATAATTAAGTTTAAACACACTTAGGTGTAATGACTTTTCTCTTTTCAAATTTTATGTAACTGCCCATTAAATATTTCAGAAGGGTACGTATATAATTTTGATATTATATTCGATATTACATTATTTACTCCAAATGATAATTAGCCTTTTTTTTCCTAACCGACTTGCAAAATTATCCCTTAAAAATGGTGTCGACTTGCATATTTATTCTCAGTATATTTGGTCTCATTGAATGTATGGCTTAAATAGATTCATTATAGAATATAGTTTATAGTAGAATTTTCATAAACATTAAAACATTGCCTGCTAATACTTGTAAAAAATAAATGTTCTATTCAACATTTTCCTTTGAATAAATAAATGTGTTTTTTGCTCTTTTAGGAAATTTTTCAATCAACATATTTATGGATAATTTTGTTTTTCATCAAAAAACTTTTTAAATTTTTGTTGTATAATAAATTTATGTCAATTGAGTTAAAACAGTTTGGTTGTTTTGACTATCTCTATTAATTAAAGTCGATCCATTCAATGAAATTTATCAAAGAAAACGAAGGAAACAAATATTCACTTATAATCCATTCAGTCAATTACCGGATATTTATGTTGATTTAAACCAACTAAAGAATACAAGGTGATACTGTCTAATTACTGCCCCATAATGTGTAGCGAGATTTTTTCTTAATATCGAGTACAGTTTGTTTCTAGTTCTATTTAACAATCCTTCAGTTACAAATAATTGAATACCGCGCGTAATTTTTTCATTTCGTTTTCCTTCGTCATGTGTACGGTGTGTAGATAATGAATTGGATTTACTCGAAGCATGCGCTTTTAGCAATAAAGGGATATATATTATATCATCAGAATTGTAGAATATGTGATATTTTTATTGCATTATGCTAACAAAATAATTAAAATTTCTACCACCTGGTAGCTATACCATCTCTGTTTCGTTTCTTCGAAATTTTTCTTCTTTGATACCGGTCAGCGGCGAAGTTTTCTACATTAAATAGTTTCTGAGAAACGTTTTAGCAATATTTTTAAAATTTATTTTTTTACTTTCTCGTAAACTTTTTTTCCAATTCATACCCATAATCTTTCATTTAATTTATATCCAAACCGATAAGATAAATGTTTTAAAGTACGTATTTTAAGAGTTATGATGAGACATAAGATATTAAAAATTATTGAAATAAGGCAACTATGTGAACAAGTATCAGAAAATAATGTTTTATATAAATAAATATTTAAAGTAAGAGTATAAATTGCATTAAGAGGAATCCATAAATATTTATATATTTAAAATAGTTTAATATTATAGGCGCACTATATTTCTACACTATTTTAAATGACCATAATATTTTCCACCATATAAATATTTTAACCAGTCCGTTTTTTCAAAGAGTAAAAACGTCGTGAATTCTGCAAAAATAGTTTTGTTTTTATTACTCACACTTTTTTCTTATTTCATTTTTAACTGGTTTCAGTGTTTGTTATATAATTACAAGATAAGGAAAATATTGAAGCAGAATTAAAACTTTAGTAATATTTAAAGCAAATTGTGGCATTTAAATAAAAAAAACAAAAATGTATATTATTCTAAGAGCTATTGTCAATGATATACCATATGCTTATGTAGACTTTTTTCATCCTGATTTTACATATTCAGAAGTCCATTATAATATAATTTTAATTCATTTCAATACTTGAATAATACCTGTTGTAATATGAACTTCCTAATTATAAAATAATGAGAAAAATAAATTACATACAAATGTTTTAAAACGTAGTGCTTAACATTACTCATGTCACAATTTATAAAAGAGTTTGAAACGAAATTTTCACACGTCACATAATATAATTCGACCAGCCTAAAACGCTTTATCACAGCGCCACCCAATTACCACAAACCGGAATATACGAGCATACGGGACTGACAAAAGGCCGCTCGCCCGCCGCTCTTACGCCGCACCGAAAGAAGGAAACGACACAGATGAGGCACATCACTCACTCCGAACGAATAAATTACTTCTAAAGATCTTTGTACATTTAACCCTTATTACATACGTGCTTCTTCGTTTTGTCACTTGAGTTCGTTACAGATATGTCATCCACCTTAAATGTAGCTGTGTAAACCATTGTTTGTTTTCCATTATTTACTCTTTAAAGAATAAAAATTAGCATAAATATATCGATTTTAATTTAAAAAAAATACCAAATATATTAAAATTTTGAAGGTATAATATTAAAGAATTATACTTAACAGATTAATTTTAATATCCAACTTATTATTTGTCAATCTAGTAAGTAATATTATCAGTTTAATTAACAATTATGTGTTAAATTATACACGATACTAGGTAAAAAGAAAACGTTACTTTGTATTGATTAATAATTTTTTAATATTTTTAACTGTACAATAGGATTGAACTAAAATAATTTGTTAACCTCCTAGCATTGTCAACTTGTATATCGTGATAAAATAACAACAGAGCAAATGCTGTGAGCAATAAATTAGTTGAAATAATTAAAAATATAACTGGATAATTAAAATGAAACTAAACATTTATAAACTAGCAACAGTATGATACTTTAAAGCTCTTATTAGAAAGTATTTTTTGGCTCCCTAAACTTTTACTTACGAAATATCGATAACTCGCAACGGAAACAGTCATATAGTTTTTCAGCCAGTGAAACATAATTGCTAGTTCAAGTTATGCAAAGCTATAGTTATTAATATATCTATATCAATAAACTCTTCATCGTTGTCTATTATTCCTAACGGGTAGACTTTGACGAATATTCCTGCGTTGACTTGATGGCCCCCGATTGCAAATCCCTATTAGTGTGTAGTCCTCTTCATTACGTAAGCGAATAGGGAGCCAGAAGATTTGTATAACCTAACTTTTACTGTGAAACTGAAGATTATAAAAAAACAGTTACAATTCACTTTGCTTATTTTTGAAATATTTTGGGTAATTCCTTATTTTTAAAATATTTATATGACCAACAGAATATTTTAACTTGTCGTATAATGTGGTATTAGATTATATGATGGAAATGTGTTAAATATTGAATATAAAAAACTAAAGGATTGTGGAGATTTTGTTGACATTTGAAAATGGAGTAAAGATTTTAACCACGTAAAATATGATTGCGTAAGTTGTTTAACGTATCAACATGGCATGTTTGTGATTTCAAATATTTTTTATTTTCTTAACATATGCAATATTTTTAGTGTTTTTCTATTACTACAACATACTTTATTTTGAACGTACCTAATTTCTAAATTATTGCCCTTATGGAATTTGATAAATTTAGAGAATTGATAAAGAGACCTAGTAATTAATTTTTTATATTTTATTTGATATTACATTAATAAAATATAATGATAATTTGATTGTTTCCTTAGTGCTCCTCTGTAATACATCTTACAAAGAAGCACTAAGGGAACAATCAAATTATCATTATATTTTATTAATGTAATATCAAATAAAATATTTTCATCATTTATAATTTTTTTTTCCAAATTGTACGTACTTTCATGTTTGAAATAATCTTGTATCTCTAAATACTTTTCACTAAAATTATATAAAAATTAAAACCTTTGCTATCAACTAACATCAAAAATAAATATTCCGACCAAAAGTTCCAACATAAAAACAAATGTCTCGTTGTTATTTTTTAAACATGTACTATACCCAATATTCCATTAATATAAAATTTAAGTTGATTGCGTATTAAGGGTTTTTGTTATATTGCATTGCCTACTTGAAAAATATACGATTAATGAGCTCTGCCCGCGACTTAGTTCGCAGGCGGACCTGAAGAAAATGTTTTTAATTAGTCCATTTTTTCTATAGTTACTTTGTGTTAAAATGTCAAATAGCCATGTCTTCTATTTACTTAGTCAATTTCAATAAAAGGTAGTCTGTATGTTTTGTCAGTCATAACAGAATCGACCAGTACATATGTCGTCAAAAATTCTTTCGTGTTCTGTTATTGTTATTACCTAACTTTTAATAATTTTTTTATAAATAAGTTCAATATTTACACATGTCAATTTTATAGTTTAATAGTTAAAATATTGTTTGTAATTTTTAGCTGTATAATCTATTAACAAATTTTATAAAAATGAACACATGGATTCCTCATATAGTACCCTTGTAAAAACGATTCTTTTAATTTAATATCGTTCCATCACGAATAAAACAAGACGTACAAAATATTCAATTTCAGTCCATTATCGGCTTAGATTATAAAAATTGTTGTTTGCTTTTGATGTAAATCGATCAGGTCCAATGTTGCAGCATTCTTAATTTTAAAGCATATAAAGCGACCCAATATAATTTCTACTCTATATCATAACATCCGTCGCACAGTTATGGCTTTGCATAATAAGATATTTTCTTTCTACCCATTATTATCAAATATTGTAAGCTTTTAAGTATCATAAGTTCTCCCAGACGGTCGTTATAAGTAATTAAATTTTCATTAAATTTTTCTTGGCTGGCGTGGAGGTGTTTATATACTGGGTTGCATTCATTCAAAATATGGCGAGCATATGATTTAATATACGTGCCATTATATTATTTACAGTACTGTTCACAAAAATTTATTTTTAGTCTTATTATTTTCCACTTATTTTTTACTATAAATGAAGCATTTATGCGTCACCCATATTTTATTCAAAATTCATTACTTCTATTTTAATACGTAGGATGTTAAGTTAGACGGGGTTTGCGTGGGGTTAATAAGTTTCATGTTTAGTGCAAGAAAATCAAATAATTTACATGAAAGTGACTAGAGTGTAATAAGTTTCTTAACACTTTTTTTAAGCAATATTAACTCTAAAAATCAGATTGAGAAACGATTTTCAATTAGCTCGAAGTGAAAGATGCTACACGATTTTTCTAAAAGTGTGCATGTAAAGGTGAATGTAATACATGAATATGTATTAATTTAGAAAATCACATGTGGCCACCAAATTTAATTGCTACAAAATTAGCAGCATAAACAAATTAAAGAAGAATTCTCTGAATTGTAAGAATTATCTTACAAATTCAGAATAATATAATACAATACTTAATTTTTTCCGTGTAAAATATTTTGGTAGTTTTAAACGTGTTATGTTAAGGGTATTATTAAATTAAGCAAAATAAACCAGTGAAATATTATTAATATCTCAATGAAGCTTATATGCATTTCATAAAATAAGAAAAAATTACCGGAATCACATACAGAACATAATATAACTTGAAATTATTAATGAAGTTATCATGCTGCTCTTAATTTTTTTGTAATTTTTATTCTTACATGCCTCAAAAGAAAAAAAAGAAAATTCTTGTGAGATTACTCAGGTATCTGTCCTTCTATCCCAAAACAAGATTGTTCATTATCTATCTCCAGAAACCTGCCGATATTTTTGATATGCCGATATTATATTGCCGATATTATATTGAGATCTCATTGTAACCGGTGTAGCATGAAGACCGCGGGGTCCCTGCATTAGACGGTGCACGGTATGCCCTGTAGAACAAACTAGCTGAACCAAAGTACCAAGTATAAAAATTAAAACTATAAGAAATACCTTTTATTAAATACACTACTTATGTACCCTTTTTAATTAATAAAACAATTGTATTTTCACGCAAGAAATGGACAAATTCGGGTTGGAGATCGACAACCTGCTACCGTGACTAATACATTTCGAAACGGTGACTGAGGGTATTTGTATGCACTATTGGAAAAAATAGCGTTATATCAATGATGGATCTAAATATACAAGCAAGTATTTATTTCCAATTTCTTTTTCCGAAATGTAGAAGAAAAGGATATTCGACTTCAACTATAAAGAATATTTTCCCTTCATAGGTAGCGTGGATTTAATTATGTAATCACCACTGAATCTATCATCTATGTAATCACTATCTGAAATTAAAAATTTGTTCATCAAATCGTTTCCAAGAAAAATATATACGACGGATGTACAAACGGACGAAAATGTGTTTGATGTTATACTTTTTGTTATCTTTTACCTTTTTGGGCACGGTACCATAAAGGCGAGCACTTAGCTGATAACAAAAAAAAATTAATAACAGACCAATAATATGATTCACATTATTTTTTTTTTTAATTTACAAATTAAATTTATTTTATTACTGTTAATAAGAAATGGCAAATTCAAGCTCCTAATTTCATTAAACGATAAAAGAATTGAAATAACCATATTAAATCAATCATTAAATTTAAATACTATTTAACTAAATTAAAATTATAAATGTCAACTTCAATATCAAAGAAATAATTTCTTAAGATAAGTAAGAAAACATATATAGTATATTTTTCTTCACAATTTCCTTTTTAATTCTAATATCTGGAATTTTATCAAATAATTATCTACGTTAAGCAATATTCATATGTGGATCTACTTTTTAAAATTGTTAATTTTGAAATTCAACTGAACAGAATATTTATGTTTATCTAAGTATTATCTTTCCATACCATAAAAAGTAACAAATTGTTTTAAAATATTATATGAGAAATAGGGAAGAAACAATGTGGCACTAGCACACTTGCCTAAGGCTCACGAGCTACAAATGAGCCAACCGCAGAGAAGTAGCTAATGCAGTATAATTTTATTTATATCAAATATAAATCATATTTCGTAAATCGTAAGCATTTAAGAAAACAATTATTTCGTGTCCTTTTTTTTCAATAATTTGTTCTAATTTTTCCACAAAACCATCGTACCATTTTGAACCATATATATATATATATATATATATATATATATATATATATACATACATATATATATATATATATATATATATATATATATATATATATATATATACATAATACATAAATTCATTTCTCGTTTAGAAATCACACAAAAGCTTGTAAAGTTAGTTCGTTAATAATTTTTTAGGTCCCGTAGGTAAATGGAAAAAATGGAACTCTTATAGTTTCATTTGTTTTCTATCCATCGCTTCCTATAATACCATTATAATGTCTAAAGTGTTAGATCTATGTATATGAAAAATGGTAAGCAGGTGCTTTCAATTCAATCTTAACAAAATTGATATGCAGTAAAACATTAAAAGAATTCTGTTTAATCTGCCACTCCATACTATTCGTATAGCGGGAACGAATTTTTATAACGCACGTCACATTTAGTGGGTATCATTGGATAAGTACTTTTAAAGAATGTTGAAATTCTATTCACCATTTTTAACAAACTTCAAATAAGTGAAGGTTCTCGATTAGACTCTATTTTTCATTTATGTTACCTAATATCTCCTTTATTTGGCAACCAATATGGGTGGTAATCTTTTGCTCGTCTCATGAAAATTTGGTTATAATTTGACCATGTGACTCAAATTAAAGGTGCACCATAGAATTCGCCAAAACCAAACAGCATAGGTGTAGTAATTTATTTTGCACGATTTATGTCAAAAGCTAATTTAATCAGACACAAAGAAGTGCGATATAAATTTGCTCTCCAGCAAAATTAGGGCACTCGTGCAATGATGGAGCCTGAATATAATGAATGGAACTATACAGTTAACTATCAGGTTAGAACTTGTTTAACTTGTCAGTAGTAGTAGACATATTATATTATCAAAGTTTTGTAGTAATAGTATAAATATTATATAATGATTATCTTATAATAAAATCCCTTAATATGACTTAAATTTAGATAAATCTACCCTTTAGCCAAATCTTTGACCCTTATCTGTCTTTCGCATATATGCATACCTACACCCACAGATGAATTTAATATTTCACTTGGCATCAATTCCAAAAATATCTAAATCTCGCAAAAAATCTAGGTTCGGAAACAACATTTTACTGCAAAAGTTTCAACTAAGTAATCGCAATTTCATTATTCTTTTTCACGGCGGTTCTTATTCGATTGTTATTATTTGGCTTCAATTTGTGGAAGTATTAAATTATAAAGAATAGAGAGAGAAGAATACCGCACGTATTCTTCTCTCTTTATTTTTTCAACGATAGTCTTGCAAACTCCGAAAGAATTATAAATATCAAGATTTTATTATAAATTTCAAACAAAATTTTTCTGTTTAATTTTCATCCACAATCTTTAGATATGTTTATGAACACAGAACCCTATTGTTTGCTTACATTGACACATATTTAGCTCGTCTAATTAAAAAATAGTTATAAAGATTCATTTTATACATTTATATTATAAACATTAAAAATATAATTCGCCACATTTCAAGAATATAACTTCACTAAATGGAAATATTTATAACAATATATTCATGATAGTAAATTGACTAAAAAGTGCCAAACGGCATCAAGTCAATTTTTTTCTAATTAACTAAGTTGGTTAACTTATAAATCTTTACGTTCATAGTATATTTTTATTTTGTTATCATTATTTAATAAGTTGAAGGAAAAATTGTCTTTTCTGAACGAACTCGTACTGAGGAACGAGATTAAAATGAAAATGTCAACGAACAAAATAAACAAAGTATTACAATTTAAAATAACATACATTATAAAAATACACTTAGCCAAATATCTCTGTATACTTAAAAGATTCGTAAAACACAGTGGAGAAACTTTGGCTAGAGGCGAAAATGCGCCTTGTCGCGAAAATAAAAAAATATTTTCCTTTGACGTAATTTATTTGGTCGGCAAACGAGTAATGTACCGCAGCTGCGTCGTCTCCTTATTTGGGCTACGTGTTCATGTGTACATATATATCAGGTCGTAGTACATAGTAATTGGGTGACATTGTAGTAAAATGGTTTCAGTTGAATAAAAGTAGAAACTCGTAAATATAGACGGAAATACATTCTAAGTTGTCAGGCTTAAGTTATGTATTACACGATGAAACGCTAGTCTTTACATAATGTAGCCTGCGTGTTTATTTGTTTCCTGTATGTTTATTTCAATAGAGCGAGGAACCGGTTATAACTTCATCGCTATATATTCTAGCTTAATATCTTTGCTCTAATTAAAATATAATATAAATTATAATATGTCGATTTATTATTAAAAGTAAAAAAAAATCCAATTATTCAGTTATTAGGACAAAAATGAAATGTAATGGTATAGTAGTGTAGTGTTTTTTTCTTAGTTATTTAACAGTGACACATTGCTTGTACATACACATATATATATATATATATATATATATACATATATATATATATATATATATATATATATATATATATATATATATGTATATATATATATATATATATATATATATATGACGCATAAAAAATCGGTCAAGTTAAGGCAAAATTAGAAAATGGTCATGTAATTTTTACCCTTTTTAATAAATTTTTACCCTATATTGTTTTTTCAAAGCCTGTAATAATATTTTAATTCATCTTTTTCCATAAAATTTAAAAAGATGCTATTTTGCTTAATATTATTGTTGTCGCCGTGATTTCTTGGATTAATCACAAGGCATACGGCCTTTGACAGCGCATCGCACTTCGGGGATCCGGGTTCGATTCCTGACAGCTCGTCGAGCGGGGCTGGACTGGTTTTTTGATTAGCTGTAAGAGATGGTTCTGGTATTAATAAATACACCATATGTATCAACCGGATACATTAAAGTACGGAAATAAATAAATAATGTTAACTATTGTGAACTATTGCGTTTTAATAAAGTGTGAACTATTATAGTATAGTATATAAGTATATAAGTGTGAACTATTGAGGGCTTTATCATTACCCCAAATTTTAACTTGTTACATGGTTTCTAAGAAAAATGGTTCTCACCATTGGTAAATGAGCGGATCTTGCAAGCGTTCCATTTTTTTTCTTTTTAGGGTAAGGAGTTCTGAAAACTAGAAGAATCATCACAGTTATTCTGAACATTTTTTTTCATTATTAGGTATACTTAAATGTTTAATTTAGGAAATAATCGTTTTTATTGTTCTGTAGCAAAATTGATAAGGCGAAACATTAATTTTATCACTTGGGTGTCTATCTGTACGTGTATAATAGACAATTTTCTATTCAACGTAAAGATTTTAAATTTATTCCAAATAGCCCAGTGAAATTAGGTAAAAAAAGGGATCAACCTCGGAATGAAAGATAATAAGCTGGAAATTGGTAAAAACCTTTGTTTTGTCGCCCTAAATATTGTCTCAAAAGTCACAAATGATATCGTGTCCGCGTCTTAAGATATTGAAGGTCAAAGGTCACAAAAAACGATTTTTCGCGAATATCTCGGTTTCTATTGCTTAAATGATATTTTCACCTATTATGAAAGTTTTAGAGTATAAAATTCTCTACAACTTTTGTCTAAACTTTTTTTTTATATAATCAACCGTTTTTGAGGTAGAGCGCGAAGAGTGCGCAGCGTACAGTCATATATGAGCTAATGCAGGGTCAAGCGTGAGTTACCGTTATCAGTACGTTGTATAAAGTCAATTATTGACAAAAAAATTATAATTATTAAGCAATGCCCATTATTTCTGTACTTATTATTAATTATTCAACTATAGTATATTATTAATTCTGGATTATCTATTTTAGTTATATTTTAAGTTAAAACGACATTATATATGTTTCCTTTAAAACGTGTAAATTTTTAAATACTTATATAACTGGAAATACTTGTCCCTACCCTATGATCATTTCTATTTATAGCCGGGACGGATGTTCTATTGTATTCAAGGTCACTTTCTCTTTTAAGGGACCACTTTGTATTATAAGAGTCCTACGTATTGTAAGACCCCTAAGTGCGAGTGAGCGCGGTATATACTCGCACGTTTTATGGTTTCGTGTGCAGTGAGATATTGTGTTTAGTATAGTCTAGATTATTCGTTAGTTTGAAATTGTATTTTAACAACGACGGACGTACGGTTTTAAGAGCTATGGCTGATTTCTGTTTTATATGTGATAGGTCACTTTCAGAAGGTTTTTCTGTGAATGTCGTACGTGGTTTACAAACTTTAAGAACTGCAAGTATTGAAAGGAATGATGGACATATAAACTATTTAAATACTTTAAGTTCTGTAAATGTGCATTCCGAGTGTCGAAAAGTGTACACTAGCAAAAATGTTATTGCTGCATCGAAACGACGCACAGAAGAGGGTGAACCTTCAACGTCAAGTGCACCTCGTAAAAAAAGAAATGAACCGTTTGATTTTAAAAATTTGTGCTTATTTTGTAGCCATGAGGCTAATGAAGCAGCAGAAAGGAAAAAAAACATAAGTATAGACGGACAATAAGTAATGTAAGTACTCTTCAATTCAAAGACAACGTAATTAAGAAAGCAGAAGAACGAAACGATTCCTTTGGAGAACTAATAAAGGAACGTATACTTTACGAGTATGATTTGATCGCTGCTGAAGCAAAGTATCATACTATTTGCTATACCAACTTTTTAACCCGTGTACCATCTGCAGATAAGAACCCTTGCCAAGATGATCAAGTCACTCAAGCAATGAAGGAGATTTTTAGTTATATAGAAAATAATGCAGATTCTCAATTTACTTTGAAAAGAGCTTAAAGATGTCCCTACAGAGTACATGCCCGACGATAAGACAATTATTAAAAAACTACAACAAATGTATTTAACTGATATAATAATCACCAAAAAAATAGGATCATTTACAATTATATCCTTCCGTGATACACAGGTTAATGTATTATCAAAAGCTTGGTACGAAAATAAAAAAAGCACTCCTGCAGAAGAGCGTTTACGGATTGTAGAAGCTGCTGCGGCTATTATTAGGGAAGATATTAGATCATCTGTTGTTAAAACTAAGACGTATCCACCTCCGAATAAAATGCTAGATGGTATTAATGAAGAAATACCAAAAACATTATCACATTTTTTGGAAGAAATTATATTAAAAAATAGAAAAGGAGAAGTAGATCATTTCAAAACGAAATGCACATCTATCAGTCACGCAATAATGTCTTCGATACGAGAATGGGGCTGGAAGCTTGAAAATGAAATCCTGGAGCTCATAACAACGTTATTACCTCCAGCACCAGCCGAACTACTAAACACAATATTTTGCAATTGCAAAAATGGTTGTGGTTCCCGCTGTGGATGCAGAAAATCAGGGCTACTATGTTCTTTAGCTTGTAGCCAGTGCAATGGACAAGCTTGCCTCAACGCTCCACTATATCCAAGTAATCCCGATGAAGAAAGCACATACTATCCTGAAATTCTAGAAGGTTTGGAAATTAATATGACCGATAATGAGGATGATGACAATGAATTGAATATTTTAGAGCGACAACAAGAAGAAGACGACGAAGAAGAAGATAACTAGCTTCCATTCGCAATTTCATTCGATTCACAAATTATTTTAATATTTAAACTCACATTTTAACAAATGTATAACATGCCATATTTAATGATAAATAAAGGTATATCTAAAATATATTTCCTTACTGTCTTTTTATTTTAAAATATAATTAAAATAGATAATCCAGAATTAATAATATACTATAGTTGAATAATTAAATATAAATAATTAATAATAAGTACAGAAATAATGGGCATTGCTTAATAATTATAATTTTTTTGTCAATAATTGACTTTATACAACGTACTGATAACCGTAACTCACGCTTGACCCTGCATTAGCTCATATATGACTGTACGCTGCGCACTCTTCGCGCTCTACCTCAAAAACGGTTGATCGTATAAAAAAAAAGTTTAGACAAAAGTTGTAGAGAATTTTATACTCTACAACTTTTATAATAAATGAAAATATCATTTAAGCAATAGGAACCGAGATATTCGCGAAAAATCGTTTTTTGTGACTTTTGACCTTCAATATCTTAAGACGCGGACACAATAGCATTTGTGACTTTTGAGACAATATTTAGGGCGACAAAACAAAGGTTTTTACCAATTTCCAGCTTATTATCTTTCATTCCGAGGTGAAACCCCTAATACGACTGGGCTAAAAGGTAAGATATAGTTGAACAATTACAGACATGAAGCGTAAAATATTCAGTTTTAATTCTGGAGGTTACTTTCTAATGTTTAACTGATTAATCGAGCAGATATATATATATATATATATATATATATATATATATGTGAATATATACATATATATATATATATATATATATATTTGTGTGTGTGTGTGTGTGCTGTAGATTGAAACGAGATTGAAAATTACTCTCTGGTGTGAATAATCGTTACATAAAATTCAATTGTATTTGATTGTACTTACACGTTTTTCAAAAATTTTGACTGTGCTCATCCGAAACGTTCCCCACTCAGCACCTCGCATATACGATATGATACAAAATTGGTGCGATTGGCGGGGGATAACGCGGCTGATGGACATCTTTTAAGCACATAGTCAAAGTGCTGATAACTACCATTAATAATTTAAGTGGAGGCATGATGGCTCAGAACACTAATTTTGCAAGTATAGATTGCACGTGATCGATTCTTTTTTTTAATTGCTGGTTATAAATAAGTATTATGGAGTGTATTTAATGTTTTTTTTTATTTACCGCAGTAACTATTTGACAAGAAAGTGAAAGACGGTTGAACGAAACGAAAGTAGTGTTAACCACTCTGTGATATTTTACATTGTATCACATATCCATCGATCACACTCGCATGAATTTTTCAGCATCGCGCCGTACATAAATCACTAGGGTGGAACGTTGACGATAGGAAAAAATATTTATATTGGCCCGTTGTTGCGGTGTTTTCCCCGTTTTGTCCCTTTGTGAATATTTGAGTAATAAGACATAAATTGCTACGCGTTGCGTCACTTGTGTTGTACGATGACGTAAATACGTGAAAGCAACTTGGTGCATAAGTTAAGAATAAGTAGATGATTGAATAAATCGTTTGTTAATTCGAAGTGTAAAGGTGGAAATAATATGTAATTTTCAATATGAAAATTTATTACAAGGTTTAATTTATTCTAGTTAAGAAAAATCTACAGCGTGTATGCTATTTCACGCATATAAACATGTGTTTGTATGTTTGTGTTTGTGTGTGTTTGTGTGTGTGCGCGGGCTTGTGCTTATGCATGTACATTTGCATGTGTGTGCGTGTATGTGTATATGTGTACGCGTGTATGTGTGAAGGTATAAAGGTGAAGGTATTAAAATTGGGCAATACGAGCTTTGTTCAATAATCGGTTCTAACCTTTTTTTTTCCTATCGAACTCTTTCAGTTTCTGTTTATTTTGATATTCTTTTTTTTTGTGTATACTTTTGCCTAATAAAAATTTATTCAGATACAATAGATGGACATTTAATATAATACTGAAATGCTAGTTATAATTTATTTTCCGTAAGAATCGAAATTTCGTTTTTCGAAGGGTCTCCTTCGAATCATTTCGATTTTTAAGATTAACATATAATAAAGCACAAACGAAGTGCGGTGTAATATTCCATCGACAAAAAAGAATGTGCTGTTATTTTATTTCACCAGCTTGCCTATATTTCCAAATTTTGTAATTAGAAACTATGATTAATATTTGTGCTTGGTGTTTATAGCTCCTCATAATATAGTGGTGAGTGGTGTCATTTTGAATGCTTTTAATTCTTAACGTAACCGGTAATATGTCACCGGATAGTAATAAATGGATTCCCTTAATATAATTATTTATAATAAGAATTACTTATAACGTATAGAACTTTTTGGTACATAATTTATTTTTGAATTAGTATTTTCGACTCATTTAAACTTTTACCAGATATATTTCTGAATTATGGTAGGTAGAATAAAACAGAGAAATCAAATATAAAAAGTCGAAGCTACTTTTTTGGATATCGCATCGAATCGGGTGCCGATCGATGGGTCTTTCAAAAATATATCAAGATCATATTTTTATATTTTTAATATAAATCTCGTTTACCAAATTCTTAGCTTCAATGGGAGTTGCATGTATCTCCTCTTCACTAATTTTTTAACCAGGTTTTTCAAATAGTACAAAAAAATTCGTTCATTTTCATCAACAGTTCTAAGGGATGATACCTCACTAAATACATGTCCGGATAGACATTTTTTCTAGTTTTATTCACCTTAGGGTAACAGAAATGACCGTAAGTCCATAAAATTATACAAGAAAGAAAGTATGTCAAAACAAGGAAGCAAATGCCTATTTTTCCCGAACATCTGAAACATTTCCGTTTGATGTTTCTCTCGACATACTTATTTATTTGAAAAGTGAGTGATGTGTCGTAGCTCTGCCGTTTTATTTGAGTTGTCTACGTTAACGCATAATATTAGTTTGTAGTATTTCAAGACCAGAGTGATAAATGCTTTAGGTCGCGAGGGTAACATTAGTTGGCGTATGCTAATTTAGACGGAAGTGTCTTCTATATCACTAAGTCTAAGTTATGGTATGCTGTACATTACGTTATGAAATGCTATGCTTTGTAACATGATATCACCCACGTAAATATTAATTTTAACAAATTAAAAAATATATTCATAACGACACCTTAGTATTTAAATATGTAACAAATTTACAGTCAGTTATACTTATTGGCATAAATCATTATATTTTTAACAAATTCTTTAGGTTAATATTGTTATAAACTCCATATTGTAAAATAATAAGTGCTAGCTGCGTTTTTTTTAAAGATGTACTTAGTAATCGGGTAGCGGTATTATATTGCAATAGTTTATATTCATTATGAATTATGGCGTAATTATTATTTCGAATTCCGCGAATTATTTTTCGAAATACTGATATTAACACGATAAAGTATCTTATTAAAACTATTCTCTTGTCTAGAAATTAATAAAGGGAGAAAGCAATATATATATATATATATATATATATATATATATATATATATATATATATATACATAATTTTTAACACTTCATTTTCATTAAACTTCATAGGATAATTAATTGAACCAATTAAATTAGTTGATATGGTAACTAAAGGGTGGATACCAATAAAAAACGTTTAAGAAATTATAATGAATTATTTATCTAATTAGGTAATTATCAGTCACCAGAATTTAGAACTTGTGCGGTTGTCAAAAAGTGCCGGTATTGCTAATTGCAAGTTATTCATGACTAGTCGTACATAATCTGTTACTTCCCAAACACAATTGAGAGAAGAAGATTAAAAGTTGTGTATTTATATAAGAAACTAGTGGACAATAGGTTGAGAGGTACCTGATTAAAAGAAATTATACCGTGAAAACTTCAACTGAAATACTACACTTTCCTTTAAAAAATATCTCACGCCCCGCAATTTACCTGTCGTTATTTTTTTTGCGTGATAATATCCATTAATTTCAACCATTATTCATAAGTAATCGCAAAAACGATGCGGTATTTTGTACTTGTTTTTAAATACCTTATTGTTATTAATTTTAGTACTGCTTTGTTATTGAGTTTAGCAGTCGGATATACAGATTTATAAGAAAATTAATGAATAAAAGTTTTTTTTCTTTAAATTAATTCCTGTATGGTTTTGCACTGGTGTCTTAGGAATAAAGTAACAAATGTAATGATTCATGTAAAATATACTCAAGGAAATTCATTGATAAAATATACAATTTTGATTATCTAATTAATTTCGTTGATTTACTTTTTTAAAACTATATAATTTTGTCAAAAACTTAAAATTTAAATAGTGTATGTATGGACATATTAAGTAACGTTTTTGCAAATTAAGAAAAAATTAATTTTATTTAAAGACAAGTTTTGGCATATTCCTGCCATTCGGAAGTGCCCCTAAATTTAATAGGTAGTTATTTTTTCCGATGACGCAGACCCGTGACTGACAACGTCTAAGTTATATGTATGAAAATGTTTGGGCACAGTTTCTATGGGACGATGCACGTTTGGTTTTAAAAATAAATGGTAAAATCAATTATTATTTAACTAAAGGGAAGAAATTTTGCTTCAATAGTCTTGTATTACACATGAGACAAAAATTACGAAAGCATTGAATGAGAAGGAATATAAACAATTTTAGGTATGATTTTATTATTTTTGTAGACGAATTAAAAACACAGTTTTGCAAATTTCTACGAAATGAAGTCATATTATATTGCTAAAAGCCCCGCATTGGTTACATGAATGACAATTTAGAAAATCAAATGCTAATAATCGTAGTTTATTTTCTGTCATCAGAATTTATGAAAAAAACTGTTTGTAAATAATTAATGTTTACACGTATTTTAATTTAATTGCAAATATTCGAGGCGGTGAAATTGGTTGAGTATGTTTTTATTTTACTGCCTTTCAATATTTTCAAATATAAGGTGACTATGTGACATTGAATTAAATTAAGTCAAATTTACTGATCTAGCAAACTGTTATCGAGAAGTATAAATTATCCTATAAATTTCTCGTGACTGAATTTAATATATTTGAGTATTAAGTTATGTGCATAGCTAAAAGTTTATCATTACCCTATTCCTTTGAAATATTTTTTTACTAATTTTGCGTCAATCACAATTGACCAAGAAAAATTCGCTGGCGCATCTGCGTAGGTCGCCGGTCGCGTTCTGCGACACAGAGGAAACACCGCCTTAGAATATTTGAAATAAACGTACGCGATATTCGTCTGAAGGGGTTCTGTCAAACGTATAAATTTTCCGGCGGGAATATAGAAAAATATTTTCGTTTGAAGTAATTCATTCGGTCACAGTGAATGATTTGCCGAAATAGCGTTACCTCCACATTTTGACATTGCGTAAAATAATTCTATGATCAAAACAAGTTTTTGGCATCCAAGGCCCTGATTTTAGATTTTTTTGACATTTAGAAACATGATGTTTTATTTGCAATCAAAAACAGATGTGTTTTTGAAATTCATATAAATTTATACAGTTAAAAGATTGAAAGAGCAAATAACTACAAGAGATATCACACGTAGTGCAAATATTAAATTCAATGCTTCATTTTCTTACCATATTTTTTAGTTATATCATGTAAAAAAATACGTTAAACTCTGACGAACATACCCGTGGACTGTCAATAGTCGTCTCTATTGCATGCAAGGTTTATGTTAAATATTTTGTTTTGAGAAACTCTATGGAAATATTGAAAATATACGATGTTTAATTTCCAATTTTTTGTATTGTTATTCTATTGTATATTTTGTATAGAAAAATTGAAAAAACCCGTCAGAACTTTTATGATACGTGCGCCATCATACGTTTGACACGCATGATAGTGCACGTATCATAAAGATAAGCTATATTTTTTTTTACTTCTTTAAAAATGATTTATGTAAGAACATTATATGGTATAGGTACCACTAAACAAATTATTAAAAATATAAATATTTGTTTTTCATACTATCCGTAAACTTTCATACTTACAATCATTATACTGAGGCTTGTTTAAAGTTAATTGTATTGTGGTAATAGAAAAAATCCTTGAAACCTTTGAATACTTAAATTGAAAACATGAAAATACCTCAAATAATATATGTAAACCATATTTACAATATTCCTCCATTTTAATTATTTGCGAAATCTTCCCGATCAATGCGTCTATCATATTTTATATTTACGTACGCACGCACAGCACGCACGTTCGCACGCACGCACGCCCGCCCGCTCTCCCGCAGACACGCACGCATACGCACACCCACAAATACACGCACTCATACACGCTCATAAACAAACACACACACGCTCGCACGCGCACACGGAGAAACACACACACGCAGGCACGCGCGCATGCACATACACGCACAAACGCACACACGCACGCAAACACACTTACCTTACGCAAGTGAGTATTAAACTAAATTGAAATTAGTCTTTCACATATTTAAAAATAAGTTTTAGAATGTTGTTAAATTAAATATATATTTTAACAATTTTTTTATACAAATATTAACCATTTTGAGATGGAGTTGAATTCCATTTAATTGTAAAATGTATAGACAATTATGTTCTGTTACTTGAAATAATATGCAATATATGACAAATTATTGTAGTGTTGTTTTTAATTTAATAAAGAAAAATGTTTCAAGTCTGTGTGGGATGTCGAAATGCAATAAGTTATATGGATTATTAACGACTATGTATTTGTTTAAATAATTTTTATACATGATTAATAAATATGAAACTAAATTCTGTAAATGATGTTACAAATTGCATAGCATTAATTAGCATTATTAGTATAATGTTTCTTAATAATATAGCTCTGCGGTTCGTTCGTCTAGATTAGGGGTGTCCAATATAATTGTATGGAGGCCCGGGTTTATTATTTTTGAAACCGTAACGAGCCAATAGCATGGTGAACTTTAAATGTAAGGAAAACAGTAATTTTAGTTTTTCGATATGAATAACTTATTTAAAAAAAAAAGTCCCAGGTTTACGAATTTCCGCACTAATGAAGAAACTGACATTTTTTTTGATTGCACGGTGCATCTATGTCAGTCGATATTTTAAAAGTGGAATGCCTATATAAGTGGTGTCTAATAAAAATGATCTTGTTTTTGACTTGTTATGTTTCATGCTTGAAAAAAGCTGTTCACAAGTATATGTACTACCAAATCAAAAAAATTATTGAAGAGCTAATTTGGTAAGATTTGGGTATTGCTGGCGGTTTTTTTAAACTTTTTTTACTTTACCTTTTTGTAAACTTTTACTTTACTTTAGTACTTTTTTGTAAAATTCAATCAATGCGTTCGGAAGGCAACCATCATATGCTGTTTTTAGGAGAGAATTGTTTTGTATACCAAAAAATTCCAGCTGTAGGTTTAATTCGGCGCCTTCAATTTAAACATTAAATGAATTTTGAAATGCTTTTATGTTGGGTATTTGTGATTTGAAGACTATGAATCTCTCTTCAAACTTATTCCTCAACCTTTGTGACAACGACGCCTGCTCGCCTAAGTCCATCGTCTCTTGATTTCTCGAAGATAAGGTCTTCGAATATAGCCACTGCTTTTGTTCCAGTTACTTTTCCAATAATATGATTTTTTTTCTAAGCCAGAATTTAACGTGTTAACTAGCTCGCGGGCCGGACGCAAGGCCATTGCGGACCGGATCGAGACCGGGGATAGTATGTTGGGCGGGCCCGGTCTAGATCATTTTAACAGACATTCTAGACGAATGAACTGTAGCCGAAAAAAGTAACAAATGGACATTAAATATTTTATGTTTATATTGCACAATAATCTTTGCTATTCCAAAAGAAGAAATAAGAAATGAAAGTTAAATATTTTATATTTATATTACACATTGATTGTGGGTATGAGTTGCTTCAAATATTTTCTTAAATGCTACTATTGTTGAACACACTGGCCTAACATTCTTTTCGGTTTCACCGATTTTTAAATCCGGTAATATAGTTTTCAATTCAGTGTAAGTATGAAAGTTTACGTTACTTTTATCTTTATGATACGTGCGCCAT
This sequence comes from Druceiella hillmani, assembly GCA_039881145.1. Classification (NCBI taxonomy): domain Eukaryota; kingdom Metazoa; phylum Arthropoda; class Insecta; order Lepidoptera; family Hepialidae; genus Druceiella; species Druceiella hillmani. The sequence continues at coordinate 17,544,965 of JAYKKI010000016.1, read as the reverse complement.
CATACGTTTGACACGCATGATAGCGCACGTATCATAAAGATACGCTATATTTTTTTTTACTTCTCTAAAAATGATTTATGTAAGAACATTATATGGTATAGGATATAAACAAATTATTAAAAATATAAATATTTGTTTTTCATACTATCCGTAAACTTTCATACTTACACTGAATTGAAAACTATATTACCGGATTTAAAAATCGGTGAAACCGAAAAGAATGTTAGGCCAGTGTGTTCAACAATAGTAGCATTTAAGAAAACATTTGAAGTAACTCATACACACAATCAATGTGTAATATAAATATAAAATATTTAACTTTCATTTCTTATTTCTTCTTTTGGAATAGCAAAGATTATTGTGCAATATAAACATAAAATATTTAATGTCCATTTGTTACTTTTTTCGGCTGCAGTTCATTCGTCTAGAATGTCTGTTAAAATGATCTAGACCGGGCCCGCCCAACATACTATCCCCGGCCTCGATCCGGTCCGCAATGGCCTTGCGTCCGGCCCGCGAGCTAGTTAACACGTTAAATTCCGGCTTAGAAAAAAAAATATATTATTGGAAAAATAACTGGAACAAAAGCAGTGGCTATATTCGAAGACCTTATCTTCGAGAAATCAAGAGACGATGGACTTAGGCGAGCAGGCGTCGTTGTCACAAAGGTTGAGGAATAAGTTTGAAGAGAGATTCATAGTCTTCAAATCACAAATACCCAACATAAAAGCATTTCAAAATTCATTTAATGTTTAAATTGAAGGCGCCGAATTAAACCTACAGCTGGAATTTTTTGGTATACAAAACAATTCTCTCCTAAAAACAGCATATGATGGTTGCCTTCCGAATGCATTGATTGAATTTTACAAAAAAGTACTAAAGTAAAGTAAAAGTTTACAAAAAGGTAAAGTAAAAAAAGTTTAAAAAAACCGCCAGCAATACCCAAATCTTACCAAATTAGCTCTTCAATAATTTTTTTGATTTGGTAGTACATATACTTGTGAACAGCTTTTTTCAAGCATGAAACATAACAAGTCAAAAACAAGATCATTTTTATTAGACACCACTTTTACAGGCATTCCACTTTTAAAATATCGACTGACATAGATGCACCGTGCAATCAAAAAAAATGTCAGTTTCTTCATTAGTGCGGAAATTCGTAAACCTGGGACTTTTTTTTTTAAATAAGTTATTCATATCGAAAAACTAAAATTACTGTTTTCCTTACATTTAAAGTTCACCATGCTATTGGCTCGTTACGGTTTCAAAAATAATAAACCCGGGCCTCCATACAATTATATTGGACACCCCTAATCTAGACGAACGAACCGCAGAGCTATATTATTAAGAAACATTATACTAATAATGCTAATTAATGCTATGCAATTTGTAACATCATTTACAGAATTTAGTTTCATATTTATTAATCATGTATAAAAATTATTTAAACAAATACATAGTCGTTAATAATCCATATAACTTATTGCATTTCGACATCCCACACAGACTTGAAACATTTTTCTTTATTAAATTAAAAACAACACTACAATAATTTGTCATATATTGCATATTATTTCAAGTAACAGAACATAATTGTCTATACATTTTACAATTAAATGGAATTCAACTCCATCTCAAAATGGTTAATATTTGTATAAAAAAATTGTTAAAATATATATTTAATTTAACAACATTCTAAAACTTATTTTTAAATATGTGTAAGACTAATTTCAATTTAGTTTAATACTCACTTGCGTATGTAAAGGTAAGTGTGTTTGCGTGCGTGTGTGCGTTTGTGCGTGTATGTGCATGCGCGCGTGCCTGCGTGTGTGTGTTTCTCCGTGTGCGCGTGTGAGCGTGTGTGTGCTTGTTTATGAGCGTGTATGAGTGCATGTATTTGTGGGTGTGCGTATGCGTGCGTGCGTGCGTGCGTGTCTGCGGGAGAGCGGGCGGGCGTGCGTGCGTGCGAACGTGCGTGCTGTGCGTGCGTACGTAAATATAAAATATGATAAATGCATTGGTCGGGAAGATTTCGCAAATAATTAAAATGGAGGAATATTGTAAATATGGTTTACATATATTATTTGAGGTATTTTCATGTTTTCAATTTAAGTATTCAAAGGTTTCAAGGATTTTTTCTATTACCACAATACAACTAACTTTAAACAAGCCTCAGTATAATGATTTTTCTCTTTCAAAAATATATGTAACTACCCATTAAATATTTCAGAAGTGTACGTATATAATTTCGATGTCATATTCGATATTACATTATTTACTTCAAATGATTTTTTTTCATTTTTGTTGTGTAATAAATTCGAGTAAGTTGAGTTAAAACAGTTTCATTGTTATTGACTTCTTCTCTATTTATTACAGCCGTTTCGATCAATGAAGGTTATGAAAGAAAACAAATATTCATTTACTATCCATTCAATCAATTATCGGATTTTTATGTAGATGCAAACCAACTGGAATATTGATCTTAAAGAATACAAGACGCACAGTCTAATTATTGCCTCATAACTCTTTCATTACTCTGGCTTTGTGTCGCGAGATTTTGTCTTTATATCGAGTACAGTTTATTTATAGTTCTACTGAACAATTCTTCAGTTACAAGTAATTGAGTACCGAGCGTAATTTTAGGTAATAAATTAGATTCACTCGAAGCATGCGCTTTTAGCAATAAAGGGGTATATATTATAGCATCAGAATTGTAGAATACGTGATATTTTTATTGCATTATGCCATAAAAATAATTAAAATTTCTACCTCATGGTAGCTACCATCTCTGTTTCATTTCCACGAAATTTTTCTTCTTTGGTACCGGTCAGCGGTGAAGTTTTCTACATTACATAGTTTCTGAGAAACGTTTTAGCAATATTTTTAAAATTAATTTTTTTACTTTCTCGTAAACTTTTTTCCAATACATACCCATAATCTTTCATTTAATTTATATCCAAACCGCTATGACAAATGTCTTAAAGTACGTGTTTTAAGAGTTATGACGAGGAATAATATATTAAAAATTATTGAAATACGGACTACTATCTAAACAAGTGTCAGAAAACAATATTTTTTATAGTAAGGGTATAAATTGCACTACGAGGAATTCGTAAATATTTATGTACATAAAACAATTGAAATATTTATATCCGCAATATATTTCTACACTATTTTAAATGACAATAATATTTTCCACCATAGAAATATTTTAACCAGTCCGTTTTTTCGAGGAGTAAAAACGTCGTGAATTCGTCAAAAATAGTTTTGATTTTATTACTCATACTTTTTTCTTATTTCATATTTAACTGCTTTCAGTGTTTGTTATATAATTACAAGATAAGGGAAATACTAAAGCAGAATTGCAATTTTAGTAATATTTAGTTTAAGCAAATTGTGGCATTTAAATAAAAAAACAAAAACAGTATATTATTCAAAGAGCTATTGTCAACGATATATCATATGCTTATGTGGATTTTCTACATCCTGATTTTACATACTCTGAGGTCCATTATAATATAATTTTAATTCATTTCAATACTCGAATAATACCTGTTGTAATATGAACTTCCTAATTATAAAATAATGACGAAAATAAATTACATGCAAATGTTTTAAAACGTAGTGTTTAAAATTACCCATGTCACAATTTATAAAAGAGTTTGAAACGAAATTTTCACACGTCACATAATATAATTCGACCAGCCTAAAACGCTTTATCACAGCGCCACCCAATTACCACAAACCGGAATATACGAGCATACTGGGCTGACAAAAGGCCGCTCGCCCGCCGCTCCTACGCCGCACCGAAAGAAGGAAACGACACAGATGAGTCACATCACTCACTCCGAACGAATAAATTACTTCTAAAGGTCTTTGTACATTTAACCCTTATTATATACGTGCTTCTTCGTTTTGTCACTTGAGTTCGTTACAGAAATGTCATCCACCTTAAATGTAGCTGTGTAGACCATTGTTTTTTTCCATTATTTACTATTTAAGGAATAAAAATGAGCATAAATATATCTATTTGAATTTTAAAAAAATACTATATATATTAAAATTTTGAAGGTAAAATATTAAAGAATTATACTTAACAGATTAATTATAATCCCCAACTTATTATTTGTTAATCTAGTAAGTAATATTACCAGTTTAATTTACAATTATGTGTTAAATTATACACGATATTAGGTAAACAAAAAACGTTACTTTGTATTGATTAATAAATTTTTAATATTTTTAACAGTACAATAGGATTGAGCTAAAATAATTTGTTAACCTCCTCGCATTGTCAACTTGTAGATCGTGATAAAATAACAACAGAGCAAATGCTGTGAGCAATAAATAAGTTAAAATATTTAAAAAATTAACTGGGTAATTAAAATGAAACTAAACATTTATAAACTAGCAACAGTATGATACTTTACAGCTCTTATTAGAAAGTATTCTTTGGCTCCCTAAACTTTTACTAACCAAATATCGATAACTCGCAATGGAAACCGTCATATAGTTTTCAGCCAGTGAAACATAATTGTTAGTTCAAGTTATGCAAAGCTATAGTTATTAATATATCTATATCAATAAACTCTTCATCGTCGTCTACCATTCATAAGGGTAGACATTGACGAATATTCCTGCCTCGACTTGATGGCCCCCGATTGCAAATCCCTATTAGTGTGTAGTACTCTTTATTACGTAAGCGAATAGGGAGCCAGTAGATTTGTATAACCTCACTTTTACTGTGAAACTGAAGATTATAAAAAAACAGTTAAAATTCACTTTGCTTATTTTTGAAATATTTCGGTTAATTCCTTACTTTTAAAATATTTATATGACCAACAGAATATTTTTACTTGTAGTATAATGTGGGATTAGATTACATAATGGAAATGTGTTAAATATTGAATATAAAAAACTAAAGGATTGTCTAGATTTTGATGACATTTGAAAATGAAGTAAAGATTTTAACCACGTAAAATATGATTGCGTAAGTTGTTTAACGTATCAACATGGCATGTTTGTGATTTCAAATATTTTTTATTTTCTTAACATATGCAATATTTTTAGTGTTTTTCTATTACTACAACATATTTTATTTTGAACGTACCTAATTTCTAAATTATTGCCCTTATGGAATTTGATAGATTTAGAGAATTGATAAAGAGACCAAGTAATTAAGTTTTTGTATTTTATTTGATATTACATTAATAAAATATAATGATAATTTGATTGTTTTCTTAATGCTCCTTTGTAAGATGCAACATTTTTTTATCGAAATTGTACGTATTTTTATATTTGAAATGATCTTGTATCCCTAAATACTTTTCACTAAAATTACATAAAAATTAAAACCTTTGCTATTAACTAACATCAAAAATAAATATTCCGACGAAAAGTTCCAATATAATAAATAAAATTAATGTCTCGTTGTTATTTTTTAAACATATACTATACTCAATATTCCATTAATATAAAATTTAAGTGATTGCGTATTAAGGGTTTTTGTTATATTGCATTGCCTACTTGAAAAATATACGATTAATTAGCTCTGCCCGCGACTTAGTTCGCAGGCGGACCTGAAGAAAATGTTTTTAATTAGTCCATTTTTTCTATAGTTACTTTGTGTTAAAATGTCAAATAACCATGTCTTCTATTTACTTAGTCAATTTCAATAAAAGGTAGCCTATATGTTTTGTCAGTCATAACAGAATCGACCAGTACATATGTCATCAAAAATTCTTTCGTGTTCTGTTATTGTTATTACCTAACCTTTAATAATTTTTTTATAAATAAGTTCAATATTTACATATGTCAATTTTATAGTTTAAGTAGTTAAAATATTGTTTGTGATGTTTAGCTGTATAATCTATTAACAAATTTTATAAAAATTAACACATGGATTCCTCATACAGTACCGTTGTAAAAACGATTCTTTTAATTTAATATCGTTCCATCACGAATAAAACGAACCATACAAAATATTCAATTTCAGTCCATTATCGGCTTAGATTATAAAAATTGTTGTTTGCTTTCGATGTAAATCGATCAGGTCCAATATTGCAGCATTCTTAATTTTAAAGCATATAAAGCAACCCAATCTAATTTCTACTCTATATATCATAACATCCGTCGCACAGTTATGGCTTTGCATAATAAGATATTTTCTTTCTACCCATTATTATCAAATATTGTAAGCTTTTAAGTATCATAAGTTCTCCCAGACGGTCGTTATAAGTAATTAAATTTTCATTAAATTTTTCTTGGCTGGCGTGGAGGTGTTTATATATTGGGTTGCATTCATTCAACATATGGCGAGCATATGATTTAATATACGTGCTATTATATCATTTACAGTACTGTATTAAAATTATAGTATGTAGTATTTTAATTGGAAAATAATTAAATTTTTAGATCAGCTAAGATCTTTTGTGCATATTTGCGAACATTTATTTCTAAGTACTATAAAACTGTCCCATCGACTTGGACTGGAGTCAATTCTTTGCCTCGCTTTAGCGAAATCACGTTTGGCCATAATTTTTCTGATGAGGCCATTTAGCCAAGAAACAGCCTTCAGTTTAATTTTCATAAGTTTAAGGGAGCATGTTTATCGAGCAATTTAGTGATACAACTGTTGAACACAGCGAGCTTTTCACCAACAGAGTGATTGATCTCAATTGTTTATCTTAATTGTTTAAATCTGTCTGAAATTTTATCCCAGTAAATGAATCTGGTATCCTCAAGAATATATGGTAGGTCAATGCGTTTGAAGATACGAAGATGCTTTTTGAAGAGGATTTAGGCCTACATAATTTATAGGAACCATGGATGAGATTATGATGGGAAAGATCGGGTGCTGGAAGTTGACCGTAGAAGGATACATTCTTAGGGCAGCTTACTAAGATAAAATCGAAGGAATAAAAATTATCAGCATGAAAGTTAGCAAAGCGTGGAAGAATGGTAAGGTTACCAGCTTTGACGTTGTCACAAAACTTTTCGCTTCTAGTTTTATGCTTGTATAAGCAAGTATTGAAATCACCCATACTCGATGCATGGGGGTGTGGAGATAAATAATGGCCAACTATAGTTTCAAAATAACCAAAATACAAAACACCAGGCGGAGAAAATATTCCATTATGGGCGTGCAGTTGGCAAAGGTTTTGCCATAATTTTGAAAGTTAGGTCAGACCGAAGATATATAGCAAGACCACTACCACGTCTGAGAGTACGATCGTTACGTGATAAAACCTAAACCGGGAGTGCATACAAATTTGATAGAAGTGAAGTTTTGTGCTAGGTCTTACTAACAAGACAAGCATAAACGTTCGAATTTTCGAAACAATTAATTGAACCCGGATAATGGCACGGAATATTCTGGGCGTTGATGTGACAGAAATGGAGATCTGATTTCTATTTATACTAAATTGGTTTATTTAAATCCCAAATTAATATCAATCCAGTAAGTAGTATTATTAGTTAATTTAACATGTATATATACAAATAAACATAATGCGGTTACTTTAACATGATATCAATATTAGTTAATTTAACATGTATGTATAAATTAACGTAAAGAATAAATACGACGAATCATATTATGATATGATTGGTCCTAGGTGACATCGAGTCTATTAGAAATATAAGAGAACAACGCTGGAGGGAAGTTCCCGTCTTTATCAATGCCATAAAAGTACTATCTCACACCGGCGCGTTGTGCTGGCTAAATGTTCTAATGTTCTAATTTAAGCTAAATGTTCTAATTTACAAGGTATTTCTCATTAGAATCAATAATAATTTTTTCATAATACTTATTAGTATTTGGATAGTGAGCTACTCTAAGGTGATATTGGTTTAGTATTAAAATGAAAATTAAGCTTATATGCAATGATGGAGTACATCCGCTTGTCCTATGGTAGAACGACTATCATTTGTGGGGTTTACGGTATAATTATGGATAATTACCTCATATTTCACATTCACATAATTAAAATCTGTCGGGAATCTTATACCGGTTTCTAAGATTTATCATACAACATTCCCACGATTATCTGGAATGTATCGTGAATTTATTCATCTCTTTAGTCTGCATCATTTATCTATCCGTAGTATTCATCAAATGAACGCGGTCACTACATGAAGCTAATTTTTATATCTATGTCTTCATGTTAGAGAAAATATTTAAAAGTTCAATAGGTTTTTGAATTGCGCAATGTATGAGTATTTCCATTCAGATTTTATAATGGTACGGTCGGATTTCATTACTTTCAATTCTGACGGGAATTACTTCTGTTTGGGAATTACTTTTGTGGGTGTTACAGGAGACAATGATGTAAATTTATTTCACTTGCTTAGAGCGTACACAAATATTATGCAGCGTTTGCTTGTCTTTCGCATTATTCAATGCAAATATCAACATCGTGGAAAGCAGTATTGAAAGAAGCATACAATCTTCTTATTTTTTTCTATTCCATTGACTGCTTAAGGAATTAATTTATAGAATTGTTGGATGATCCACTGTAGATTAGTAGTCGGAGCGAATTTTATTTGGAAAAATATAATATTTTTCCTAATTTGTTAATGTTTGTACTACATTTTATAATACTTCTAAACATTCAATGCTTTTGGTATATCTGTAAGTTACGCGCGGGATTTTGGAGATATAAAAAATATATTTGGATGCTAAAATTATTTCGGTTGTTCCAAGTTTCCTGCAAGATACTTCACCGATAACTAAATACCGAATTCTTTGAAGACAAACTCAATAGATCAATATCAAAACTCAATAGGTAATATAAAAAATTGTATACAGAATAATAGAAGCAAAAACTAAATTCGTTGTAATAATTTTAGTTATAAAGCTATGATGTTCATCATAATATTTTGATCCCTCTATTTACGGTTAATATACTACTAAAATACATTCTTAAAAAAAATAATTTACACATATATATGTATATATATATATATATATATATATATATATATATATATGTATATATATATATATATATATATATATATATATATATATGTATATGCATATATATTCATACATTAAAATTTTTAATAAATTCGTCGTCATAGGTAAGCCAAAATAAATGAAAAAAGGCAGAAAACATGCTTTCAAAAATATATTTATTGAAAAATGTATATTTCAAAAATATTGATATACAGAATATATGTTAAATATATTCTAGTTTATAATTTCTTACCTTCTCTTTTTCAAATTTGTTAAAAAAATTGTCACCGTGCACTGCCACGTGGACCGTCATAGGACGTCAGATATGGACTTGAATATTTCTAGTCATCTGACTTGGTACCTTTATTCTATGTTCTACTTTATTTTCCGTTAGGTAACATTACTTAATTGATGGTGTTTTATACCTTTAATATCCCTTTCATACTAGAATTTGTTCCAATCTCATTAGGGTTTGGTAGGTGAATTGTCCGAATGTAAGACTTCTGTTTTGGCAAAATCGTCTGTCTATCCATTGGAGAAACAAACAGGTGGACTGTTTGTTTATCAGAGGTTCAATAATATTTTATTTAAAATTCACATTAAACTAATTTAAATAAGGAAATAATTCACCGATATAAAAATGTTTATGAGCGCAAAACTAAAATTTTTATTTAAAATGAAAATGATAGACATATGATATAATGCCATCCTTTGATACAGTTTTTTACACACTCAACAACGGAATTACGTAGGAATTTTTAATTTGACCTTATCATTTCCCATAACTTGAGATTAAACGAAAAAATTAAAAAAAGTAAATAGGAATATAAAAAATATGTATAAACAAAAATGGGTGCATGTGTGATCTATTTCTTTTATTATGTCTGTATACATATTTTTTTCGTAAATATTTTTAATATACAGATAGGTCAATTCAACACTTTTATTAGCGTAACAAATGCGAAAATATTTTTGTTTTTTCTATTTTCATGTTGGAGCGGACCAAGAGATTGACTTGATTTTTTGCAAAAAGATGGTCAAGAGTCAAGAAATAATGTATGATATTTTCGACCCGGAAAAACTCTTCTTTGAAACTGAAAAATTACACAAAGTAGATAAGGAAGCAACATCGTTATGGAGCAACGGGTCGGCTTGATTTTTTAAATGGTTACATATGCAATATAAACGAACAGCCTGTAATATTATAAGTTCGCAAATGTGTTTGTTTGTTCTTCTTACAAATCATAGTTTAAAAACTTGTCGATTTTGTTACTTTGCCCAGTGATAGTGGGCTTCTCCGGTAGGGAAGTAAAATAAGTTAATTTTTATTTCATAAAACCTTATTACAACTAATATTATTATCTTATATACTATTATAAATATAAAAATACATTTATTTTTCTACTTTTCACATAAAGTACATCATCTACGGATCTACTTGACTTTTACGCAAAGGTGTTTGGCTGGCTAGGAAATTACTTAGAATCCTTCCCAACCCAGAAAATCTTGTACTAACTTACATTTCAATCTCAATTGATACCAAAAATTCAAAAGTTTATTAATCTGTGCTCTTTCACGTCGCTACAAAAGAAAGAATCACACTGATTTTTATACATATATAGTTGACAGGCTAAGAAATGGCATAGAATATTTTCCACCTGGTAAATCTCATCCTAACTAACGCTATAATCCCAACTAATATTATAAATGCGAAAGTGTATTTGTTTGCTCTTCTTTCGTATCACAACGAATCGGCTTGATTCTTTGCTAAGAGGTACTTCTCACTATAACTAATATTATCATAAATAATAATTACAAAACCTTCTCCACTTTAGGCCAAAGCAAAGGATCGAAGTTTTTTATCAAATAAAAGAAAAAGAAATGAGCATTTCGCCATTTTTTTCGTATTCCAAATTAGGGTATAATTGTTTAGAATAAACACTTTAAATACGCCCCCCTTTAACTATTTTAATGAGGAATAAATTGTAAAGAGCCGATTTGCATAAACCAAATGTACAAAACTAATATAAATTAACCTTTTTCTTAATTTTAATTTTGTTTATCGCTATTAAAATCGTTCTAATAGATATTCCAGGAGTTTATAATAAACTTTGCAAAAATAGATATTGTTCGTAAATAATGTAAATACGCCCTTCAGTTATCAATTATGTTACTTTAAGGTATTTCCGGTGCTCCACAACCGAAAAGGAAAAAAAAACAGAACCCATGTAAGGCCCCTCTCATATTGGTCCATTGTATTACTACTAGAAGTACGTTGGTAAAAATGTATATATATTTATGAGAAAATTACAAGGTTGGTTCTAATTTTCAGTTTTTAATGTATTTATTATGTTTTCTCACAGGTGTAATTGTGAGATCTATATCAGGCAACATGTTTACATGATTAAAAGTCATTAAAATTTGTAAGTCATTTAATATAAGTACTATGCAGCCTTTGATATTTATATTTAACTAAGTGTGTACTAAATCCTTCTAGAATACATTTTATTTAGATCTAGTACATAAAAATGAATAAATTTATATTACACATAGTAATTGCTGCACCTCGAATAGCAAGGCATTTTGTTGTTGTATTAATGAAATAAAAATTAATTTTTGAAATATTAAATTTGCATAATATCTTCTGAGTCAGTAAATCGATACTGATGGAATATAAAATCAATGTTACTTCAAGTAAATCTATAGGAATTAAAATATACAAGCCTATGGCATAGTAGTTTATACGTCATGTGTATTTAACTCGTCAACAAAGAGACAGCAATTTCCAAAACGATATTGTTACATTCTTTTACTTTTTTATGAGCTGTGCATCAGTTTATCATAAATGACTTTAATGTTTAGACACGCCAATTTTGCAATTTTATGACATGTATAGATTTCGAAAATACTTTACAGTTACCTGAAACTTTCATGCAATTTTACTTCTACATCCGTATTCCATCGAATTATATTATACATTTCCAAAAGGATTTTCATTTGCAGTTTTATTGACTTTTAGATTCATATAGAAAAAGAGAGCTTTATTTTGGTGTCCTGCATGAAGAATTTTCACAAAAATTTATTTTTAGTCTTATTATTTTCAACTTCATTTTTTACCATAAATGAAGCATTTATGCGTCACCCATATTTTATTTAAAATTCATGACTTCTATTTTAAAACGTAGGATATTAAGTTAGACGGGGTTTGTGTGGAGTTAATAAGTTTCATGTTTAGGGAAAAAAAAGCAAATAATTTACATGAAAGTGTCTAGAGTGTAATACGTTTCTTAACACCTTTTTAAGCAATATTAACTCTAAAAATCAGATTGAAAAATGATTTTCAATTATCTCGAAGTGAAAGATCCTACACGATTTCTCTAAAAGTGTGCATTACCGGTGAATGTAATACATGAATATGTATTAATATAGAAAATCACATGTGGCCACCAAATTTAATTGCTACAAAATCAGCAGCATAAACAAATTAAAGAAGAATTCTCTGACTTGTAAGAATTATAAGAAAATATTCTGAATTTGTAAGAATTTTCTTACAAATTCAGAATAATATAATACAATACTTGATTTTTTCCGTGTAAAATATTTTGGTAGTTTTAAACGTGTCATGTTAAGGGTATTACTAAATTAAACAAAATGCACCAGTGAAATATTATTACTATCTCAATGAAATTATATGCATTTCATAAAATAAGAAAAAATTATTGGAATCATATACAGAACACAATACAACTTGAAATTAGTAGTGAAATTGTCATGCTGCTCTTAATTTTTTTGTAATTTTTATTCTTACATGCCCCAAAAGAAAAAAAAGAAAATTCTTGTAAGATTACTGAGGTGTCTGTCCTTCTATATCAAAACAAGAGTATTAATTAGTTCATTCTCCAGAAAGTTGACGATCTTTCTCGTACTTTGAACACGTTACACAGAAACCTGTCGATATTATTGAGAACTCATTGTAACCGGTATAGCATGAAGACCGCGGGGTCCCTGCATTAGACGCTGCACGGTATGCCATGTAGAACAAACTAGCTGAACCAAAGTACCAAGTATAAAAATTAAAACTATCAAAAACACTTTTCAATAAATATACTACTAATGTACCCTTTTTACTTAATAAAACAATTGTATTTTCTCAAATACTCACGCAAGAAATAGACAAATTCGGGTTGGAGATCGACAACCTGCTACCGCGACTAATGCATTTCGAAACGGTCACTGAGGGTATTTGTATTCACTATTGGAAAAAAATAGCGTTGTATCAATGATGGATCTAAATATACAAGCGAGTATTTATTTTCAATTTCTTTTTTCGAAATGTAGAAGAAAAGGACATTCGACTTGAACTATAAAGAATATTTTCCCTTCATAGGATTTAAAATTATGGTGCCGGATTTAGGAGCAGGGAGCGGTCTTTAGCACTTTCCAAATAAATTAATCCATTAAAAAGTTATTGTCGCATTTGTTTTGGTTTTTAGGACTTTGATTAAAGTCAGCTTTTCTTAAATTTGGTAAATAATTTTTTTGCGTCAAATTTTTTTTAAGTTAATGAAAAAAGTGTCTAATCTTTAGTTTAAAATGACAAAGAGAAATTTTCCTACACATATGAAAATGTTTATTTGCAAATAAAATATTAGGTATAACCTTATGATGGTGTAATTATTGCAATTTGTTTTTTAATTATGTGTTAGATATCAGGGTTTTGTGGTTGATAGATACGTACGATTTTGTTTTGCATAATTTCACTATAATGTTATTATGGGTATAAATTGAAATAAATGAAATATAAAAAAAAATATTTTATTGAGCTTTTGAAATTTTCACATAAATTTTTCAATTGGCTACTTTTTAAAAAATTATGTAATCACCACTGAATCTATCATCTATGTAATCACTATCTGAAATTTAAAATTTTTTCATCAAATCGTTTCCAAGAAAAATATATACGACGGATGTACAAACGGACGAAAATGTGTTTGATGTTATAATTTTTGTTATCTTTTACCTTTTTGGGCACGGTACCATAAAGGCGAGCACTTAGCTGATAACAAAAAAAAATTAATAACGGACCAAAAATATGATTCACTTTATTTTTTTTTTCTTAATTTACAAATTAAATTTATTTTATTACTGATAATAATAAATGGAAAATTCATGCTCCTAATTTCATTAAACGATAAAAGAATTGCAATAACTATATTAAATCAATTATTAAATTTAAATAATATTTATCTAAATTAAAATTATAAATGTCAACGTTAATATCAAAGAAATAATTTCTTAAGATAAGTAAGAAAAGATATATAGTTTATTTTTCTTCACAATTTTCTTTTTAATTCTAATATCTGGAATTTTATCAAATAATTATCTACGCTAAACAATATTCATATGATGATCTACTTTTTAAAATTGTTAATTTTGAAATTCAACTGTATAAAATATTTATCTTCTTCTAAGTATTATTTTTCCATACCATAAAAAGTATCAAATTATTTTAAAATAATATATGAGAAATAGGGAAGAAACAATGTGGCACTACCACAATTGCCCAAGGCTCACGAGCTACAAATGAGCCAACAGCAGAAAAATAGCTAATGCAGTATTTTTTAAATTTTATTTATATAAAATATAAATCACATTTCGTAAATCGTAAATATTTAAGAAAACAATTATTTCGTGTTCCTTTTTTTTAAATAATTTGTTATAATTTTACCATCGTACCATTTTGAATCATATATATATATATATATATATATATATATATATATATATATATATAAATATATATGTATACATACATTCATTTCTCATTTAGAAATCACAGACACTAGCTTGTAAAGTTAGTTCGTTAATAATTTTTTAGGTTTCGTAGGTAAATGGCGGAACTCTTATAGTTTCATTTGTTTTCTATTCATTGCTTCCTATTACACCATTATAATGTCTAAAGTGTTAGAGCTATGTATATGAAAAACGGTAAGTAGGTGCTTTCAATTGAATCTTAACAAAATTGATATGCAGTAAAACATTAAAAGAATTCTGTTTAATCTGCCACACTTCGTATAGCGGGAACGAATTTTTAACGCACGTCCCATTTAGTGGGTATCATTGGATAGGTACTTTTAAAAGGATATTGAAATTTTATTCACCATTTTTAACAAACTTCAAATAAGTGGAGGTTCTCGTTTAGAGTATATTTTTCGTTTATGTTACTTAATATCTCCTATATTTGGCAACCAATATGGGTGATAATCTTTTGCTCGTCTCATAAACATTTGGTTAGAATTTGACCATGTGACACAAATTAAAGGTGCACCATAGAATTCGCCAAAACCAAACAGCATAGGTGCAGTAATTTATTTTGCATGATTTATGTCAAAAGCTAATTTAATCAGACACCAAGAAGTGCGATATAAATTTGCTCTCTAGCAAAATTAGGGCACTCGTACAATGATGGAGCCTGAATATAATGACTGGAACTTTTCAGTTAACTATCAGGTTAGAACTTGTTTAACTTGTCAGTAGTAGTAGATATATTATATTATCGAAGTTTAGTAGTAATAGTATAAATATTATATAATGATGATCTTATAATAAAATCTCTTAATATGATTTAAAGTTAGATAAATCTACCCTTTAGCCAAATCTTTGACGCTTATCTGTCTTTCGCATATATGCAAACCTACACCTACAGATAAATTTTATATTTCACTTGGCATCAATTCCAAAAATATCTAAATCTCGCAAAAAATCTAGGTTCGGAAACAATATTTTACTGCAAAAGTTTCAACTAGGTAATCGCAATTTCATTATTTTTTTTTCAGGGCGGTTCTTATTCGATTTTTATTATTTGGCTTCAATTTGTGGAAGTATTAAATTATAAAGTGCAGTATTCTTCTCTCTTTATTTTTTCAACGACAGCCTTGCAAAGTCCGAAAGAATTATAAATATCAAGATTTTATTATAAATTCCAGACAAAATCATTTTGTTTAATTTTCATCCACAATCTTTAGATATGTTTAGAAACACAGAACCCTATTGTGTGCTTACATTGACACATATTTAGCTCGTCTAATTAAAAAATAGTTATAGAGATTAATTTTATATATTTATATTATAAACATTAAAAATATAATTCGCCACATTACAAGAACATAACTTCACTAAATGGAAATATTTATAATAATATATTCATGACAGTAAAATTACTAAAATGTGCCAAACGGCATCAAGTAATTTTTTTTCTAATTAACTCAGTTGGTTAGCTTATAAATCTGTACGTTCATAGTATATTTTTATTTTGTTATCATTATTTAATAAGTTGAAGAAAAAATTGTCTTTTCTGAACGAACTCGTACTGAGGAACGAGATTAAAATGAAAATGTCAACGAACAAAATAAACAAAGTATTGCAATTTAAAATAACATACATTATAAAAATACACTTAGCCAAATATCTCTGTATACTTAAAAGATTCGTAAAACACAGTGGAGAAACTTTGGCTAGAGGCGAACATGCGCCTTGTCGCGAAAATAAAAAAAATATTTTCCTTTGACGTAATTTATTTGGTGGGCAAACGAGTAATGTACTGCAGCTGCGTCGTCTCCTTATTTGGGCTATGTGTTCATGTGTACATATATATCAGCTAGTATTACATAGTAATTGGGTGACATTGTAGTAAAATGGTTTCAGTTGAATATAAGTCGAAACTCGTAAATATAGACGGAAATACATTCTAAGTTGTCAGGCTTAAGTTATGTATTACACGATGAAACGCTAGTCTTTACATAACGTAGCCTGCGGATATGTTTATTTCAATAGAGCGAGGAACCGTTTATAACTTCATCGCTATATATTGTAGTCTAATATTTTTGATCTAATTAAAATATAATATAAATTATAATATGTCGATTTATTATTAAAAATCTAAAAAAATCCAATTATTCAGTTATTAGGACAAAAATGAAATGTAATAGTAAAGTAGTGTGGTGTTTTTTTCTTAGTTATTTAACAGTGACACATTGTTTGTATACATATATATATATATATATATATATATATATATATATATATATATATATATATATATGACGCATAAAAAATCAGTCAAGTTAAGGCAAAATTAGAAAATGGTCTATTTTATATGTGGTCATGTCATTTTTACCCTTTTTAATAAATTTACTTTTTTACCCTATATTGTCGTTTTTTCAAAGCCTGTAATAATATTTTAATTCACCTTTTTCCATAAAATTGAAAAAGATGCTATTTTGCCTAATATTATTGTTGTCGCCGCGATTTGTTGGATTAATCACAAGGCATACGGCCTTTGACAGCGCATCGCACTTTGGGGATCCGGGTTCGATTCCCGACAGCTCGTCGAGCGGGGCTGGACTGGTTTTTTGATTGGCTGTAAGAGATGGTTCTGGTAGTAATAAATCCACCATATGTATCAACCGGATATTATTAAAGTACGGAAATAAATAAATAATGTTAACTATTGTGAACTATTGTGTTTTAATAAAGTGTTAACTAATATAGTATATTATATAAGTATATAAGTGTGAACTATTGAGGGCCACGTAATGTGCTTTGCTTTATCATTACCCCAAATTTTAACTTGTTAAATGGTTTCTAAGAAAATGGTTCTCACCACTAGTAAATGAGCGGATCTTGCAAGCGTTCCATTTTTTTTCTTTTTAGGGTAAGGAGTTCTGAAAACTAAAAGAATCATCACAATTATTCTGAACATTTTTTTTCATTGCAAGATATACTTAAATGTTTAATTTAGGAAATAATCGTTTTTAGTGTTCTGTAGCAAAATTGATAAGGCGAAACATTAATTTTATCACTTGGGTGTCCATCTGTACGTGTATAATAGACAATTTTATCGAAAACTATTCAACGTAAAAATTTTAAATTTATTCCAAAGGTAAGATATAGTTGAACAATTACAGATATCAAGCATAAAATATTCAGTTTTGATTCTGGAGGTTATTTCTAATGTTAAACAGATTAATCAAGCAGATATATACATATATATATATATATATATATATATATATATATATAAATATATGTGTGTGTGTGTGTGTGTGTGTGTGTGTGTGTGTGCTGTAGATTGAAACGAGATTGAAAAGTACTCTCTAGTGCGAATAATCGTTACATAAAATTCAATTGTATTTAATTGTACTTACACGCTTCATCCGAAACGTTCCCCACTCAGCGCCGCGCATATACGATATGATACAAAATTGGTGCGATTGGCGGCGGATACCGCGGCTGATGGACATCTTTTAAGCACATAGTCAAAGTACTGATAACTACTATTAATAATTTAAGTGGAGGCATGATGGCTAAGAACAATAATTTTGCAAGTATAGATTGCACGTGATCGATTCTTTTTTTTCAATTGCTGGTTTTAAATAAGTATTATGGAGTGTATTTAATTTTTTTTTTTTAATTACCGCAGTAACTATTTGACGTAAAAGAGGGTTGAACGAAACGAAAGGAGAGTTAACCGCTCCGTGATATTTTACATTGTATCACATATCCATCGATCACACTCGCATGAATTTTTCAGCATCGCGCCGTACATAAATCACTAGTGTGGAACGTTGACGATAGGAAAAAAATATTTATATTGGTCCGTTGTTGCGGTGTTTTCCCCGTTTTTTCCCTTTGTGAATATTTGAGTAATAAGACATAAATTGCTACGTGTTGCGTCACTTGTGTTGTACGATGACGTAAATACGTGAAAGCAACTTGGTGCATAAGTTAAGAATAAGTAGATGATTGAATAAATCGTTTGTTAATTCGAAGTGTAAAGGTGGAAATAATATGTAATTTTCAATATGACAATTTAGTACAAGGTTTAATTTATTCTGGTTAAGAATAATCTACAGCGTGTATGCTATTTCACGCATATAAACATATGTTTGTATGTTTGTGTTTGTGTGTGCTTGGGTGTATGCGCGGGCTTGTGCTTATGCATGTACATTTGCATGTGTGTGCGTGTATGTGTATATGTGTACGCGTGTATGTGTGAAGGTAATAAAATTGAGCAATACGAACTCTGTTCAATTATTGGTTTTAACATTTTGTTTTTTTCCTATTGAACTCTTTCCATTTCTGCTTATTGTGATATTTTTTTTCTAGTGCATACTTTAGCATAATAAAAATTTATTCAGATTAAAGGGATAATTAATATAATAATGGGATGCTAGTTATAATTTATTTTCCGTTAAAATCGAAAGTTTTGTTTTTCGAAGGGTCTTTTTCGAATCATTTAAATTTTTATGATTATTATAAAATAAAGCACAAAGAAAGTATGGTTTAAAATTTCTTCAGCAAAAAATAATGTACTGGCGTATTTTATTTTTCCACCTTGTTAATATTTCCCAAATTTTCAATTTTGTTATAAGAAACTCTGATTAATATTTGCGCTTGGTGTTTACAGCTCCTCATACTACAGTGATGACTGATGTCATTTTGAATGCTTTTAATTTTTAACGTAACCGGTAATATATCACGGGATAACAATAAATGGATTCCATTAATATAATTATTTAAAATAAGTATTACTTATAACGTATAGAACTTTTCAGCACATAATTTATTTTTAAATTAGTATTTCCGTCTCATTGAAATTTTCACCGGATATATTTCTGAATTATAGTAGGCAGAATAAAACATAGAAATCAAATGTGAAAATTCGAAGCTACTTTTTTTGCATATCGCGTCGAATAGGGTGGCGATCGATAGGTCTTTTAAGAATATATCAAGATTACATTTATCAATTTTTAATATAAAACTCGTTTACCAAATTCTTAGCTTCAATGGAAGTTGCATGTATCCCCCTTCACAATTTTTTTAACCAGGTTTTTCAAATAATAACAAAAAAATTCGGTAATTATCATCAACAGTTGTAAGAGATGATACCTCACTAAATACATGTCCGGGTAGACATTTTTTCTAGTTTTGTTCACTTTAGGGTAACAGAAATCACCGTAAGTCCATAAAATTATACAAGAAAGAAAGTATGTCAAAACAAGGAAGCCAATGCTTATTTTTCCCGAACATCTGAAACATTTCTGTTTGAAGTTTCTCCTGACATACTTATTTATTTGAAAAGTGAGTGATGTGTCGTAGCTCTGCCGTTTTATTTCAGTTGTCTTACGTCAACGCATAATATTAGTTCGTAGTATTTCAAGGCCAGCTTGATAAATGCTTTAGGCCGCGAGGTAACATTAGTTGGCGCGTGCAAATTTAGACGGAAGTGTTTTCTATATAATTAAGTCTAAGTTTTGGTATGATATACATTACGTTATGAAATGCTATGCATTGTAACATGATATCACACACATAAACATTAATTTTAACAAATTAAAAAAAATATTCATAACGACACCTTGGTATTTAAATATGTAACGAATTTACCGTCAGTTACACTTATTGGCCTAAATCATTACATTGTTTAGAAAATTCTTGATGTTAATGTTATTATAAACTCGGTATTGTAAATAAATGAGTGTTAGTTGCATTCTTTTAAAGGTGTACTTATTAATCGGGTAGCGGTATTAAATTAGTTATGTTCATTATGACTGATGGCGTAATTATTATTTCGAAATACTGATATTAATACATAAAGTATCCTATTAAAACTATTGTTCTGCCTGGCAATTAATAAAGGGCAAAAGAAATAAATATATATATGTATATATATATATATATATATATATATATATATACATATATATATATATATATATAAATATATATATATATATATATATATATATATATATATATATATATATATATCTATCCCCTCGGGAAAATTTATAAAAATATCTACATTTGACAGAATCCCTTCACGGGAATGTTGCGTACGTTTATTTAAAATATTCTAAGGCGGTGGTTCCTCGGTGTCGTCCACTAGTTTCTTGAAATGATAGATTATGTACAATTAGCCATGAAAACCTTACAATTAGAAATACCGGTAATATTTGACAACCGCATAAGTTCTAAATTCTGTTTACCGACAATTGCCTAATTAGACAAATAATTTATAATTATTTCTTAAAAGTTTTATATATATATATATATATATATATATATATATATATATATATATCAAATTTCCCTCCTATGTACTAAATTTTCCTCACTTTTGTTAAATTATAAGCAATTATAATTTAACTAAAGGGAGGAAATTTTGCTTCAATAACTTCTATCTAATACCGTCTTGTAATACACATGAGACAAAAATTACGAAAGCATCATTTTAGAGTATAGAATGAGAAGGAATATAAACAATATTAGGTATGATTTTATTAAATTAAATTAATTGAATTAAAATCATAGTTTTGCAAATTTCTATGAAATAAAGTCATATTATATTGCTAAAAGCCCCGCATTGGTTACATGAATGACTATTTAGAAAATCAAATGCTAATAATCGTAGTTTATTTTCAGGCATCAGAATGTATGAAAAAAATTCCTTGTAAATAATTAATGTTTACACGTATTTTAATTTAATTACAAATATTCAAGGCGGTCAAATTGGCCGAGTATGTTTTTATTTTACTGCGTTTTAATATTTTCAAATATAAGGTGACCATGTGACACTGAATTAAATTAAGTTAAATTTACTCATCTAGCAAACTGTTATTGAGAAATTATAGAAATTATCCTATAAATTTTTCGTTACTGAATTGAATATATTTGAGTATTATGTTATTAAGTTATGTGCATAGAAACAAGTTTATCATTACACTATTCCTTAAAAATATTCTTTTACTAATTTTGCGTCACTCACAATTGACCAAGAAAAATTCGCCAGTGCGTCTGTGTAAGTCGTCGATAGCGTTCGGCAACACAGAGGAAACATCGCCTTAGAATATTTGAAATAAACGTACGCGACATTCCCCTGAAGGGATTCTGTCAAACGTATAAATTTTCCCGAGGGTATATAGAAAAATATTTTCATTTGAAATAATTCATTCGGTCACAGTGAATGATTTGCCTAAATAGCGTTACCTCCACATTTAGACATTGCGTCAAATATTTCTATGATCAAAACATGTTTTTGGCATCCAAGGCGCTGATTTTAGAATTTTTTTGACATTTAAAAACATGATGTATTATTTGCAATTAAAAACAGATGTGTTTTTAAAATTCTTATAAATGTATACATAAGTTAAAAGGTGGAAAGAGTAAGGAATTACAAGGGATATCAGAGGTAGTGCAAATGTTATATACAATACCTAATTTTCGTGCCATATTTTTTACTTATGTGAAAAAAATCGTTAAACTCTGACGAACACACCCGTGGACTGTCAATAGTCGTCTCTATAATAATATTAAATATTTTGTTTTGAGAAACTCTATGGAAATATTGAAAATATACGATGTTTAATTTCCAATTTTTTGTGTTGTTATTCTATTGTATATTTCATATAGAAAAATTAAAAAAAACCGTCAGAACTTTTATGATACGTGCGCCATCATACGTTTGACACGCATGATAGCACACGTATCATAAAGGTTAGCTATAATTTTTTTTACTTCTCTAAAAATGATTTATGTAAAAACATTATATGATATAGGTACCACTAAACAAATTATTAAAAATATAAATATTTGTTTTTCATACTATCCGTAAACTTTCATACTTACACTGAATTGAAAACTATATTACCGGATTTAAAAATCGGTGAAACCGAAAAGAATGTTAGGCCAGTGTGTTCAACAATAGTAGCATTTAAGAAAATATTTGAAGCAACACATACCCACAATCAATGTGTAATATAAATATAAAATATTTAACTTTCATTTCTTACTTCTTCTTTTGGAATAGCAAAGATTATTGTGCAATATAAACATAAAATATTTTATGTCCATTTGTTACTTTTTTCGGCTGCAGTTCATTCGTCTAAAATTTCTGTTAAAATGATCTAGACAGGACCCGCCCAACATACTATCCCCGGCCCCGATCCGGTCCGCAATGGCCCTGCATCCGGCCCGCGAGCTAGTTAACTCTTTAAATTCAGGCTTAGAAAAAAAATCATATTATTGGAAAAATAACTGGAACAAAAGCAGTGGCTATATTCGAAGACCTTATCTTCGAGAAATCAAGAGACGATGTACTTAGGCGAGTAGGCGTCGTTGTCACAAGGTTGAGGAATAAGTTTGAAGAGAGATTCATAGTCTTCAAATCACAAATACCCAACATAAAAGCATTTCAAAATTCATTTAATGTTTAAATTGAAGGCGGCGAATTAAACCTACAGCTGGAATTTTTTGGTATACAAAGCAATTCTCTCCTAAAAACGGCATATGATGGTTGCCTTCCGAACGCATTGCTTGAATTTTACAAAAAAGTACTAAAGTAAAGTAAAAATTTACAAAAAAGTAAAGTAAAAAAAGTTTAAAAAAACCCACCAGCAATACCCAAATCTTACCAAATGAGCTCTTCAATAAATTTTTTGATTTGGTAGTACGTACACTTGTGAACAGCTTTTTTCCCGCATGAAACATAACAAGTCAAAAACAAGATCATCTTTATTAGACACCCATTTTACAAGCACTCCACTTTTAAAATATCGACTGACATAGATGCACTGTGCAATCAAAAAAATGTCAGTTTCTTCATTAGTGCGGAAATTCGTAAACCTGGGACTTTTTTTTTAAATAAGTTATTCATGTCGAAAAACTAAAATTACTGTTTTCCTTACATTTAAAGTTCACCATGCTATTGGCTCGTTACGGTTTCAAAAATAATAAACCTGGGCCTCCATACAATTATATTGGACACCCCTAATCTAGACGAACGAACCGCAGAGCTATATTATTAAGAAACATTATACTCATAATGCTATGCAATTTGTAACATCATTTACAGAATTTAGTTTCATATTTATTAATCATGTATAAAAATTATTTAAACAAATACATAGTCGTTAATAATCTATATAACTTATTGCATTTCGACATCCCACACAGAATTGAAACATTTTTCTTTATAAAATTAAAAACAACACTAACTTCAATAATTCGTCATATATTGCATATTATTTCAAGTAACAGAACATAATTGTCTATTTTAACAGAACATAATTGTCTATTTAAGTAACAGAACATAATTGTCTATTTTACAGTTAAATGGAATTCAAC
This sequence comes from Druceiella hillmani, assembly GCA_039881145.1. Taxonomy (NCBI): domain Eukaryota; kingdom Metazoa; phylum Arthropoda; class Insecta; order Lepidoptera; family Hepialidae; genus Druceiella; species Druceiella hillmani. The sequence goes on along the minus strand of JAYKKI010000016.1, from coordinate 17,520,820 downwards.
TCCATCTCAAAATGGTTAATATTTGTATAAAAGAATTGTTAAAATACATATTTAATTTAACAACATTCTAAAACTTATTTTTAAATATGTGTCAGACTAATTTCAATTTAGTTTAATACTCACTTGCGTATGTAAAGGTAAGTGTGTTTGCGTGCGTGTGTGCGTGCCTGCGTGTGTGTGCTTCTCCGTGTGCGCGTGTGAGCGTGTGTGTGCTTGTTTATGAGCATGTATGAATGCGTGTATTTGTGGGTGTGCGTATGCGTGCGTGCATGCGTGCGTGTCTGCGGGCGAGCGGGCGGGCGTGCGTGCGTGCGAACGTGCGTGCTGTGCGTGCGTACGTAAATATAAAATATGATAAACGCATTGGTCCGTCCGGAAGATTTCGCAGATAATTAAAATGGAGGAATATTGTAAATATGGTTTACATATATTATTTGAGGTATTTTCAAAGTATTCAAAGGTTTCAAGGTTTTTTTCTAGTACCACAATACAATTAATTTTAAACAAACCTCAGTTTAAGGATTTTTCCCTTTCAAAAATATATGTAACTACCCATTAAATATTTCAGAAGTGTACGTATATAATTTCGATGTCATATTCGATATTACATTATTTACTTCAAATGATTTTTTTTCATTTTTGTTGTGTAATAAATTTAAGTAAATTGAGATAAAACAGTTTCATTGTTATTGACTTCTTCTCTATTTATTACAGCCGTTTCGATCAATGAAACTTATTAAAGAAAACAAAGCAAACAAATATTCACTTACTATCCATTCAATCAACTATCGGATTTTTATGTTGATGTAAACCAACTGGAATATTGATCTTAAATAATACAAGACGCACAGTCTAATTATTGCCCCATAACTCTTTCATTACTCTGGCTTTGTGTAGCGAGATTTTTTCTTTATATTGAGTACAGTTTATTTATAGTTCTATTCAACAATTCTTCAGTTACAAGTAATTGAGTACCGAGCGTAATTTTAGATAATGAATTAGATTCACTCGAAGCATGCGCTTTTAGCAATAAAGGGGTATATATTATAGCATCAGAATTGTAGAATATGTGATATTTTTATTGCATTATGCTAACAAAATAATTAAAATTTCTACCACATGGTAGCTGTACCATGTCTGTTTCGTTTCCACGAAATTTTTCTTCTTTGTTACCGGTCAGCTGTGAAGTTTTCTACATTACATAGTTTCTGAGAAACGTTTTAGCAATATTTTTAAAATTAATTTCTTTACTTTCTCGTAAACTTTTTTCCAATACATACCCATAATCTTTCATTTAATTTATATCCAAACCGCTATGACAAATGTCTTAAAGTACGTGTTTTAAGAGTTATGACGAGGAATAATATATTAAAAATTATTGAAATACGGACTACTATCTAAGCAAGTGTCAGAAAACAATATTTTTTATAGTAAGGGTATAAATTGCACTACGAGGAATTCGTAAATATTTATGTACATAAAACAATTGAAATATTTATATCCGCAATATATTTCTACACTATTTTAAATGACAATAATATTTTCCACCATATAAATATTTTAACCAGTCCGTTTTTTTGAGGAGTAAAAACGTCGTGAATTCTGCAAAAATAGTTTGGATTTTATTACTCATACTTTTTTCTTATTTCATATTTAACTGCTTTCAGTGTTTGTTATATAATTACAAGATAAGCGAAATACTAAAGCAGAATTACAATTTTAGTATAATTTAGTTTAAGCAAATTGTGGCATTTAAATAAAAAAAACAAAAACAGTGTATTATTCAAAGAGCTATTGTCAACGATATATCATATGCTTATGTCGATTTTCTTCATCCTGATTTTACATATTCAGAGGTCCATTATAATATAATTTTAATTCATTTCAATACTCGAATAATACCTGTTGTAATATGAACTTCCTACTTATAAAATAATGAGCATTACATAGATGATTACATGCAAATGTTTTAAATCGTAGTGTTTAAAATTGCCCATGTCACAATTTATAAAAGAGTTTGAAACGAAATTTTCACACTTCACATAAAATAATTCGACCAGCCTAAAACGCTTTATCACAGCGCCACCCAATTACCACAAACCGGAATATACGAGCATACGGGGCTGACAAAAGGCCGCTTGCCCGCCGCTCTTACGCCGCACCGAAAGAAGGAAACGACACAGATGAGGCACATCACTCACTCCGAACGAATAAATTACTTCTAAAGGTCTTTGTACATTTAACCCTTATTACATACGTGCTTCTTCCTTTTGTCACTTGAGTTCGTTACAGATATGTCATCCACCTTAAATGTAGCTGTGTAAACCATTGTTTTTTTTCCATTACTTACTCTTTAAAGAATAAAAATTGAGCATAAATATATCGATTTTAATTTAAAAAATATACCAAATATATTAAAATTTTCAAAGTAAAATATAAAAGAATAATACTTATCAGATTAATTATAATCCCCAACTTATTATTTGTCAATCTAGTAAGTAATATTATCAGTTTAATTTACAATTATGTGTTAAATTATACACGATATTAGGTAAACAAAAAACGTTACTTTGTATTGATTAATAAATTTTTAATATTTTTAACAGTACAATAGGATTGAGCTAAAATAATTTGTTAACCTCCTCGCATTGTCAACTTGTAGATCGTGATAAAATAACAACAGAGCAAATGCTGTGAGCAATAAATTAGTTGAAATAATTAAAATAATAACTGATAATTAAAATGAAACTAAACATTTATAAACTAGCAACGGTATGATACTTTAAAGCACTTATTAGAAAGTATTTTTTGGCTCCCTAAACTTTTACTAACGAAATATCGATAACTCGCAACGGAAACAGACATATAGTTTTTCAGCCAGTGAAACATAATTGCTAGTTCAAGTTATGAAAAGCTATAGTAATTAATATATCTATATCAATAAACTCTTCATCGTCGTCTATCATTCATAATGGGTAGACTGACGAATATTCCTGCGTTGACTTGATGGCCCCCGATTGCAAATCATTATTAGTGTGTAGTCCTCTTCATTACGTAAGCGAATAGGGAGCCAGAAGATTTGTATAACCTCACTTTTACTGTGAAACTGTAGATTATAAAAAAACAGTTAAAATTCACTTTGCTTATTTTTTAAATATTTTGGGTAATTCCTTACTTTTAAGATATTTATATGACCAACAGAATATTTTTACTTGTCGTATAATGTGGTTTTAGATTACATGATGGAAATGTGTCAAATATTGAATATAAAAAACTAAAGGATTGTGGAGATTTTGATGACATTTGAAAATGGAGTAAAGATTTTAACCACGTAAAATATGATGGCGTAAGTTGTTTAACGTATCAACATGGCATGTTTGTGATTTCAAATATTTTTTATTTTCTTAACATATGCAATATTTTATAGTGTTTTTCTATTGTAGTAATAGAACAACACTATAAAAATATTAACATACTTTATTTTGAACGTACCTAATTTCTAAATTATTGCCTTTATGAAATTTGATAAATTTAGAGAATTGATAAAGAGACTAAGTAATTAATTTTTTATATTATATTTGATATTACATTAATAAAATATAATGATAATTTGATTGTTTCCTTAGTGCTCTTTCGTAAGATGCAACATTTTTTTTTTCGAAATTGTATGTATTTTTATATTTGAAATGATCTTGTATCCCTAAATACTTTTCACTAAATTTACATAAAAATTAAAACCTTTGCTATCAACTCACATCCAAAATAAATATTCTGACGAAAAGTTCCAGGATAATAAATAAAAGTAATGTCTCGTTGTTATTTTTTAAACAAATACTATACTCAATATTCCATTAATATAAAATTTAAGTCGATTGCGTATTAAGGATTTTTGTTATATTGCATTGCCTACTTGAAAAATATATGGTTAATTAGCTCTGCCCGCGACTTAATTCGCAAATGGACCTGAAGAAAATGTTTTTAATAAGTCCACTTTTTCTATAGTTACTTTGTGTTAAAATGTGGAATTACCATGTCTTTTATTTACTTAGTCAATTGCAATAAAAGGTAGCCTATATGTTTCATCAGTCATAACGGAATCGACCAGTACACATGTCATCAAAAATTCTTTCGTGTTTTGTTATTGTTATTACCTAACCTTTAATAACTTTTTTTTAAATAAGTTCAATATTTACACATGTCAATTTTATAGTTTTTTTGTTTGAGTGGTTAAAATATTAATTGTAATTTTTAGCTGTATAATCTATTAACAAATTTTATAAAAACGAACACATGGATTCTTCATATAGTACCGTTGTAAAAACGATTCTTTTAACTTAATGTCGTTCCATCACGAATAAAACGAGCCATACAAAATATTCAATTTCAGTCCATTATCGGCTTAGATTATAAAAATTGTTGTTTGCTTTTGATGTAAATCGATCAGGTCCATTGTTTCAGCATTCTTAATTTTAAAGCATATAAAGCGACCCAATATAATTTCTACTCTATATATCATAACATCCGTCGCACAATTATGGCTTTGCATAATAAGATATTTTCTTTCTACCCATTATTATCAAATATTGTAAGCTTTTAAGTATCATAAGTTCTCCCAGACGGTCGTTATAAGTAATTAAATTTTCAATAAATTTTTCTTGGCTGGCGTGGAGGTGTTTATATACTGGGTTGCATTCATTCAAAATATGGCGAGCATATGATTTAATATACGTGCCATTATATTATTTACAGTACTGTATTAAAATTATAGTATGTAGTATTTGTACTGTATAGTATTTTAATTGGAAAATAATTAAATTTTTAGGTCAGCTGAGATATTTTGTGCACATTTGCGAACACTTATTACTAAGTACTCTAAAACTTTCCCATCGACTTGGACTGGAATCAATTCTATGCCTCGCTTTAGCGAAATCACGTTTGGCCATAATTTTTATGATGAGGCTATTTAGCGAAGAAACAGCCTTACGCTTAATTTTGATAAGTTTTAAGGGAGCATGTTTATCGAGCAATTTAGTGATACAACTGTTGAACACAGCAAGCTTTTCACCAAAAGAGTGATTGATCTCAATTGTTTATCTTAATTGTTTAAATCTATCTCAAATTTTATCCCAGTAAAAGAATCTGGTATCCTCAAGAAAATATGGTAGGTCAATGCGTTTGAAGATACGAAAATGCTTTTTGAAGAGGATTTAGGCCTACATAATTTATAGGAACCATGGATGAGATTATGATGGGAAAGATCGGGTGCTGGAAGTTGACCGTAGAAGGATACATTCTTAGGGCAGCTTACTAAGATAAAATCGAAGGAAAAAAATTATCAGCATGAAAGTTAGCAAAGCGTGGAAGAATGGTAAGGTTACCAGCTTTGACGTTGTCACAAAACTTTTCGCTTCTAGTTTTATGCTTGTATATGCAAGTATTGAAATCACTCATACTCGATGCATGGGTGTGTGGAGATAAATAATGGCCAACTATAGTTTCAAAATCACCAAAATACAAAACACCAGGCGGAGAAAGTATTCCATTATTGGTGTGCAGCTGGTAAAGGTTTTGCAATATTTTTGAAAGTTAGGTCAGACCGAAGATATCTAGCAAGACCACCACTACGTCTGGGAGTACGATCGTTACGTGATAAAACCTAAACCGGGAGTGCATACAAATTTGATAGAAGTGAATTTTTGTGCCAGGTTTCACTAACAAGACAAGCATAAAGGTTCGAATTTTCGAAACAATTAATTAAACCCGGATAATGGCACGGAATATTCTGGGCGTTGATGTGGAAGAAATGGAGATCTGATTTCTATTTATACTAAATTGGTTTATTTAAATCCCAAAATAATATTAATCCAGTAAGTAGTATAATTAGTTAATTTAACATGTATGTATACAATTAAACATAATGCGGTTACTTTGACATGATATCAATATTAGTTAATTTAACATGTATGTATAAATTAAAATAAAGAATAAATACGACGAATCATATTATGATATGATTCGTCCTAAGTGACATCGAGCCTATTAGAAATATAAAAGAACAACGCTGGAGGGAAGTTCCCATCTTTATCAATGCCATAAAAGTACTATCTCACACCGGCGCGTTGTGCTGGCAAATGTTTTAATTAACATGGTATTTTTCATTAGAATCAATAATCATTTTTTCATATTACTTATTAGTAATTGGATAGTGAGCTACATCAACCTGATATTGGCTTAGTATTAAAATGAAAATTAAGCTTATATGCAATGATGGAGTACATCCGCTTGTCCTATGGTAGAAAGGCTATCACCTCATATTTCACATTCACATAATTAAAATATATCTGGAATCTTATACCGGTTTCTAAGATTTGTCATACAACATTCCCACGATTATCTGGAATGTATTGTGAATTTATTCAACTCTTTAGTCTGCACCATTTATCAAACTCATTCATCTATCCGTAGTATTCATCAAATAAACGCGGTCACTACATGAAGCTAATTCTTATATCTATGTCTTCATGTTAGAGAAAATATTAAAAAAGTTCAGTAGGTTTTTGAATTGAGCAATGTATGAGTATTTCCTTTCAGATTTTATAATTGTATGGTCGGATTTCATTACTTTCAATTCTGACGGGAATTACTTCTGTTTGGGAATTACTTTTGTATTATGATTTAATACAAAACTAAATAAACGACAGATTTATAGCTCTTTATGCCCCTGGGTGTTACAGGAGACAATGATGTAAATTTATTTCACTTGCTTAGAGCGTACACAAATATTATGCAGCGTTTGCTTGTCTTTCGCATTATTCAACGCAAATATGGCTAATAAAGCGGTATTGCAAGAAGCATACAATCTTATTATTTTTTTCTACTCTATTGACTGCTTAAGTAATGAATTTATAGAGTTGTTGGATGATCCACTTTAGATTAGTAGTCAGAGCGAATTTTATTTGGAAAAATATACTATTTTTCCTAATTTGTTAATGTTTGTACTACATTTTATAATACTTCTAAACGTTCAATGCTTTTGGTACATCTGTAAGTTACGCGCGGGATTTTGGAGATATAAAAAATATATTTGGATGCTAAAATTATTTCGGTTGTTCCAAGTTTCCTGCAAGATACTTCACCGATAACTAAATACCGAATTCTTTGAAGACAAACTCAATAGATTATATGTGAGTAATACTAAAAATTATATACAGAATAATAGAAGGAAAAAATAAAATCGTTGTAATAATTTTAGTAATAAAGCTAATATGATGTTCATCATAATATTTTTATCCCTCTATTTACGGTTAATATACTACTAAAATACATTCTTAAAAAAAATAATATACACATATATATATATATATATATATATATATATATATATATATATATATATATATATGTATATATATATATATATATATATGTATGTATATATATATATATATATATATATTCATTCCCATAACAACATTGACTGAAACCTCGTTACACGTTTGTATTATTACTAAGGATATTTCTCTATGATAATACATACGTGCTGAGGACATTTTCAAAGCATAAAATGTAATAGATATTTTTTTATTTTATTTGAAAAATTAAATGAAATACACAGACTATAAATTAAGTAGCCTATATTGTGGATTTATAAGTTTATGATAAAAAGAACCGATTATGATGCTGAAATTAAGTGTTTTGTTTTTATAAATTTCAGCCGAAAAATACACTTTAATAAAATATAATTGATTCGCAGCTTAGAAGATAAATAAATTTATAGTTCTTTTCCAAAACATGTTACAGAAAAAAAATATTAAATACTTGAAAATTGTATTTGGAAAAAAAAAAAAGTAAATAGTGGTATTTAAAACCTCTTCTCATATATTATCAAAAGAACTATCGTTTTGCCCTAAGTATAATTCATCGCAAGGATCCAAGTGATTTATATATTTTTCAGTTACACTTCAATATGTGATAGGTAAATAATAATTTATTTAGCAGCTATGTCTGTATATTTTGAGTCAGTACATTTTAAATTCAAGTTATGATTTATGACTTTCATTAACGTACCGAGTAAGACAAATAACAAATAATACTTACCTGTGACGGGAATTAAGTTAAATATTTCATATAAAGATATTACGTAATAAATATTAATCACTAGATACCTAAAATACAATGATGTTTGGTAGTAATATATACATATATATTGTATTTAATTACAAATTTTTAATGAATTTATGGTCATAGGTAAGCCAAAATTAATGAAAAAAGGCGGAAAACATGTTTTGAAAAATATATTTATTGAAAAATGTATATATGAAAAATATTTATATACAGAGTATATGTTAAATATATTCTAGTTTATAATTTCTTACCTCCTCTTTTTGAAATTTGTTAAAAAAATTGTCACCGTGCACTGCCACGCGGACCATCATAGGACGTCAGATATTGCTTTGAATATTTCTAGTCATCTGACTTGGTGACTTGTTCGACTTTATCTTCCGTTAGGTAACATTACTTAATTGATGGTGTTTTATACCTTTAATATCTCTTTCATACTAGAATTTGTTCCAATCTTATTAGGGTTTGGTAGGTGAATTGTCCGAATGTAAGACTTCTGCTTCGCCAAAATCGTCTGTCTGTCCATTGGAGAAACAAACGATTGGACTGTTTGTTTATCAGAGCCTCAATACTGTTTTATTTAAAATTCACATTAAATTAATTTAAATAAGGAAATAATTCACCAATATAAAAATGTTTATGAGCGCAAAATTAAAATTTTTATTTAAAATGAAAATGAAATTTTCTGGGAATTTCCAGATTAGAAAAAAGAGGGATGAAAAAATATTTGCATAGACATATGATATAATGCCATTTTTTACATGTCTATCTCAACAACGGAATTAAGTAGGAATTTTTAATTTGACCCTATTATTTCCCATAACTTGCGTTTAAACGAAAAAATTAAAAAAAGTAAATGGGAATATAAAAAAACTGTAAAAATAAAAATGAATGCATGTGTGATCTATTTCTTTTATTATGTCTGTATACATATTTTTTTCGTAAATATTTTTAATATACAGATAGGTCAATTCAACACTTTTATTAGCCTAACAAATGCGAAAATATTTTTGTTATTTTCTATTTTCATGTTGGAGCGGAGCAAGAGATTGACCTGATTTTACGCAAAAAGATGGTCGAGAGTCAAGAAATAACGTATGATATTTTCGACACGGAAAAATTCTTCTTTGAAACTGAAAAAGTACACAAAGTAGATAAGGAAGCAACATTGTTAGGGAGCAACGGGTCGGCGTGATTTTTTAAATGGTTACATATGCAATATAAACGAACAGTCTGTAATATTGTAAGTTCGCAAATGCGTTTGTTTGTTCTTCTTACAAATCAACAGTGATAGTGGGCTTCTCGGGTAGGGAAGTAAAATAAGTTAATTTTTATTTCAGAAAACCTTATTACAACTAATATTATTATCTTATATACTGTTATAAATATAAAAATACATTTATTTTTCTGCTTTTCACGTAAAGTACATCATCTACGAATCTACTTGACTTTTACACAAAGGTGTTTGGCTGGCTAGGAAATGACTTAGAATCCTTTCCAACCCAGAAAATCTCGTACTAACTTACTTTTCAAACTCAATTGATACCAAAAATTCAAAAGTTTATTAATCTGTGCTCTTTCACGTCGCTACAAAAGAAAGAATCACAGTGATTTTTATACATATATAGTTGACAGGCTAGGAAATGGCATAGAATATTTTCCACCTGGTAAATCTCATCCTAACTAACACTATAATCCCAACTAATATTATAAATGCGAAAGTGTATTTGTTTGCTCTTCTTTCATATCACAACGGAGGTATTTCTCACTATGACTAATATTATCATAAATAATAATTATAAATCTTCTCCACTTTAGGCCAAAGCAAAAGATCGAAGTTTTTTACCAAATAAAAGAAAAAGAAATGAACATTTCACCATTTTTTTCATATTCCAAATTAGCGTATGATTGTTTAGAATGAATACTCTAAATACGCCCCCCTTTAACTATTTTAATGAGGAATAAATTGTATGGAATTGATTTGCATGAAACAAATGTACAAAACTAATATAAATTAACCTTTTTATTAATTTTAATTTTGTTTATCTCTATTAAAATCGTTCTACTACATATTCCAGGAGTTTATAATAAACTTTGCAAAAATATATATTTTTCGTAAATAATGTAAATACGCCCTTCAGTTATCAATTATGTTACTTTAAGGTATTTCCGGGGCTTCACAACCGAAAAGGAAAAAAAACAAAACCCATTTAAGGCCCCTCTCATATTGGTCCATTGTATTACTACTAGAAGTACGTTGGTAAAAATGTATATATATTTTATGGGAAAATTACAAGGTTGGTTCTAATTTTCATAGTTTTTAATGTATTTATTATGTTTTTACATCTGTGAGATCTATATCGGGCAACACGTTTACGTGAATAAAAGTCATATTAAAATTTGTAAGTCATTTAATATAAGTACTATACAGCCTTAGATATTTATATTTAACTAAGTGTGTACTATATCCTTCTAGAATACATCTAGTACATAAAACTGAATAAATTTATATTACACATAGTAATGGCTGCACCTCGAATAGCAAGGCATTTTGTTGTTGTATTAATGAAATAAAACTTAATTTTTGAAATATTAAATTTGCATAATATCTTCTGAGTCAGTAAATCGATGCTGATGAAATATAAAATCAATGTTACTTCAAGTAAATCTATAGGAATTAAAATATACAAGCCTATGGCATGGTAGTTTATACGTCATGTGTATTAGACAGAGATTTCCAAAACGATATTGTTACATTCTTTTACTTTTTTATGACCTGTGCATCAGTTTATCATAATTGACTTTATTGTTTAGACACGCCAATTTTGCAATTTTATTACATGTGTAGATTTCGAAACTACTTTACAGTTACCTGAAACTTTCATGCAATTTTACTTCTACATCCGTATTCCATCGAATTATATTATATATTTCCAAAGGGATTTTCATTTTCAGTTTTATTGACTTTTAGAGTCATATAGAAAAAGAGAGCTTTATTTTGGTGTCCTTCATGAAGAATTTTCACAAAAATGTATTTTTGTCTTATTATTTTCCACTTAATTTTTTACTATAAAATCAAGAAAATCAAATAATTTACATGAAAGTGTCTAGAGTGTAATAAGTTTCTTAACACTTTTTTTAAGCAATATTAACTATAAAAATCAGATTGAAAAACGATTTTCAATTATCTCGAAGTGAAATTGCTACACGATTTCTATAAAAGTGTGCATTACAGGTGAATGTAATACATGAATATGTATTAATATAGAAAATCACATGTGGCCACCAAATTTAATTGCTACAAAATCAGCAGCATAAACAAATTAAAGAAGAATTCTCTGAATCGTAAGAATTAGAAGAAAATATTCTGAATTTGTGAGAATTTTCTTACAAATTCAGAATAATATAATACAATACTTGATTTTTTCCGTGTAAAATATTTTGGTAGTTTTAAACGTGTTATGTTAAGGGTATAATTAAATTAAGCAAAACAAACCAGTGAAATATTATTAATATCTCAATGAAGCTTATATGCATTTCATAAAATAAGAAAAAATTATTGGAATCATATACAGAACATAATATAACTTGAAATTAGTAGTGTAATTGTCATGCTGCTCTTAATTTTTTTGTAATTTTTATTCTTACATGCCTCAAAAGAAAAAAAAGAAAATTTTTGTAAGATTACTCAGGTATTTGTCCTTCTATCTCAAAACGAGATTGTTCATTATCTATCTCCAGAAACCAGCCGATATTATTGAGAACTCATTGTAACCGGTATAGCATGAAGACCGCGGGGTTCCTGCATTAGACGCTGCACGGTATGCCCTGTAGAACAAACTAGCTGAACCAAAGTACCAAGTATAAACATTAAAACTATCAAAAACACCTTTCATTAAATACACTACTTATGTACCCTTTTTAATTAATAAAACAATTGTATTTTCTCAAGTACTCGCGCAAGAAATGAACAAATTCGGGTTGGAGATCCACAACCTGCTACCGCCACTAATGCATTTCGAAACGGCCACTGAAGGTATTGGTATGCACTATTGGAAAAAAATAGCGTTGTATCAATGATGGATCTAAATATACAAGCGAGTATTTATTTGCAATTTCTTTTTCCGAAATGTAAAAGAAAAGGACATTCGACTTCAACTATAAAGAATATTTTCCCTTCATAGGTAGCGTGGATTTCAAATTATAGTGTCGGATTTAGGAGTAGGGAACGGTCTTTAGCACTTTCCAAATAAATTCATCCATTAAAAAGTTATTGTCGCACTTGTTTTGGTTTTTAAGACTTTGATTAAAGTCAGCTTTTCTTAAATTTGGTAAATAATTTTTTTGCGTCAAAATTTTTTGAAGTTAATAAAAAATGTGTCTAATCTTCAGATTTAAATGCAAAGAGAAATTTTCCTACATATATGAAAATGTTTGTTTGCAAATAAACAATTAGGTATATCCTTATGATGGTTTAATTATTGCAATTTGTTTTTTAATTATGTGTTAGATATCAGGGATTTGTGGTTGATAGATACGTACGATTTTGTTTGCATAATTTCACTATAATGTTATTATGGGTATAAATTGAAATAAATGAAATATAACAAAAAATCTTTATTGAGCTTTTGAAATTTTCACATAAATTTTCCAATTGACTACTTTTTAAAAAATTTTGTAATCTTTTACCTTTTTGGGCACGGTACCATAAAGGCGAGCATTTAGCTGATAACAAAAAAAATTAATAACAGACCAAAAATATGATTCATATTATTTTTTTTTTCTTAATTTATAAATTAAATTTATTTGATTACTGTTAATAATAAATGGCAAATTCAAGCTCCTAATTTCATTAAACGATGAAAGAATTGCAATAACTATATTAAATCAATTATTAAATTTAAATAATATTCAACTAAATTAAAATTATAAAAGTCAACTTCAATATCAAAGAAATAATTTCTTAAGATAAGTAAGAAAACATATATAGTTTATTTTTCTTCACAATTTTCTTTTTAATTCTAATATCTGGAATTTTATCAAATAATTATCTACGCTAAACAATATTCATATGATGATCTACTTTTTAAAATTGTTAATTTTGAAATTCAACTGTAAAGACTATTTATCTTCATCTAAGTATTATTTTTCCACAACATAAAAAGTAACAAATTATTTCAAAATATTATATAAGAAATAGGGAAGAAACAATGTGGCACTACCACACTTGCCCAAGGTTCACGAGCTTCAAATGAGCCAACAGCAGAGAAGTAGCTAATGCAGTATTTTTTGACTATTATTTATATAAAATATAAATCATATTTCGTAAATCGTAAGCATTTAAGAAAACAATTATTTCGTGTTCCTTTTTTCAATAATTTGTTATAATTTTTCCATAAAACCATCGTACCATTTTAAACCATATACACATATATATATATATATATATATATATATATATATATATATATATATATATATGTATATATATTTATATATGTATATATATATATATATATATATATATATATATATATTTATATATAAATATACATACACATATACATCATACATCATACATAAATTCATTTCTAATTTAGAAATCACAGACACTAGCTTGTAAAGTTAGTTCGTTAATAATTTTTTAGGTCCCGTAGGTAAATGGCGGAATTCTTATAGTTTCATTTGTTTTCTATCCATCGCTTCCTATTACACCATTATAATGTCTAAAGTGTTAGAACTATGGATATGAAAAATGGTAAGAAGGTGCTTTCAATTGAATCTTAACAAAATTGATATGCAGTAAAACATTAAAAGAATTCTTTTTAATCTGCCACTCCATACTATTCGTATAGAGGAACGAATGTTTTAACGCACGTCCCATTTAGTGGGTATCATTGGATAGGTACTTTTAAAAGAATATTGAAATTCTATTCACCATTTTTAACAAACTTCAAATAAGTGTAAGTTCTTGATTAGACTCTATTTTTCATTTATGTTACCTAATATCTCCTTTATTTGGCAACCAATAAGGGTGATAATCTTTTGCTCGTCTCATGAAAATTTGGTTAGAATTTGACCATTAAAGGTGCACCATAGAATTTGCCAAAACCAAACAGCATAGGTGCAGTAATTTATTTTGCACGATTTATGTCAAAAGCTAATTTAATCTCTAGCAAAATTAGGGCACTCGTATAATGATGGAGCCTGAATATAATGACTGGAACTTTTCAGTTAACTATCAGGTTAGAACTTGTTTAACTTGTCAGTAGTAGTAGATATATTATATTATCGAAGTTTTGTAGTAATAGTATAAATATTATATAATGATGATCTTATAATAAAATCTCTTAATATGATTTAAAGTTAGATAAATCTACTCTTTAGCCAAATATTTGACGCTTATCTGTCTTTCGCATATATGCATACCTACACCCACAGATGAATTTTATATTTCACTTGGCATCAATTCCAAAAATATCTAAATCTCGCAAAAAATCTAGGTTCGGAAACAATATTTTACTGCAAAAGTTTCAACTAAGTAATCACAATTTCATTATTTTTTTTCAGGGCGGTTCTTATTCGATTGTTATTATTTGGCTTCAATTTGTGGAAGTATTAAATTATAAAGTGCAGTATTCTTCTCTCTTTATTTTTTCAACGATAGCCTTGCAAAAGTCCGAAAGAATTATAAATACTAACATTTTATTTTAAATTCCAAACAAAATCATTCTGTTTAATTTTCATCCACAATCTTTAGGTATGTTTATAAACACAGAACCCTATTGTGTGCTTACATTGACACATATTTAGCTCGTCTAATTAAAAAATAGTTATAGAGATTCATTTTATATATTTATATTATAAACATTAAAAATATAATTCGCCACATTTCAAGAACATAACTTCACTAAATGGAAATATTTATAACAATATATTCATGACAGTAAAATGACTAAAAAGTGCCAAACGGCATCAAGTCAATTTTTTTCTAATTAACTTAGTAGGTTAGCGTATAAATCTGTACGTTCATAGTATATTTTTATTTTGTTATCATTATTTAATAAGTTGAAGAAAAAATCGTCTTTACTGGACGAACTCGTACTGAGGAACGAGATTAAAATGAAAATGTCAACGAACAAAATAAACAAAGTGTTACAGTTTAAAATAAAATACATTATCAAAATACACTTAGCCAAATATCTCTGTATACTTAAAAGATTCGTAAAACACAGTGGAGAAACTTTGGCTAGAGGCGAACATGCGCCTTGACGCGAAAATAAAAAAAATATTTTCCTTTGACGTAATTTATTTGGTCGGCAAACGAATAATATACCGCAGCTGCGTCGTCTCCTTATTTGGGCTACGTGTTCATGTGTAAATATATATCAGCTCGTAGTACATAGTAATTGGGTGACATTGTAGTAAAATGGTTTCAGTTGAATATAAGTAGAAACTCGTAAATATAGACGGAAATACATTCTAAGTTGTCAGGCTTAAGTTATGTATTACACGATGAAACGCTAGTCTTTACATAACGTAGCCTGCGGATATGTTTATTTCAATAGAGCGAGGAACCGTTTATAACTTCATCGCTATATATTCTAGCTTAAAATTATAATATGTAGATTTATTATTAAAAGTCTAAAAAAATCCAATTATTCAGTTATTAGGACAAAAATTAAATATAATAGTAAAGTAGTGTGGTGTTTTTTTCTTAGTTATTTAACTGTTACACATTGCTTGTATACATATATATATATATATATATATATATATATATATGTATGTATATATATACATATATATATATATATATATATATGTATATATATATATATATATATATATATATATATATATATATATATATATATATATATGACGCATAAAAAATCAGTCAAGTTAAAGCAAAATTAGAAAAGGGCCTATTTTATATGTGGTCATGTAATTTTTACCCTTTTTAATTCATTTACTTTTTTACCCTATATTGTCGTTTTTTCAAAGCCTGTAATAATATTTTAATTCACCTTTTTCCATAAAATTAAAAAAGATGCTATTTTGCTTAATATTATTGTTGTCGCCGTGATTTGTTGGATTAATCACAAGGCATACGGCCTTTGACAGCGCATCGCACTTCGAGGATCCGGGTTCGATTCCCGACAGCTCGTCGAGCGGGGCTGGACTGTTTTTTTGATTGGCTGTAAGAGATGGCTCTGATAGTAATAAATAAACCATATGTATCAACCGGATACATTAAAGTACAGAAATAAATAAATATTGTTAACTATTGTGAACTATTGTGTTTTAATAAAGTGTTAACTATTATAGCATAGTATATAAGTGTGAACTATTGAGGGCTTTATCATTACCCCAAATTTTAACTTGTTAAATGGTTTCTAAGAAAAATGGTTCTCACCACTGGTAAATGTTCATCAGCAAGCGTTCTATTGTTTTTCTTTTTAGGGTAAGGAGTTCTGAAAACTAGAAGAATCAACTAAGTTATTCTGAACATTTTTTTTCATTATAAGGTATACTTAAATGTTTAATTTAGGAAATAATCGTTTTTAGTATTCTGTAGCAAAATTGATAAGGCGAAACATTAATTTTATCACTTGGATGTCCATCTGTACGTTTAAATAGACAATTTTCTCGAAAACTCTTCTACGTAAAAATTTTAAATTTATTCCAATGGTAAGATATAGTTGAACAATTACAGATATCAAGCATAAAATATTCAGTTTTGATTCCGGAGGTTACTTTCTAATGTTAAACTGATTAATCAAGCAGATTATATAATATATATATATATATATATATATATATATACGTATATATATGTATATATATATATATATATATATATATATATTTGTGTGTGTGTGTGCTGTAGATTGAAACGAGTTTGAAAAGTTCTCTCTAGTGCGAATAATCGTTACATAAAATTCAATTCTATTTAATTGTACTTACACGTTTTTCAAAAATTTTGACTATGCTCATCCGAAACGTTCCCCACTCAGCGCCGCGCATATGATAGAAAATTGGTGCGATTGGCGGCGGATACCGCAGCTGATGGACATCTTTTAAGCACATAGTCAAAGTGCTGATAACTACTATTAATAATTTAAGTGGAGGCATGATGGCTCAGAACACTAATTTTGCAAGTATAGATTGCACGTGATCGATTCTTTTTTTTAATTGCTGGTTATAAATAAGTATTATGGACTGTATTTAATGTTTTTTTTTAATTACCGCAGTAACTATTTGACGTGAAAGAGGGTTGAACGAAACGAAAGTAGAGTTAACCACTCCGTGATATTTTACATTGTATCACATATCCATCGATCACACTCGCATGAATTTTTCAGCATCGCGCCGTACATAAATCACTAGGGTGGAACGTTGACGATAGGAAAAAAATATTTATATTGGTCCGTTGTTGCGGTGTTTTCCCCGTTTTTTCCCTTTGTGAATATTTGAGTAATAAGACATAAATTGCTACGCGTTGCGTCACTTGTGTTGTACGATGACGTAAATACGTGAAAGCAACTTGGTGCATAAGTTAAGAATAAGTAGATGATTGAATAAATCGTTTGTTAATTCGAAGTGTAAAGGTGGAAATAATATGTAATTTTCAATATGAAAATTTATTACAAGGTTTAATTTATTCTAGTTAAGAATAATCTACAGCGTGTATGCTATTTCACCCATATACACATATGTTTGTATGTTTGTGTTTGTGTGTGCTTGGGTGTGTGCGCGGGTTTGTGCTTATGCATGTACATTTGCATGTGTGTGCGTGAATGTGTATATGTGTACGCGTGTGTGTGTGAAGGTATAAAGGTGAAGGTAATAAAATGGGCAATACGAGCTTTGTTCAATTATCGGTTCTAATATTTTGTGTTTGTTTTCCTATCGACCTTTTTCACTTTCTGCTTATTTTGATATTCTTTTTTTGTGTATACTTTTGCCTAATAAAAATTGATTCAGATGCAATAGATGGACATTTAATACAATACTAGAATGCTAGTTATAATTTATTTTCCGTAAGAATCGAAAGTTTTGTTTTTCGAAGGGTCTCCTTCGAATCATTTCGATTTTTAGGATTAACATATAATAAAGCACAATCGAAGTACGGTGTAATATTCCATCGACAAAAAATAATGTGGTGGAATTTTATTTTACCAGTTTGCTTCTATTTCCCAAATTTTCCATTTTGTAATTAGAAACTCTGATTAATATTTGCGCTTGGTGTTTATAGCTCCTCATACTATAGTGATGAGTGGTGTCATTTTGAATGCTTTTAATTCTTAACGTAACCGGTAATATGTCACTGAATAGTAATAAATGGATTCCCTTAATATAATTATTTAAAATAAGAATTACTTATAACGTATAGAACTTTTTAGCACATAATTTATTTTTAAATTAGTATATCCGTCTCATTTAAACTTTAACCGAATATATTTCTGAATTATAGTAGGCAGAATAAAACATAGAAATCAAATGTAAAAATTCGAAGCCTTTACAATTTTTTACCCAGGTTTTTCAAATAATAAAAAAAACATTCGTTAATTATCATCAACAGTTGTAAGAGATGGTACCTCACTAAATACATGTCCGGATAGACATTTTTTCCAGTTTTATTCACTTTAAGGTAGCAGAAATATCCGTAAGTCCATAAAATTACACAATAAAAGAAAGTATGTCAAAACAAGGAAGCGAATGCTTATTTTTCCCGAACATCTGAAATATTTCCGTTTGAAGTTTCTCTTGACATACTTATTTATTTGAAAAGTGAGTGATGTGTCGTAGCTCTGCCGTTTTATTTGAGTTGTCTTACGTCAACGCATAATATTAGTTCGTAGTATTTCAAGGTCAGCTTGATAAATGATTTAGGCCGCGAGGGTAACATTAGTTGGCGTGTGCAAATTTAGACGGAAGTGTTTTCTATATAATTAAGTCTAAGTTATGGTATGATATACATTACGTTATGAAATGCATTGTAACATGATATCACCCACGTAAATATTAATTTTAACAAATTTAAAAAATATATTCATAACGACACCTTGGTATAAAATATGTAACGAATTTACCGTCAGTTACACTTATTGGCCTAAATCATTACATTGTTTAGACAATTCTTGATGTTAATATTATTATAAAACTCGATATTGTAAATAAATGAGTGTTAGTTGCATTTTCTTTTAAAGGTGTACTTATTAATCGGGTAGGGGTATTAAATTGCAATAGTTTATGTTCATTATGAACGATGGCGTAATTATTATTTCAAATTCCGCGAAATTATATTTCGAAATATTGATATTAATACGTCAAGTATCCTATTAAAACTATTCTTCTGTCTGGAAATTAATAAAGGACGAAAGCAATATATATATATATATATATATATATATATATATATATATATATATATATATATATATATACATATAATTTTTAACATTTCATTTTTATTTTATTTGAACCAATTTAATAAATTGAACCAATTCAATTAATAAATTAGTTGATATGGTGACTATAGGGTAGCTACTAAATATAATGTCAAAATGTGGTGACGCTATTTAGGCAAACCATTCACTATGACCGAATGAATCACTTCAAATGAAAATATTTTTCTATATCCCCTCGGGAAAATTTATAAAAATATCTACATTTGACAGAATCCCTTCACGGGAATGTTGCGTACGTTTATTTCAAATATTCTAAGCCGGTGGTTCCTCTGTGTCGTCGAACACGACCGACGACCTATGCAAACGCGCCTGCTAATTTTTCAAGGTCAATTGTGATTGACGCAAATTTAGTAAAAAAGTATTTTGACAGAATAAGGCAATGATAAACTTTTAACTATGCACATAACTTAATAACATAATACTGAAATATATTCAATTCAGTAACGAGAAATTTTAGGATAATTTCAACTTTTCGATAACAGTTTGCTAGATCAGTAAATTTGACTTAATTTAATTCAGTGTCACGTAATCACCTTATATTTGAAACTACTATAACGCAGTAAAATAAAAATATACTCCGCCCATTTCACCGCCTCGAATATTGACAATTAAATTAAAATACGTGTGAACATTAACTATTAACAAATTCATTTTTTCATACATTCTGATGACTGAAAACAAATTACGATTATTAGCATTTGATTTTCTAAGTTGTCATTCATGTAACCGATGAGGGGCTTTTAGCAATATAATATGACTTCATTTCGTAGAAATTTGCAAAACTATGTTTTTAATTCGTCTACAAAAGTAATAAAATCATACCTAAAATTGTTTATATTCCTTATCATTCTATGCTTTAAAATAATGCTTTTGTAATTTTTGTCTCATGTGTAGTACAAGACTATATTGGATAGAACTAATTGTAGCAAAATTTCCTCCCTTTAGTTAAATTATAATTGCTTATACCGATTATTTTTAAAACCAAACGGGCATCGTCCCATAGAAACTGTGCCCAAACATTTTCGTACATATAACTTAGACGCTTAAGTCACGGGTCCGCGTCGTCGGAAAAAATAACTACCCATTCAATTTAGGGGCACTTGCTAATGGAAGAACTATGCCAAAACTTATTTCGAAATAATTTTTTTTTTCTTAATTTCTAAGAACGTTACCTAATATATCCACACCTACACTATTTCAGTTTAAAATTTTTGACAAAATTACATAGTTTTAAAATAGTAAATGAACGATTATATAATATATTAGATAATCAAAATTTTATATTTAAACAAATGAATTTCCAAAAGTAGATTTTACATGAATCATTACGTTTGTTACTTTATTTCCAAGAGACCGGTGCAAAATCATACCGGCATTCATTTAAGAAGAAAACAACTTTTATTCATTATTTTCTAATAAATCTGTATATCTGACTGTTACATTCAATAACAAAGCAGTACGAAAATTAGTAACAAAATGAATTACTTCAAATGAAACAAAATTTTAAAAAACAAGTACAAAATAGAGCATCGTTTTTGCTATTACTTATGAATAATGGTTGATATGACTGGATATTTTCAAGCAAAAAAAACAACGAAAGGTAAATTGCGTGGCCTAGGGGAGAGATACTTTGGAAAGAAAAATTTATTATTTCAGTTGAACTTTTCAGGATATAATACCATTTAACCAGGTATCTCTCAACCTATTGTCCACTAGTTTCTTGAAATGATAGATTATGTACGATTAGCCATGAGTACCTTACAATTAGCAATACGGGTAATTTTTGATAACCGCATAAGTTCTAAATTATGTTCACTGACAATTGCCTAATTAGATAAATAATTTATAACTATTTCCTAAACGTTTTTCATATATATATATATATATATATATATATATATATATATATATATATAATACATACTTTGATATATATAGATATACATATATATATATATATATATATATATATATATATATATATATATATTCATATTTTATTTGAACCAACTGAATGAATTAAATTATTAAATTAGTTGATATAGTGACTTTAGGGTAGAAACCAATGAAAAACGTTTAAGAAATAATTATAAATTATTTGTCTAATTAGGTAATTGTCAGTCAACAGAATTTAGAACTTATGCTGTTGTCAAAAATTACCGGTATTGCTAATTGTAAGGTATTCATGGCTAATCGTACATAATCTGTCATTTCAAGAAACTAGTGGACAATAGGTTGAGAGATATCTGGTTAAATGGTATTATATCCTGAAAAGTTCAACTGAAATACTTAATTTTCCTTTCAAAAGTATCTCTTCCCTAAGCTTGGCAATTTACCTGTCGTTGTTTTTTTTGCGTGAAAATATCCATTAATTTCAACCATTATTCATAAGTAATAGCAAAAACGATGCTCTATTTTGTACTTGTTTTTTAAATTTAGTTTCATTTCAAGTAATTTCATTTGTTATTATTTTCGTACTGCTTTGTTATTGAGTGTAACAGTCGGATATACAGATTTATTAGAAAGTTAATGAATAAAAGTGTTTTTTTTCTTAAATTAATGCCGGTATGGTTTTGCACCGATCTCTTAGAAATAAAGTAACAAATGTAAAATATACTCTAGGAAATTCACTTGACCAAATATAACATTTCGATTATCTAATATATTTCGTTGATTTACTTTTTTAAAACTATGTAATTTTGTCAAAAATTTAAAATTGAAATAATGTAGGTATGGACATATTGAGTAACGTTCTTAGAAATTAAGAAAAAAAAATTTATTGAGAAATAAGTTTTGGCATATTCCTTCTATTAGGAAGTGCCCCTAAATTGAATGGGTAGTTATTTTTTCCGACGACGCGGACCCGTGACTGACAGCGTCTAAGTTGTATGTACGAAAATGTTTGGGCACAGTTTCTATGGGACGATGCCCTTTTTGTTTTAAAAATAAATGGTAAAATCAATTATCATTTAACTAAAGGTAGGAAATTTCTATGTAATATAGTCTTGTACTACATAGGAGACCAAAATTACGAAAGCATTATTTAAAAGCATAGAATGAGAAGGAATATAAACAATATTAGGTATTATTTTATTATTTTTGTAGACGAATTAAATCATAGTTTTGCAAATTTCTACGAAATGAAGTCATATTATATTGCTAAAAGTCCCGCATTGCTTACATGAATGACAATTTAGAAAATCAAATGCAAATAATCGTAGTTTATTTTCAGTCATCAGAATGTATGAAAAAATTTTTTGTAAATAATTAATGTTTACACGTATTTTAATTTAATTGCAAATATTCGAGGCAGTGAAATTGGCTGAGTTTGTTATTATTTTACTGCGTTGTAATATTTTCAAATAAAAGGTGACTATATGACATTGAATTAAATTAAGTCAAATTTACTGATCTA
This sequence comes from Druceiella hillmani, assembly GCA_039881145.1. Classification (NCBI taxonomy): domain Eukaryota; kingdom Metazoa; phylum Arthropoda; class Insecta; order Lepidoptera; family Hepialidae; genus Druceiella; species Druceiella hillmani. The sequence goes on along the minus strand of JAYKKI010000016.1, from coordinate 17,497,807 downwards.
GCAAACTCTTATCGAGAAAAAAAAATTTAAATTATCCTACAAATTTCTCGTGACTTAAATATTAAGTTATGTGCATAGCTAAAAGTTTATCATTATCCTATTCCTTAAAAATATTTTTTTACTAATTTTGCGTCAATTACAATTGACCAAGAAAAATTCGCTAACGCATTTGCGTAGGTCGTCGGTCGCGTTCTGCGACACAGAAGAAACACCGCCTTAGAATATTTGAAATAAACGCACGCGACATTCCCCTGAAGGGATTCTGTCAAAGATATAAATTTTCCCGCGGGAATATAGAAAAATATTTTCGTTTGAAGTAATTCATTCGGTCACAGTGAATGATTTGACTAAATAGCGTTACCTCCACATTTTGACATTGCGTAAAATAATTGTATGATCAAAACATGTTTTTGGCATCCAAAGCCCTGATTTTAGAATTTTTTTGACATTTGAAAACATGATGTAGTGTTTGCCATCAAAAACAGATGTGTTTTTGAAATTCATATAAATTTATACAGTTAAAAGATTGAAAGAGCAAATAACTACGAGAAATATCACAGGTAGTGCAAATGTTAAATTCTATACTTAATTTTCGTACCATATTTTTTACTTATATCATGTAAAAAAATACGTTAAACTCTGACGAACACACCCGTGGACTGTCAATAGTCGTCTCTATTGCATGCAATGTTTATGTTAAATATTTTGTTTTGAGAAACTCTATGGAAGTATTGAAAATATACGATGTTTAATTTCCAATTTTTCGTATTGTAATTCTATTGTATATTTCATGAAGAAAAAATTAAAAGAAATAGAACAAATGGTACATATGCAAACTCGCTCATGTACAAAAGTAAGGTCGAACTCTAGTTATGTTTTTAACTTGCGGATACGTAATACTATTATACGAGTTTTTTATTATTATAAGTCACTCTTCATCTGTTGTCATAATCATCTTATATTTAGAAAGACTGAAACGTCCGACAGTCAAATTTAATTATATTTGCATTTTCCTCGAACAGAAAAATGAAAAACATTTAAATATATTTCATAATTTGTTTTATTTCATAGAAATACATAAAGAGTATAAATATGTAAATATTGCTAATATATTGTTTATCAAAATTTGGAAAATTGCGGGAAACTTTGAAGGTGGTCCTCTTTTGTTTCTGATATACGATGAAGTTTAAATTGGTAGTTATATATTTTAAACAAGGACAATTAATGTTACTGGAAAAAATACAATGTACTTTTCATTAAAATTAGCGCAAATAAAATATTTTGTATTTAATAAATTCGTGTTCCCGAAAAATATCCATCAATATGTCTGAAAACATTGCTATAAATTTATACATTACCATAAACTTTGCCATATTAAAAATAATTTAAAAGTCGCTTAAATGATGATATGTTGATAATTTTCAGCTCATTTGCAATATTGTGGTTTTAGTACTTGGTTAATTTTTTTCTTAATCTATTAATAACTTACCATAAGTAACCATAAGTATTAACATAAGTATCCGTATCTTATTACCAACTATTCGTTTGTAAACACATACTCAATTTTAAGTTTTGACACAAATTTTAAAGTTCTACATGGTAAAAAAAAATCCAGACTGATGTCTGCCTGCACATTCAGATTTACGTCAAAAATCTTTCTTTCAGAGAGCTTTCTCGAAGCTTCTAAAACAAAATCAAATAGTTCGTCTTTCAGAAATGGACCTTTCAGAGAGGAGTAAAGGACAGTTTAAATTACTTTTTAATATACGTAACGTTTGAAATTGTTAAGATATATTATATTAATTTTGGGTTTTTTAGAAACAGTTAGGCAATGAAAATAATATGTACGTTTTTACAATATATTGAAACCCTAAACAAAAATAAAGATTTTTTATACATGAATATTTCATATTAAAATAGGTGGTTAACAGTGATTTGTTGCGAAAAATTATAAGCAGTTGTCGACTGGTCTCTTAACAATATGTGCTAGACGACAAACACGTTTTAACTTGCGCTCACAAATATTGGGAAAACTTACTTAGTTTACTATTATTGGAAGCACAAATGAAATATTGTTTAATTTGTATTTGATTAAACTTATGAAAATACATTGAACATTATAAAATATTAATAAAATTTTCGTAGGCCGTCGACCAACATAGTAGCCTTTTATATCTTAAAAGAAAGAAGACATAAATTCTTTCGTGAACTCCAATGGATTTCAAACTGTTATCAAATGATCTAACGTTTTGTGGAATGGTCTAGGCAAATTGAATATATTATCTTCCAACAAGATTGAGCATGCGGTAACCTTTTTTTAGTATAAAATGTGATAGCCGATACTTGAAATATGGAGGTAAAAGATTGTTTTCCATGACAATGAGTTTGCTCATTGATGTAAATAATGTTAAATATATAGCTTTTTATTTATATAGGAAATACTGGCTTTCCCAAGGAGAACATGCCACCTGGGTAATATTTTGAGCATAACAATGATCCGAAATACAAGCCCACGCACCTAATTCAATTGATAAAGTGGGAAAAAATAAAAACTTTTTGAATGAACGAGTCAAACAGCAGTTTTTAATTCTACAGAGCATTTATTCGAAGGGACAAATGGCAGAGAAAAGTATTGAAGCTGCTCAAACCTGGAAATAGCATCAAGCTCTTGAAAGAAAAAAAAGAAAAAATAAAAGTGTCTCGAAAGAACACATAAATTAGTAATCTCTAGCCAGCCTGGAGTGATGCTCTTATAAAGGAAAAGGTGTTGGTATTAAATATTAATACATTTAGTCATAAATTTAAAACTTATTTTTTGAAATTATATTAATTTAGTGTCAAAATATCTTTGATTCTTTCAATCTTATTTTTATATATTGGTTTTACTCAATTTTATTACCATTTCAAAATTACTTTCACTCAGTTGTTTATTAAATTAAAAAAATTCTCATAAAAATAATTACACCCTTGAATAATTTATTTTAAATTACATTATAGCCATAATTTTATTTGTCAAAATATCTTTGATTAAGATACAGTCGTGTTATTGAAAAGAAATTACTTGTATGACCTACCCTTGCATGAAAAATATAACTGTAAATTAAAAGATTGTCAGGATTGAAACTAGATTGTAATATATTTTACAAGAAGTTACAAGAGTTTCAACATTTATTATTATTAATAAAACAATAAATATTATATAAATGGTAGTATCCATTTTGGTACTTAATATTAATTGTAAATTTTTAATATTTAATTTTATGTATATACATATATATATATATATATATATATATATATATATGTATATATATATATATATATATATATATGTATATATATATATATATATATATATATACACATATAAATATATAATGTAAAATTTATTATACATTATATTATATTAAAATTTTGTTCTTTTAACATGAAAGTTTTTACCTTTCGGCCAATTTCAACGGTTATACAAATTATAATTTGGCAGCACATAAATTAAGTTTTTTATTTCTACAATGCCAGAATACCAAATATTACATTACAATCTCTTAGTGACAGAAAACTCAAGGACAAGAGTAGAATAATACCGTGTTGTCTCCTACAAATATTGGACAGTAATTTATGGAGTGTGGTATTGCACATAATATCGATTACCTATATCCCATCTCACAGAGTAAATACAAATAATTGTGACAGTTATAAACCAGCATAAATATTGTCTTAATGTTAGACAGAAAGGGTTTAAAATATATTTATTTCTTTAGATTTAATGTAATAAATACAATGTATTATATTAAATAATACAATTAAATACATTGGGAGAATTATTATATTTATTGCATGATATCTTATCATTCCATATTTTGAAGGAATGTTTTCAAAAGACACCAACATTCGCTTCGACCCTTAATATGATTCTATTATTTAAAATGTAGAGAATATTTTGAAATATATTTGAAAATACCGCTTTAAGAAAACGCCGCACTGTATGTAAAGCTCACTTTTCTCTAATTCGATTTCTTGTTCAAAGCGAGTCAATTTCAGGAATGTGAATATTCGAATTAAGCTTATCGAAAGCTACATGAATTTGACTCAAATGAAATATGAGTTTAGTTGATAAATTTCATGTAAAAATGACTGAAGAACATTTTGGTAGAAATATTGAATTGAAGAACTGTGGCATGTAAACAAATATTTATGTGATTAAATATTTTATTTAACTGGTTGGCCCGTACAAATAATTTGCCACTCACCGAAACATAATATAATGGTGAAAATGAGTAAGTGAAAGGTATCTTATTTTAAAATACAAAAAAAAAGTGTCATTGCAAAAATTTCTTTTATTATATATCACATGTTTCATCGTAAAACATTAAAAATAATTATGGCTTTTCTCAGAAATATTTATTTTAAATTTCTATGGTTGCAAAACTTCTTTGAAAACAATATTAGAAGTGATAATGTAACATAAACATAAATTTTGTTCAATCCACTGACTCGTGAAAAAGCCATGTATAACAGGTAAGTCCGTGCGAAAAAAAAGGTTCTTCTAAATACAATGAGCGGCTATCAATTGATGTTTGTTCAAGAATAATCACTTCTTAAACGACTGTAATTGATATTAGTTAAAGAGATTGTGGATAAACGTGGCAGTTTCAAATAATTACGGTTTGAACTGCTGTCTGCATGTTAGTTAAATATATTGTTAATAGATGGCGCTGTTGGCAATTTAAACACCTTTGAGAAACAATACATTTTGCATTGTTTGTTTATTTTTCGTCATTAGCGGCGAAAGTAATGTTCAAGATAATGGCTCAATCATTGGTTTTGATAATTCACGGTATCGACAAAAACATACCTTTGAGAAAAGATAAATAGAGATAATTAGAAAGGCGAAATAAAGTGATTACTATTATATAAAGTAGCAAGGCAAAATTATAATTTACAATTTCGTTTTACTAATTTATATAAAAATAATTATTATTTCACACCGAATTACAAACTCGCCAATTTCTGTTATTGTGAGCTACACCGCACATTCATGTTTATATGGAAGGCCTATGAAATTATTGCCAGAGAAAAATAATCAAATTCGAGAAGAGTCAAGTAGAGATATTTCTCTTGTTGAAGTTAAATTTGATAATACCCTCTCAAAATCTTTTCTTTTTTATGGTTTGGAAAAACTAAAACTTTTCAAATCATATATTATCTAACAATATTCTTTTACATTGTGTGGAATACTTTTCCAATTAATATTTCAAACAATATATGGACTTAAAAAAATCGGTTACTTCTCTCCTTTAAAATGTCAATATAAATATTTTATGGTATTAACTATTATGCTAATATGTCGCTTTTAGTTTCTAGGTTAAATATTTTCTGAAGAAATACATCACAGAGACAGTCGAATACGTGAATGATCTTCTGTTTCTTATGTCTTATGCTTTCTTATACATTTTAGTTCGCTATCCTTTGTAGATTGTTTTTAAGGTTACATACCTTAAAGATAGTCTGCATAGTATTGATAGATTAGGAAATTGTATAAAGTGTATATGACATTAATTTCCGAATCTTATTCAACAAACAATTTTTAAAATAATTTATTAGTCACTGTAAAAGCCTAACACGTGAAAAACTCGTATTTTTCTAAAAAATATTAGAGAAATAAGATATCCCATCTAATAAATTTATGTTTAAAAAATATCAAATTATAAGACCATAATGAACTATAACATATGGTAATTAATTATTGCTTATATTCCGAAGCTTATAGAACCGCCACCTGGGACGATTCTAAATAGCATTACAGGCAATTAAACCAATAAACTTAATTGATAAAGAAAAAATCTTAATTGGTAAAGCTTCAGAAATTTTGTTTTAAGTTTAATATTTTATAAAGATCTTCAAAAAAAATTAATTTTACTTGATACCCTTGCTTAAGAATTACATTTTAGAAGTAAAAAAATAGATAAAAAAAGGTGCTTTACCTTGGAAAATGAATTTATTGGTTATGATTACATTGTTCAATCAATTTATTGGTCTAGTGAATATAAAAAATATTTCTTTTCGTCTAAAGTAACGTAGCAGAAGCTTCAGAGCATATCGTCGATTTTATATCTATGGTTTAAGGTAATATTTGTACTTGAAGCGAATTATCTTATATTTAAAAGGTGTATATGGAACAATATTATATTTATTTGTAGCTATAATTATATCATACTCGCTTATTTAATGAAATTCTAAACATTGTAGACAAATACGATATATGTAAGACACTTAGCAGTGAATTTTGCCATGCTTCATCACGAGCGATTTGAAGTAGCCTAAGATATCGTTATCGTTTTTACATAATAATGAAAATTACTGTAGGTTAACCGGTATCAGCATAAACCGATATTTTGTGTGTTAACACTGACGATGGAAGTATTTTTCTACTCTGTTTTGGGCCCCCTACACTTAGTGCTAACCATGCTAAGGCTATCCTCACTACCAACGCTTTGATACTTACATGCTCCACCTGCTGTTTGAAACTAAATCGATCATCAATCCTCACTCCCAGAGACCGAATAAACGGCTGTGATTTCGTACTCTCCTACTCTCAGCGTGACGGCTTCCACCCGTTTTTGACTAGTAATAAGCACCATCTCGGTCTTGTGCTTTACCTATTACAAATTTACTGCATTTATCCATCGGCTGACTCTCTCGAAAGCTGATGTCACACGCAAGGTTTATCTTTTTAAGTTGTTTTGCCATGAACACTACGGCTACATCGTCTCCATATGCCAAGAATTTAATATCCCTTGGCAGTGTTAGCTTCAGTAGACTGTCGTACATGATATTCCACGAGAGAGGACCCAAAACCGAGTGTTGGGGTACTCCTGCAGTAATTCTGTATTCCTTCGGACCTGTCTTCATGTCGTACTTCAGCAGCCTATAAATTAAGTAGCTAGCTACCATCTTCTGAAGGTATGCTGGTACGTTTATCTTGTCGAGGGCCCGCATAACGCAGTCTTAATCGACGGAGTTGAAGGCATACTTAATATCCAAAGTAGCCACCAAGGAATACTTCTCCGCACCTCCCGTCCACCTGGTCCCTGCAATCGCGTCCGTAGCTGTGTTGACGACAAGGTTTTCCACATCCAAGGTTGAGCGTCCTTTCCGGAACCCATACTGGTTGCCGGTCCGTAGCGGATAAACTACAACCTGCATCCGTTAATGATCTATTAATTCCAGTACCTTACTAGCTGTGTCCAGTATGCCAGGTGAACGATAAGATGATGGTTCGTCAGGTAAGGTCTTACCTTTAGGAAGAAGTACTAGTCTCTGATGCTTCCATTCACTAGGAAAAGTACCTTCTTTGAGGCATGTGTTGTAGACCTCTAGGAATATCTCCGGTGATACTTTGATGGCTGCTTTTAAAGCGATGTTTGGTATTCCATTCAGGCCCGGAGCTTTCCTATTTCGTACTCTTTTCCACGTTTCGATTAGTTGGTACTCCGTAATCGGCGGGATTTCTTCAGTTTCGCACTGATCTGTTAGATGATCAAATTCACATTATTGAGAAAATAGCGCAGAAACAATCTTCTCCAGGAGTTGAGGTCATGTAGGTGTCAGCAATTGCTGGCTTTTAAGGTGAGTCATGACCGCTTTTAAGGCTTATTACACGATCCTTTTTCACCTCATTGATAAGCTCCCTCCAGCATTGTGTTTTGCATTCTCTGATTGCTTTGTTTTGTCTTCAACGTGCCTTCTTCTGCTCTGCCATCAATTACGCAGAGTTTTGAGGTCTACAGGTATGCTGAGATGCTCTTCTCGTCCTAGGCACTTCTTATGGCACTGATGTGATCATTCTACCAGTGCACCGATATGCACTGGTTCATGTCACGTTTCGAGGCAAACTAACGTCATGAACCATATATATGTATATATACATACACACATATATATATATATATATATATATATATATATATACATATATATATATATATATATATATATATATAGTTACTAGCATTTTACAGTACGTGCTTTTTATCACATTAATATATTGTAAGTGTCCAAGCGTGCATAATGTGCGTTATCGCCGCGATACTTCCTATTAAAATATTGACCGAAAAACGACGAGCCCTTTACGGGCAGAGGGGATCCACTACGCTGAGCTCCGAGCAGAAGAACCACAAAACAGCATATAGCGATGACAAGTACTATGGGATGTCACAAAAAATGGCAGGTGGACGTACCCTCTTATTCCACAGGTGGATATTTGACTGAGCAGAAATCATGTTGAGATCAATTACTATCTGATGGAGATGCTCTTATGATGACGCTCTGATGGAGAAGCTTAATCTTTATTGCTTCAAACATGAAGATTCTAAAGAGAGTCCGTCCTGTCCTGGAGTAAGTGAAAACGCGGAGCACGTGTTCTTTGCTTGCCCCCATTTTAACTCATTACACTGTACTCTGGAAACTCTTCTTGAACATGAAAATTTGACAGGAAATCTTAGTATAAGCAATGCTTTCATAGAAAGCAGCCTAGGAAGCAATTAATTCATTCGCGACAGAAATCTTCTGGAATCTTCATCGCACAGAAAGGATGCGAGCCAAAAATAAAAATGGTTAGACGGAAAGAAGCAATGACTTCGACTTTTTGTATGAAGAGCAACAGCTAAGATCCTTCCCCCCGTAAAGTAATTCTTAACGGTGGTTCCGCGGCGGAAAGAAAGGCTGAAGACAGAAGAGGTCTTTAGTCGGTATTGGAATATCCGAGCCCGACACACCAGACATATAGCCCTGATAATACATAAAAATATTTTCCTACCTCAAAAAAAAAATATACACACACATTTTTTTTGTGTGTTTATATTCTTTAATGGTTTCTAGAATTTTAAATCAGTTTTCACAAAATATCATATATTTACTTTCTACTAACTACTGACAAACATTAAACCTGAGGAGGTTATGAAGAGTTGAAGTTCGAAAAAAACGGAGCAACGTGCCTAAACTTTGAGAAGCAAATAGGATGACCAACAAATCATTCTGCCCTTCATAATATTTAGCAAGATATCGATAGTTTGCAGGCAGTGTTTCTTGGTAAAAGAAAAATGCTGGAGGTCCAGGCGTGTTATTTATGATATTATTTACCCTAGAACCTTAATTCAGGAGACATATCCATAAATACTTTATGAAAAACTGTTGCAAGCGTATATGGCAAATTCTATACAAACAATTAATTTTACAAAGATATAGATTAGGTTTGTTTTAATCTGTACATGTTTAAATTTTTTTTAAATTTACTTTTTGTCTGTTCCTTTTTGGTGTAATACAATTAAGATAAATATAGTTAGATTTCTATAAAATTATAGTTTTTAATTTGTCAATTTAGTTATACCTTTAATGAAGCCAAATATTTGCCAAATTTAAATATGTTTGGTTATTTTGTATTATAGAAAAATACGGAAAAGAAAAACCTTGCAAAAACTTCTTAATTTCATGTTTATAAAAATGATGCCAAATGGGTTTTAAAAAATGTTAATTTATTTTGAAATGATTTTACAATTTATCTAAGTAGCAATATATTAACACTGTGGAAGTCAGAATACGTCACTTGAGATACATCATTCGATACAAAACGGGTTATATCCTCGAAGCCTTGTTAGCAACGCGAATATATTTCTTAGCTATTTTTTCGAAGATCTTATAATTACATGCAAAAATGAAATTCATGTAAAATTTATTATACTGTGGTTACACAAAATTTCATTTACGTATCCACTTGTTTATCAGTTACAAAGGTTTTTTCGGAAAGCGTACAACATAATAACTAGAAATTTGGTTTAATTTTGGATCCACCTATTTCATAGTATTAGCGAACTAAAAGTTATTTGTCTGAAAATATTGAAAGGAGCACACTTGACATAAAATAATGTTTCACTATGACTTAACCTCGTGTATTACATGGAAATGTAAGTAATATAATTTCTGGATTTATTTTATTTAGAATTTCATTAAAGATATTCTAGGGTTATTGTTGAAAATGTTAACAAAAAACATTTTCCCCTCCCCATTTCTAAAAGCAGAAAAGCTAAAATTAAGAAACAAAACTCGAACTATCAGAAGAATTCTCTTGAATAGATAATATCTGCCAAAGATTTTTGCCTAATATATAATAGAAGTACAAATTATTTCAAATTTGAAAAATAAAATAAGATAATATGTAAATTAACATAAAAATAAATGAATAGCCCGAAATAAAAAAAATCTCTTTTCTTAATCGAACACTAGAAAATATCAATTATACTAGAAAATATAAAAAATATTTACGTACAATTCAATTCTACAAAATAATATTGAAGAAAATGCGACGATTCGAAGGCTTGAGTAGATATCGTACGAAGAAATAGATCAATAAATACACAAATTTCATGGCCTTCCTGGATCGAAAACCATGAATATCCAATATATTTAATATGAAATCGGTTGGTAACATAACGGACGGATATAGCTATTAATTAATTAATTAATATAGCTATTCCCCCTTTTTGGAGGATATCTAAAGAATTATTTCGTAATCATTGGGTTCATTTGGGTTCTATACAGAGCAAAGTTTTATGATTTAAAACTTTGCTCTGTATAGAACCCAAATGAAAAAAAATTCAATACATATTACATGCATTTAATAAAATAGAACAAATAATAGGATAGAAGTGATATGATCGTAAATTGTGTGGGAGCCGATGTCGCCAAACTGTTGAATACGCCAATTACATTATTTGGCTTAGAGCCACTTCAACTCATAACCACTTTTAACGACATTCGATGCTGAATCTCTCTCCCGTATGCTTGTGTCATGCATATCTTTTAACTGGGGACGTGAAAAAATTGGAACACTGTCGTTGAGGTGGAGTCTCACAGACTCCTAATATGTTTAGACAAATTTAGGTTAATCATAACCTATTACAACTTTAGACTATAAATAATAAAAAAACATCAAATAAATCAATCTGCAATTATATTTTTTTAAATTATAAACAAAAGAATACGTAAGGCATTTTTCAGTCTTAATTGACTTGATGTCACTTAAAGTCCAATAAAATCAATTTATATAGCTTAGGAAAAAAACATTAGATTTTCCTTAGGATTAATCGAACACGCAAACATAAAAGCCTCTTCTGGTATCAAAAACAAAAAAAATAACAAGGTACCCAACCACAGGAACGTCACTGGCCGTATTTGCACAAAGGACGTGATCATTGCAAGCATATGGGCTTCCTGCGCTGTACCCAAGTGTAAGCAGTCTTTCCGTGTAATTTATGTGGACAAAGTTTGCAATATTTTAAACTGTTCTGTTGGTCTACTCGAACTTAATCTTCTTCTGGATGCACATCATCACCCAAAACATATATCAACGTTGATATCAATTCTCGTGGAAATCGTGTATTGAATATACGTCTTTTAATGTAAGAGAGATTTATAAATCTGGCTAATTTTTAAAAAAAATACCTCGTTCTATTTCTTTTCTTCGGTGCATATTATACGTTATAAATGCGTTTATTCCACTTAAGTCCAAAATACAATAGAACACTACCATTCGCCACCGTCTTGTTCGGAGACTACTCGAATATATCAAACATTTTTTGTATGCTTCATCTACTCTTCCTTTGTCGAATTATAAAAGAGTATGATTTTCGGTTTATTGGTTAATGTCATTACTGTGATGCGACGACACAAAGACTACCATTGTTCTTTTTGGGGATGTAAGAACATAAAGTTGTTTCTTTCATACAGCCAAATAGCAAAGATTTAACTTCACGTCTTTTTAGTGGCTGAAATTCATTAGATATTATTAGTTTGTTTTTTTTTGCTGTGCCAATATATGTCAGTTTCTTTTTAACCAGTTCATGTAACAATTCAATAGAAGAAAACCAATCGTGAGCAGTAATATTACGGTTACTTCCTTAGAGAGTATGTGTTAAACGCAGGACGCATTTATTTATTTATTTATTATTAGCTTTTATGTACAGTACATATGGCGGACTTATTGCTACTTGAGCAATCTCTTCCAGTCAACCATAATAATTTGTATTGAAATTTAGTTGGTAGACTGTAAGAGATTTTACAATGAAAATTCTTCATAGCACATTAGACAAAAAAAAAATACAAAAGTAAATTAAAAAAGAAAACATTTTGATTTTCCTGATGTTAGGATCCAGGTGATTCCAAATTTTTGCTGCTTGGACAGTGAAGGATTTTTCCTAAGTGGTAGAGGTATGTTTAGGAATAAGTAGGGTGTGTGAACTTTCAGATCGCAGTCCAAGGCCGTGAGCAGACAAATTTTTAAATTTGCCACTAAGATAATTTGGGCTATGAGGATTTTTAATATGTTAAAAAGAAGTGTAAGTATGTGAAGTTGGCGTCGATCACAGATATTCAGCCATTTGAGAAGTGACCTGCATTCCGAAATGTGATCGTATTTTCTGAGGTCGAAGATATACCGAATGCATAAATTTTGAAGACGTTGCAACTTGCACAAATATTCTTTATTAAGATCAGGATAGCACACATCTCCATAATCGATTAATGGTAATAAAAGTGTTTGACAAAGGTAGATTTTCGTTTCAGTCGGTAGACAATTTTGAAGATGTTTCAAAGAGTGTATCCTGTTGAAAACAATACGACTAACATAATTTACTTGAGGCCGCCAATTAAGATTTTGATCAATCAGTAGGCCCAGGTTTTTAACAGTTGACGTGTATTGTATTATTGTACTATTTAGCATTAATTTCGATAAACTAGGTAGGTTTACTTTAGAAATCAGTCTTTGACTAAAGATGATGATAGCTTGTGACTTACTTGGGGTAACCAAAATACCCATTTCATGAGCCCACTGACCTATTGAAGCGAGATGTTGATTAAGGATGTCGATGGTTTTTGATAAGGAATGGAGGTTCGAGTGCGCATAGATTTGTAGCTCATCAGCATAGAGATGATAATTGAAAGAAATGTTTTTAACAACATCATCAATAAATACTGAGAAGAGGAGAGGAGATAGAACTCCACCTTGAGGTACAGCTGTAAGATCAGTCCACTCAGAATACGTATCTGACAACTTAACACATTGCCTGCGTCTATGAAGATATGAACTAAACCACTCAAGTAAATGTTGGGATTTATTAAGATATTTCAAGCGGGCAAGAAGAATATCGGAGTCAACAGAGTTGAACGCACTACTGAAATCATTAAGTACAAGGATAGTGACTTGTGTATTATCCATGGCCAAGCCTATATCATCAGTAAACTTAACAAGGGCAGTTGATGTACTGTGGCCAGCTTTAAAACCAGATTGAAGTGGATTTAGAGACTTATGAGCATTGAAGAAAGTAACAAGTTGACCATGAACAATACGTTCAAAGACTTTAGATAGAAGCGGTAGGATAGATATGGGCCGAAAATCCTTGTTGCGTAGGTAATAAAATTTTAGGTACGGGCACAATATAGGTTTTTTTCCATTCCAAAGGGAAGACAGCAGTTTTCAGAAGTATTATAAATATCAGCGATGACCGGAGCCACAATATCTATTATTGGTTTAAGAGCACTAATATTTAAGCCATCAAATGCCATGGATTTAGATTTTATTGCAAGAAGATTAGCTTTAACTTCGGACTCACAGGTATTCCTTAGCGTAAATTGATATTCATTAGAGACGGATGAAAACGAGATACCATTCATAGTTGCAGAATTAACAGCTGATTCAAGTACCTTGGGTGGCGTAGAAAAATGTGAATTTAATTGGTCGATATCCAATCGCCAGCTCTCCGAAGTGGTAGAAGATTTTCTAAAGCCTAGAGTACCCAAAAACTTCCAAATGTTATTAGGAGTACAATCACGTAATGATGCAGATATATAATGTTTTTTGGCATTTCGGCACATTTGCGAACATTTATTTCTAAGCAGTCTAAAATTCCCAGTGATTCGGAATTTGAAATTCTCTCCGCTTAATTTTGAGGAGTTTTAAGGGAGCATGTTTATCGAGCAGTTTAGTGATACAACTATTGAAAACAGTGAGTTTTTCATTAACAGAGTGAGTCATCGCAATTGTATCCCAGTTAATGGATCTGGCATCCTCAAGAAAAGATGGTAGGTCAATACGACAAAAGTCACGGAGGAAGATGCTCTTTGAAGAGGCTTTAGGGCTACTTAATTTATAGGAAATATGAAGGAGATCATGATGGGATAGACCGGGTGATGGAAGTTGACCGTAGTAGGATACACTTTTCGGGCAGGTTACTAGGATGAGATCGAGAAGTGAGTTTCAATTATCGGCATGAAATATAGCAAAGGATGGGAGAATGGTGAGGTTACCAGCCTTGACAATGTCACAAATCTTTCCGCTTCTAATGGTATGCTTGTATAGGCAGATATTAAAATCACCCAAAATCAATGAATGGGGGTATAAAGGTAGGTAGTCAACAGCACCGCCAGGTCTAGAAATACGGTCGTTACGTATTCAAACGTAACCTCGCAGTGAGTACAAATTTGATGGGAGTGTAGTTTTGAACCAGGTCTCACTAACAAGACATGGTTGAAGGTTCAGATTTTCAAAATAATTAATGAAATCTGAATAATGGCATTCAATACTCTGGGCGTTGATGTGGCAGAAATGAAGATCTGGTTGTGAGGAGATAAAAGCAGATTGAATTATATTATGTTTAGAAAAGTTATTGGAAGTGTCGAAAAATGTATCATCAGGTGAAGAATCGAGCGAATCGTTGGAAGAAAAGGAATGAAAGGAATTTGAGGAAGATGTGGTCGACATGTCAATATATTATAAAGTTATATTAATATAATATTAACAAAAAAGAGAACCAGAAACAAATTACATACAAATAAACAAAAAAATAAAAAAATATGTATAAGAAATAAAAAATAACACAGCTAACATAATGTAACAAGTAAATACAAACACCTAACATTGAGAATTTGAATTACATTTGATATAACCGATAATACTAAAAAAGTGAATAAAAAAAATAAATATTTATAAACATGGCAAAGATAAAATGCAAGAGTTTGTGATCTATGCGCGCAGACCATAAATTACAAACGGCACGGCAGTAGACACAGCGTCTGCTCACACAATGCGTAAACAATACACTCGCACCCGGAGTGCAGTTAACCTTAGTTACATACGTAAATAAATTATCTGAGTGATATGTAAAATATAAATACATAAAAACTTAAAAATAAAATAATAAATATGTGGTGAATAGACTATACTAATTTAAATTGAAACTTAAAGTATTACATAGATCGTACCTGCGATTAAGATTTTGCAACAATCTTAAAAATAACGTTTTTGCCTTTATTTTACTTTATATTATGTGACTGTGTGCGACGTTCGCTGCTATTAGTGGTTTGCTAAGTCAATAATCTATTTTTGGCCTTTTCTAATTGTTAAGGACGTGTAATAATTTCCTTACACCCGTCCGGAAACATTACAACAATTTTCCCGTCGCGCGTCCAGCAGTTATTGACCTTGATAATGGATCGTGCTAAAGTGAACAGCTCCTTCCGTGGTCGTATGAATGATTCCGTTATGAGTATGCGTGTTCATTATAATGATTTTTAAGCGACCAAACTTTATACCGGTCATCTCGGCAAACAAACTTTACAAGTATGGGCCTAGGAGTCTCACGCTGCATATTAACCACACTCAGGCGATAGCACGCGTCCAGACTGGCTTCAGTTATTGCAGAGCAGCCGAGCTTCATGACTATGATATCAAGGGCAGCTGCTGTAGGCGATACCATGTTGTCCTCCTTCACGCCGTGTATCAGAGTAGTGTTGCGACGTCCCTTAGCTTCCAGCTCCTGCACCCGGTACTCCAAGTGAGTGTGTTTCGATAGCAATGAGCCCAATATTTCTTGGGTCTTACTGCGGAAGCTCACAAATTCAGCGTTTAGTGGCTCGAGAGTGGGTTTCGAGACACTCGTCGATGCACGTAAGTCATCCAGTTTTTTTTTTAAATTGTCTAGACCTGCAGTGTATATTTCCTCCAAGCGTTTCAATTTGGCATCCATTGCAACGTAGTAGAAAAAGGAATCTATATACCTTGCGTAATGATTGTGGGAATGAGTTGTCAGCTGTGTTGTAGGGATTAGTACATTAAGTTTAACTTTTTTATATTTCTTTCTTATGAAAGGCAAAACTTTTATATATTATGTTAAACACGACTTTTATACTTTCCTATGACACAATATAACACATAAAAGATCAATGATATAATTATACTCAATAAAAAAACTGAGGGCTGAAAAATTCTAACAGCTACTTTACTTTACAATCTACCTACAATTGTAAAAACTAGTAATATTTTTTCTTCTTCGGATAACCCTGCACCATGGGATCTTTCTCCTGAATACATATAGCCGTTGTAAAAATAAAAACTCTTGGCATCACATAAGACTTTTACTACTAAGCCGCATTTGCCTCGTTTTTCTGGCAAATAGGAAATTATATGACTACGCTCTCGAATTTTTACAAACATTTCGTCTGTAGTGGATTATTTGCTCAACTCGTGTTATTGCTGACAGTTCCTAACAAACTGTTTAAAAATGTGTGACATTGCAGTAAATTTATCATCTTTCTGCCTTTATATACGATTAGTATATAGAAGTGCTGCATGTTAGAATCTATATGCATAGATGCTGCATGTTAGAATCTATATTCTAACATGCAGCAACTAATTAAGTCGCACCCCGTGCCATCCTTAGCAAACAAAAAACTGGAGTTTTCATGGTTCAATTTTAAGATAGTAGAATAAAAGGCCAATAGATGCATTCAACTCAACCACGTCGATATCTTTTAGCTCAGGTTTATCTAAAATTTTAGCATTATTCCAAGTTGGAATTTATTGAAATATTTTGGGATCAAATTGTTTCTTTGAAATACTATGACGGTCTTCTACATCATCAGCTGTCAATATTGAGGAGGCAGTGCGAAACACGCTATTATGTTGAAATGTCCTTACCCTTCTATTGGTAGCGTCTTTGCTCAATTATAACAATTTTTCCAGTAATAATACTGTGTTTTTCGCAATTCCAAAAGAGGTACATTATAGTATGAACTACTTTCTAAACTATAGCCACCAAGTACCTCTTCCGCCATTTCTTCATTTTCAGCAACTTAATCTTCGTCACTCATGTAATTTTTAATCAATTCTGACTGAGAAACAATAATATCTTCCACATCATTATCAATCTCTTGATCCGAAACCCCAAAGAGGTTATACACTTGTTCAAAAAGTGGATCATCTACCCAACATATTTTGGAACCGGGTTGTTGACTTGACCTTTGACAAATCCTCCTTTGAGCAAAACCACGAAATGTAATGTTTTTTGACGTTTTGCGTACAATAAGCAAAAAATAAAAAACAATAAGTGAATACTTTTTAGATAAGAAATAGGGACATGGGGTCTCACATACCTTGTATAAGAAAGAGTGACGTGGGGACTCACAGATTCCATCATGACTTCTAACGGATATAATTTTCGTGTGTTATACTGGATGACGCAACCTCCTCCATTACCGAAGGTTTTGAGACTAAAACAAAAGCTACTGTGACGTTCGGTAGCAAGGAGCGCGGGAAGTATTCGTTTCGCAAAAATCAAAACAGGGAAGGGCCTCACAGACTCCACGTCACTAGTTAAAAGATATGTCTATCCTGCTCGCACAAACTGTTGAACATAGATTGCATAAAAGTAGACGTTAGATTAACTGTTTTTAATATCATAATAAATGATAAATCTGTAAAATTATGATAACAAATAACAAATAACTTCTTTCACGAGGTTGTACACGCTATTCTTACTTTTACTCAATTCAGTGACCCAGTAAAGTAAGACATCTTTTTATTTGTTAACGCAGTTCAATGGAGCCCTTTCCCCCGTTATTATACAGGGCAAACTAATATGGATAAGTTCTACTTATAATAGAATAAATATAAATCGGTAAGATGAACCCCAAAATTTGAAACGACTAGCTGATTTGGGTTTGGTCCCGCTCATAAATTATATAATGAAAAAAGTGCACCCAAAAACAGCAGAAGGCATTCAATGCATTCAATTTATTTTAAGAGTCGCTGAATGTCGCGTAGACCAATGACGTGGGTGGACTGGCATTCACCATATTTTTCTCCTCTTAATGTGTATAGATAAAACTTTATAAAACGTTTTACGTGTTGGCATAAAACTTTACAACAAAAGTATACACTGGGAAATCTCGTATTTCACTTCACAAGTAGTTTCTCCGGAGAAATTGTATTTCTAATACAACTATTTTAGAAGTATTTCGTGCAAATTTAGGCCGTGATAAGTTATATTTTCATTGTACTTAGTATTGCTCAAAACGGTGTACATCATACCTATAACAAAAAAAACGCAGGGACTCATATTTTTCAGTCTTCCAAAATATGAAACTCAATAAATATAATTTGTTATGTTATCATTTTAAAATACCGTTAACGTAGACATTTACAATTTCATAACCACAAATTATGAGGCAATTTTTGTTTTCTTTTGCAAAGCAATGGAATGGTTGAAATTATGTAGCCAAACAGTATGATATTAATACAAGAACAGAGTTTGCGAGAAGAATTTTATAATTCAAGGTTTGAAAAGTGGAAAATTTCTCTATCTTCTCATCTGTCTCTTAGAAAATTGTTGCAAGGGAATAAACAGCTGAGTCAATATTTTTCATAGTTACTTCTATCAATATAACACCGTTAACCAAAGATGTTATAATGGCAGCTACAGCTATTTATACAAAGGAATATATATATATATATATATATATATATATATATGTATTTATATATATACATATTTTTTTTTTAAATAATTAAATTTTACTCCATTACTCTCAACTTATACATTATTTTTATTGTAATCTTAGCTTTAATGGGATTTTAACTTATGCTTACGAAATTACTATTGAGCTGCATACCGAAATTAAGCTTTTGAATGAATATTTTCACTTTATTTTGAATATTTTTATATATTTTTATATATCTTTTTGAATATTTTTACTTTATGTTACTCAATTTGATGCAAGTTCTTAACATTCCGATAAAATTAAATTCTTCATGTTTTTACTACGTGACTAATTATTAATAATGTATCTTTCAATACACATTCTAATTTAAAATTTTAATGATAACTGATACAGTTTAGTTAAGAAAAACAATGTCTTTCTGAGGTTAATCGTCCCATGTCCGAAGTTGCCAAATAATACGATAGCAGTAACACGATTATATATTGCTCATTAAAAATAAATAGTATTTACTAATTTATTAATTATTAAACATATTCGTAAATTGTTTATAATTACAGGAGATCATTTTTCTGGAATATGTTTCTACCAGAGTCAACGTATCAAAAGAGGCAACAAAAAAAACTGTGGAATTTTATGTCTGTTAAGAAGTTATCTGCACTGAACAAGACTATTTAACAATTGAGTCCCACATTAGAAGACACCTAAATAAAACAGTTACTTGGAAAATATGCAAATTTCTAAATTAAAACAA
This sequence comes from Druceiella hillmani, assembly GCA_039881145.1. Taxonomy (NCBI): domain Eukaryota; kingdom Metazoa; phylum Arthropoda; class Insecta; order Lepidoptera; family Hepialidae; genus Druceiella; species Druceiella hillmani. The sequence goes on along the minus strand of JAYKKI010000016.1, from coordinate 17,478,228 downwards.
AGGTTTAAACTCATTCTGCCAAATGACTCTTGCCGTTTTATTTGATCGTCAATTAAGAAATTATTTCAGAAAAATAGAGTAGCCGTATATATTTGAAAAATAAAGATGATTCGTATTATAATTTCTCAAAGATCATACAAATTTGGCTGACATTTTACAATTAACATTAAGTGAAAGTATACGACTTTAGCATAGTAAGCTTCCAGTTAAAGCAGAAATAAACGATTTTGATATTGGATAACTTAATCAGACAACTTAATATATCAAATAGCAATGAATTGGTTAATTTGTTATTTGGTGAAGTTTATAATAAAGTAAATTTTCAATATGGTTTTAACCATTACGTGATTTTAGGATTTGTAGATTATCACACAAGAGCAAGTGTTCAATATTTAGCACAGGGCATTAAATATTAGTATGGATTATGATTTCTAATATATAGATATATACATAAAGATTTTAATTATAACGATTTTACTGAACAGACCGCCGTAGAAGATCATGCCGTTTATTGTGTTATGGTTATATTACAATGAGTTCCTTTGACAGGATTTACAATTGCTGTAGCTGTGAGAATGTGCATATTTATCAATCAAGTACTCAAGATACTTATAACAAGTTGTTTATATCTTATAAAATGTATGACAATTGGTCTGCTTAACAAGGTTTAATTTTTATTTGAGATTGCATAATTTTAATTACAAAATTGTGGGAAGCCAAATCTCTGTTATTTTTTTATTGGTGATATAAAAGAGTCTCTTTTGAATACTTTCAACGAGCTACTACTGATACTGATTTTCGGAAGATTGTTTCAATTTATTTATTAAATATTTCATTATATTGAAGATAAGCTAGTGTCTTCTAAACTTAAATGGAATTAAAAAATAAATCTGTTGGAAATCAAAATCAAGAGTTATCAAACTTATGTAATCTACAACTATTTTCATCAGAGATTTCACTTTCATCAGAGATGAACTTAGATATTATATTTTTAGTTATGTATCTGCCCTAACTTTTAAATTATAAATTTTATATTTCAGATTCATTGGATTCACTAAATAAATTCAATGAAATATTATAAGACGTTCATAGATGTGTTATAGGAGCGACAAAATAAAACTCTATACTGCTTTACTTATCGTAAGTAGTTTTTGGATCTATTGTTATTTTAACAATAATGCAATTAAGTTTATTTGTCATCACTTTTATTCTTAATGATAACACGTTAATATAATTTTATAAATTATTTTTATATTATTTTTTTTTCAATAGCCTTTCAGGCTAGTTGACATCTATAAACCATTCATGATCCAGCGCTGCAAGCTTTGATATTATAATCGACTTGAAAAGTGGAAAGACAGGCAAAGCTTGAATCATGCTTTTGAAGTCGCTTTAAAATTCAAATATATTGTCGAATTATCATATTTTAGAATATTATGATTTTAGAATATCAGAGGTACTCATAATGTGTGAAAAAAAATATTTATTTAAGTTTCAGTAAAAACTTATGAAAATGAAAATATTTCTTTAAATTAATAAATTCTTGATGTTTTCAAATTAACAATTCACAATTAACAATAACAATTCAGCATTGTGTTATAACGTCACATATAGCTGATGATGCTGCCTAGACACCTCCATCTACCCAGGCGCTGATAATTCCACGTCGCATCATCTGGCGAGTCGGCTGCATATACTCCATACAAAATTAATATATAAATAGCATTAAATCAAACATTATTTATTTTTTAAATGTAACAAATTGTCTACGAAGTATAGAGTAATGTAAATGTTTAGGTCCTAAAATTATATCCTTCTGTACGAAATGTAAAAGCATGCCTATAAAATATGAACTATGTATTCGAAAATTGTAAAAAGCAATTAAGACATTAAAATCTAGGTATGTTAAATATTTTACTTGTCTGTAATTTGAGAAATGTATGTAAAATCTTTATATGATTGTTATAAGATTTCGTTATTTTTCACCAATAGTTTTTTTTTCTAGTACAATCACAGATTCTTTGTGTGTAAAAGTACCGAATTTTCTATAGATATAAACGTAACCTTTTTGGAGAAAACTACGCGTTCGTGTAATTTCCTTGTGAAATATTTACTAATTAACGATAATCGATTAGAACATACGGGTTAACTTACTTTCATTAATAAATGCGATAGAGAAAGATTTTAATTATTATGTAAGGCGCCATTGGGTTATAGGATATTTGATCGCAAATTAGTAATATTTAATAATTTTATAATGATGATATTTAACATCTTATTTGGAGTGTCATTATTTTACTATATGACCATTATATTACACTATTTTATTTACTCAGTAATTTTACAATGTTACAAGAATATAATATTACTTTTAACTTTAGTATTTTCTTTTGACATAAACCCGAGTATGGATAGTTTCTACAAAGAACGTATTTGAAGATATTACACTTCCCAGTTGTAATTATCGATTCTGAAAGAGTTTTCATCCTAGTTTTATTACTTTATATGTAGTTCAATTATCTGCATGAACCTGATCTACCTTTTGAATTTTATTCTTAGATCAATAATAATAATACGTTACTCATAACAAGCCACATCTTACCTTAAGCCATATTTCATTCATAATTCTATAGGACTCACTTCAATATGTGTAATACGTTTAAAATTGTTAAATATAGGAAGGATGATGATTATTTCTGCTAACCCTTAAATATATAATTATTAACTGGAGTTCGAATACCTTTGACTTGTTTAAGGATACCTACACTTAGGCTACTCCAACTGGCCTGTAATTGTTTTGATGTCATCCTATGATGCCACCAAATTAAACATGAACACATTGTTTAATTTCTAAATTATTAATGCCAACATAAAAATGATTTACGCTGGCCATTTTTAATGCATATTCTTTACATTCTCGCTCTATAAATATTTTCATGAAGAGATGGAAATGGTTATTTATTACGTTTTTTTGCATTAAAAAACAATAGGCAGATAAAAATAGTGTGTTGAGTCATAAGATAATTTCAAACATGAATATATGTAATTGTCGTTGTCGAATATAATTGCATAAATGGTTTAAGGTGTGAAATATATACTTACACTATCAGCTGCAAACATTTTTTTTTGTATTTTATTTTGAGTATTTGAAAATATAATACATGCAAAATTGTTACACTTAAATAGATAATAAATATTACGCTATGCGCAATACATGAAAATATTGCATTTTATAAATATTTGTTACAATAAATTACATATCTTAATATTATTAAATAACATTAGTTGATACAAATCCTATTCCTATTAATATCTGAGTGTTTTATGCAAAATTTGATTTATTTTTGTACCAAACTATTTATCTTCTTATCCACATAATTTTACTTGCGTTAAAAGCTTCGATATTTTTTTAAATAGGTCCGCTACGAGAGAATTTACTAAAATAAAATTAAGGTCACTTATTAAACTAACTAGTTCAAATGATAGTTCGTCTTTAACTAACGATAAAAGTGAAGGATGAAGTAATAATACTTCATTTTATTTACCTTGGTTGGTAGATTTATTTTATTTAACATACATTTTTATTATTCGAAGCAAAATAAACTCAAAAAATTTTAATTACCTTTCATATATTCCTTTGAACAAATTTATTAAACAAAAATAAAAATCATCGTACAGAAACTACATTCATCCATAATCCAGTTATTTTTAAAGCTTTTTCAACATTTTTGTCCATTTTTTATATAAAACGCTGCTGTTAATTATCCAAGAGTATTGTGGAATTTAAGAAATGCAAGCAGATGAAGCCCGATCCATGCCCCATAGTTCCATTATTACATTCGTAATGGCCATCCCGCTTTTCTAGCTTTGTGTAACGAGAGTTTTTCTTTATGTCGATTACAATATTTTCCAAGCGGCTGTTCGTTTGTTTCAACTGTTGTAAGTAAAATGGAGAAGGTCGTTATAAGTAATTGAACGAGGTACGGAATTTTTTTATTAAATTTTTCTCGGTCGGCGTACGCGGTGGTGAGATAATGGGTTGTATAAGCCCTCAACATGCGCAACGAGGGAGTAAATATTATGTTACATTGATTCTTTTTTTAATTTAGTTTGTAGATATAATCTATCTATGGTTGACAATTTTGTGGATATATTTTTATCACTGTTTTAATCTATTCACATTTTGATTAGTTTTATTAAAGGTAGAAATGCTTAAACGAATTAAGTAAATACATGTTTTCCTGACTACAGTATTTTATAAGTTTACGGAAATTTCAATGCACACATACACACACATACACACACCCGTACACATGCACACGCACGCACACCCACAAACTTACACAAAAACAACGTCACGAATACGCACACGCATACAGGCGCGTATACATTTAAATGGCTTTAATATTAAACCTAACTACTACACACCTAATCGGAAATATAATTTTAATATTGTTTTTTAATTTGTATGCCTTCTATAAAATCAATACATATTTCAGTCGAAACTTCAATTAAATTTCTATTACGGATATCCTTATCTTGCCGACAACTGTATAAAAAAGAACTTACAGTTAATTGAATTAACTTTGATTCCTTTAAAATGTTTAATACAATGTCTATTTAATATCAACGTATTTTCTTATAAGGCCATAAATGTCCACCAGTAATTTTTAAGCGAATTTCTTATTATCAATATCTTTTCAATTTCCAAGAGTATATTTATATATCATGGAAAACAATTTCATAAAACAATATTATTTAGAGCGTCTTATAACTTTGAATAAATTAGGGCTGGTCGCTTTAACAATCGGAAAAATTAAGGGGTGTTCTTTGGCATGAAACATAGGTTGCACTATATAGTTCATACGTGCCAAATGATATGTAAATATTAATAAAAACTTAAAAACCAAAAAGTTAAAATACCGAAGGATTCTCAGAATTCAACTGTGCTACAGTTAGAATACAGCTAGAATTCAACTATGATTTTATTTAAAAATAAAATAGCTAATATTTTTAAAAATATAAAGTAAGACTAAAAATATAATAGCTAATATTTTACATCGATTCCAACAATTAATGACTCCACCAGCCTTCGCAGTATGTAGTTGCGTCGTGTTTTTTTGAAATATCAATAAAACTGCGGTTGGCAGATCTAGATAAATACTTATTATTTGAATATTATGTTATCTTTTAAATAGTACTAGTAAATATTACGTTATTCAATTTTTCTTAGTTTATGGCATACGATAAAATCGCAAAAAAATCAGACAGTGTCCTGTGCTTGGTTACTTTCGATCTTTTTTAATAATTTTATCAAAACATAAAATTTCAGTTAATATTTATTTGATAAAACTCCCAAAAACAAACAAATATATATATATATATATATATATATATATATATATATATATATATATATATATATATGCTCTTGCTTTCAGCACTCATTCATATAATGTCGCGTCAGTCCAATTATACAATGATGAACATAATTTGAAAAAAAATTATAATTTGCAGGTTCCTCGTTGATGTTAATTCAATTTATGTAATTACAACTACCGCAGACGTAATATCAATCAGAAAGTCGTAATATAATTGGCTTTAATTTTTTTCTTCAAACACTTAAAAACACATAACGGTATAATTCTAATTAGGGTTGTATAATTTTTTTACAGTTATTTAATTATTACTTTGTACATATTTAGTGAAAAATGTAATTGTTTACCTTTAATTTTCAAATCGATTATTAGAGTGTAGGAATTAAATCTTTTTTTTCCCAAATTTAAGTTTCATGAAAGATATAAAGTGAAAATTAATATTGATAAATAATGTGAAAGAGATATTGTACAATATACCCATAAATGTTTATAAATACTTAACCATATACGGAAACTTCGTAGTCCGAGTTATCCTCGCACTTGACAAGTATAATTGATTTTAAATTTTCTCTAAACTATCATAAAAAGAAATGGTAGAGGATATTTAATCAACTCAATACTTTTATGTCATTAATTTATTCAAAATCAATTCAGTTCAAAATTTAATATTTGAAACTTTAAATGAATATAATTTATGAACAAAAATAAACAAAATTAAGATCGGATAACACTCGACAGTGGTGTCATAAAAAACATCACAAAACTATAAAATTATTATTATGATGTACGATTTTTACAGAGGAAGTATAACTATTTGAACTCTCTTCTTGCGAACGTTAGCAAAAACTGATTGTTCACCTCCTGTTGATCAACTATTGCAAAATTGCAGACCTCCAAAGTTTTACGGCGAATATTTATTAAACACTATATTTTCTACTATAAGGTCGTCTTTTGATAAATTATGATAGAACATTCTAGGTAAAAGTTTAGAAACTGTGATGAAATTACTCGTACTAAGTTCAACCGTAAAATTTATTCAATGCGCTGAGGTATAAAGCATACCTGTATTAAAAAAGAACAGCAACGGCACGAGAGCTTAAATAAGAGTAAGATTGCGAGAAATTTATAAGCTCGCCTCTAATATACTTGGCGATTTACTGGGATCGCCGTCTACTAATTTACTATACATCGGAAAAGCCTGTAGTTTATCACACACCGTGAAACTCATCGACGATAGTGATTGATTCCTCGCGATAGATAGTTCTGAATAATTTTTGAAGCGCATGTACTCCCTAGACTACTGGTTCATGCACAAAGTATCCAAATTTTATTTTTACACCAAATTATCCATTTTTTAATTCTCAATACAAATGGCGAATTTTTACTAGAAGTGCCCTCTCTTGTAATTATCCTTAACAATAAATTTTTAAAATTTGTTTGTTCGTTAGACTTAGAAGATGTTGCAATATAAAATAATAGGAACACAATACTGATATTAGCTAGAATAAAGGAAATAAGGAGCGTGATTGCAAAAGGATTAGGACTTAGGGGAAGTAGGACTTTTTCGCTCTAATTTTGAAAAAGTTTGCCGAGGATATTTGCTTAATATTAAATACTTGCTTAATATTACCCAGTTAATTTTAAAATTGTGACTTGGAAAATAAAATATTTTTTGTAAAAGTAAATGTAAATTTAGTAATAAGTATGTTGAGCAAGAATATAGGGATCACGAACCAATCAGCTTTTACATAAGAAAATGAACGGGTTTTATAAAATTTAAAGCATTCTAATTTGTTTAAAAAATCGTCACTTAGATTAGAATAATATTCATCTGTATATTTAATAAGTGGTTAGTGAAAAGTTTGTATAAGTAGTCTTTATTTGAATCGGGAAAAACATTTGGAAACTCTGGAGAGAATACAGTGTGCAGAAAATATGATGGAAAATGGCATTTACTAAAGGCTGCTAATTAAAATTTTAATCAATCGGTAGGCTTTAAACGATCAGTAATCTTTAACATTTGACATATATGAGATTATTATTCTATTTAGCACTAGTTGACTTAAAAGGGTTAAGTTTATTCTTAAAATACAAACGATGGTAGCTTGTAACTTGATCGGATTAATGAAATACCCGTTTCGTGACCCTAATTTCCAAAGAGATTAAGATTGAGGTTGAAGCATGACACATATTAAGAGTAACGATTGTTTTTATTATAGAATAAACTTCTGGATATGCTTAAATTTATGGATTATTAATAATTGTTACTTATGTTCTTAACATCATCGATAAATACTTAGAAAAGAAGAAGAGAAAAACTACTCCTTGAGGCATACAAGTTTTAAGGTCGGTTCACACAGAATACGTATATAAATAATGCCCAGCGGCCATGCAAATATGGGCTAAACCACTCTATTAAATATCGGGATACATTATAATATTTGAAAGAATCTAGAAGATCAAAGCTTGTATAATATTTATTATCAAATGTATGACAAATGACTTTAATGACTGGAGTTAAAATACTCTGACCAGTATCAAATATAAAATTGGAATGAGGAGTTTGTAATCCAAATATTACTAGGAGTGCAAGCAGATGACAATGTAGACACATTATGTATTTTGGCACTTCAGCACATTTGTGAACATTTATTTCTAAGCACTCTAAAATACCATCACCGTTCAGAACTATACTCTACCTCGCTGTAAGATGATAAGTTTTAATTAAAATGTTTCTAACGAAGTTATTAAATAAGGAACAACTCTCTGCTTAATTTTTAATGATTCTAGAATATAATGTTCATCATATAATCTTGTAATTAATATATTTAACGACTGCAATTATATCTCAATCACATTTTCCCACTCACACATCCCATTTTCTCATGCAGAGGTTCAATGGATTGGGCATCCTCATGAGAAAATGTGATATAGAAAAAGGTTTTCCTTCAAATACATTAAAATCAATGCTCTACGATAACACATCTTCGTATACAAATTTACACTTTTACCAAACCAAAGTGATTAATTCTACATATGGAAATAAATGGTGAAGGTAAGGTGAGTACATTTAAAATATGTAGGTGCTTTAACTGCACATCAAACGACGACGGCCACACATTGGAAGACGATTTCAAACAATTAAACATGATGATGCCAAATAATGGCGAGCATGCGGTAAACATTAGCTGCAGTCCGCGCTTTGCAACGCCGCGGTTTTTCAGCGCAGTACGCGGAGAGCTGTATCTTTGCATCCTACAGTGGTCACCAGAAAACCGTGAAACGCGCCGGCGGTGAGAGCTGTTTCGGCGAGGGCTTCCACATGCTGTCTTGCTCGTTGATCGTACATCTCGTTGCGCCTTGTATCGACTTTCGTGTGTCGCCCACTCTCTCTTGATTTCTTGTTGATTTTGTACAAAATGCATATCGCAGAACCGAATTCATTCTGTATTTGCTACCTGGACATCTGTTATAATTCATCATTTTACACCTGACAAGTACTCGCCTTACTACTCGCTTCAAAAATATTCCAAAGAATTAAATCGGATAACATTAAATAAACTTTAGAACAGAAATCAATTACTTTTATAGCATTTCAAGACTATTCATCTATTAGTTTGTAAAGCATTACACAAAATACATGACTCAGTTTTGAATGGAGTTTTTTTTCATATTGTACGGCATATAGCCTTAGAAATAGGAAATTCTTTACATTGTTGAATATTTAAAGAATAACATCTATCTTTTTTTTGTTTGTGCTCGCGCCAAATATATATTATTAAACTAATTTTAATAAGTTTTCAATCTCATATTAAAAGTACGTAAGAAAAAAACTGTACTTTTTTGTTTATTATATATCTCTATAATGCTAGAAATAACAAATTAAGAAAGCATATCACAGAATTTTATGGCAATCGCCTAAATGTGGATAAACGAGCAATTAAATTAAAAAGAAATTAAGAATATTGCACAAGTTTAGTCTCGGGTGAGACGCTAGTGATCCATAAAAATCTGTTAATTACAAGGTTATACTATGAATTCACTACCATTACAGAAATCTTTCACCATTTTAGGCAATACTTTCCTAGAAAATAAAACAATTTTATTGTTTGAAGATTAGTAGCATAGAGTTTCTTGTCAAAACTAACGTGTTTTCATCTTGGTTTCAAAGATATTATGAAGTTCTATTTGAAGGGTTTAAAGTATAATCGATAAAATTTGTTGTAAAACCAATGAACCCAATTCAAATGACTACCGAATTAGAAATGCAATAAGAATATAAAATAAATACAATAGCAGTATTATGTTGGAACTTTAGCCATATATTAGTGGAATTATAATCTTCACGAAATCGACGCCTCTCTCTCGTGTATTTTAAATAAGTATTTGTCTATTTAATTCCTAAATTGCTTCAAGCTTCGTATCATAATGTGCATATTAGTAATTACCTACCTAACCCATTGCATCTTGCTTGTATATGCATTCTCATTTCTATTTATTTTCTTACCTCTTATTACACCAAGAAGACGAAGAGTCTACCCTCACGCCCTAACTCTATAATTAGGCCCTAGTCTCCCCTTGAAACAAAAGACTCGATAGAAAAGTCGAAATAGCCCAGAGTCCATGAAGAGTTGGAAGAGATTCCTCTAGTGAAGAGTTCCTGTTACTACCTTCCGGTTCCATACTAAGAACCGGGCTACTACTTGCGGTCAAAGGATACGTTAAGATAAGTTATACGAGCCAGTAACCGTTATTACTTTTCTCATTATTGAGAAGTTCCTGTCACCATCTTCCGACTCCATCATTACACCCTGATCATTACTTTTAACCAAAGATTCTTCAAGAGTTAGTCGAGTTCCCATTTCATAAATCTATCTCTCATCATTGAAAGTTATGTCACCGCATTACAGTTTTATCATCGGACTCTGGCACCATCTGTGACTAAGGAACTTACAAGATCGTGTCATTTCAGTGCAAACTTGGTCTCAAATTTCTCAAAAGAAACTTGTACTCTCCATCATTATATCTTAGCCATATTCACTTAAGGCCTATTTAAAACCATTTCCTTTCCAAGATAAAGAAAATATGAAAATATGTCAACGCATCGCTTAATTACAGCTGTTGAAACAGATATTGCTTTTAGCGTCCTTAAGAGGATCGATGGGAGTTACATCGGGGACATTCGCGAGACCCTCGAATATCTGTTGACATCATTATTCCCTGATGATAACCCTGATCTTGACATAGTCAAAGAGGGGAGTATCAGGTATGCAGCGAGCTTAGGATCAGATAGCAGCTCCGATCCGGAGTTACGATACTCAGAGTTGGACATTATCACGGAGAACCTGGGCTCGAAAAAGGCTCCAGGGATTGATAGAATCGACAATAGATCAGTTACAGTCGTATGGAAAAAACGCTGCACATGAGAAACTTGTAGTCTTTTACCGTTATCTCTACACGGACCACTCTCCGAAGGTAAAAGTGGTGAGGCTTAAGGTAATGTGAAATCGCCTAGCGATCCAAAATTTTGTAGACCCATTACGCTCCTCCCGGCCTTCGGGAAGTTGCTCGAGCGAACATTGGCAGCGCGTATCTCATTCGCTGGGTTCAGATAGATATTTCGGCTTTCGTTCCGGTGTGTTCATATCGGATACGATTTTAGCAACTTTATCTTGGGTCGATGTATGCCCAGACAAGTAAGTCTTAAGAATTTTCTTGGATATCTGCGGCGCGTTTGATAATACCTGATGGTCGGCCATTTTGTCCACGCTAGAATCCCTAGTAGTGTCAAGGGACCTCCGCTGGATTATTATAGATTATTTATATAATCTTGTTTTCTTTTTGCAGGACACAGACATCGAAGTCAGGAAAACGTGGACCGGGGTCTGCTCAGAAAGATCGGTCTTAGGACCAATTCCGTGGAACGTGATATTCGATGGTTCAGGGATGGGATACCATCGCCTATGCGGACGACACTCTCCTGTTGGTCAGATGAACAAGCCGCGTAGAGAAAGAGAACCAGGTGATGGACTCACACGCCAAGCTACATGACTGGAGCACAAGAACAAGCTTCGCTTCTCCTCACAAAATTCCAATACTGTTTTGTGTTGATCGCTGGTATTAGGATCGGTACGCAGGATCAGGTAACAGGTAGGTTACCCGATCCTTGGTCCTTAATGTACGCCGAAGCATTTTATTATACGCCATTATTATCTGTGGTATATCAAACATGGGCTAGGACAGCCTTTCACGCCATGGCCTGGATTACCGGTGCCGGCTAGGGGCTGAATAACTCTGCACTCAAATTGATGTATACTGCAATATACCTCGGTATATTAACTTATGTGCCATCGATTTTGACTCAGTGGTGCCTTAAGTTCCAGCAGGTTAGACGGATGGTTCTAAGATCACAGCGTGCACCGCTACTGGCGCTGACCAAGGTTTACAGAACCTGTTTAACGGATGCGTTGCCGATTTTGGCTGGTCCTTTACCTGCTGACCCCACGATCGTAGAATCCACGGCAAATTTCATCCTGACTCGAGGTAAGAGTATTGTTGCGGATCCGGTAAACTTTGAATTTTTGGCTTACAGAAAGAGACTTATTATAAGAATCGTCATTGCTCATTGGCAGTGCAGGTGGTCCTCCCCTGATTCAAAAGGGGAAACGACCAGGTTGTTCTTTCCCAATATATCCGAGCAGCTGAAGTAAATTTGGCTTGTTTCCGATTACTATACTTCACAGTTTTTCAAGGGATATGGCAACAAGATTCGTCGTTAGAGATAGCCCGGCGTGTACCTGCGGTTTTGAGACGCGGGACATGAGTCACGTTTTGTTCCGCTGTAGTGAGTACGACGACGCGCGTATTTTCCTGTGAGAGCATACGTCTGAATAGTAGAATTACGCGAAGACTTAGAACGTGATATCCTTAGTCACCGTGAGTGGGTTGAAAATGGACCGATCTTTGAGTCCTTTAGAGCGTTTGCTAAATGCGTTCTCGAAAAAATGGAGGTACTAAATGATTCTTGAGAAGGGACAGACTAACCATGTTGGGTCTCTGGACAGAATAAGCGTTGAGACTGTAGATACGGGACACTATTTGGGAACTTGGATGGTTCCCTCTTTGTATGAGGGGGGTTGTTAAAGATCCCTGGAGGGACTCTGAGATAACACGGGCTGTAAAGGCGGGAATGGCTATTAATTGAACCACTTGTAATTGAGAATCTAGTCCATTTTTATAATTCTATAAAATAAAGGATATCGGTATTTTCCTTGCATTTGAAAAAAGTCAGGAAACTTACATTCACTAGTATGTATTATGAAATAGGGGTTTTCTAACAATTTACCTCATTTTTCCACATTTTCATATGGCTCAAAAAATTTAAACATTTGTATGTTTATTTATTTATATATATATATATATATATATATATATATATATATATATATATATATATATATATATAAATATATATGTGCGTGTGAATGAATACACACGAATACATACACATAGATACTTACAAATAAAATTATAGCCACGCAAAAAAATTTTTGTCATACCTGATTGGATAAACCAAATTTAACGACTTATATTAATAAATATAATTTATAACTTTCATTGTAGTACAGATATCACTGTACATGATTCAGTATTACCAAGTGGTAATATTTTTTTATTCTTAATTACTAAATAAGACTAATTTGCTTTTCGTAATTGGTCTATTTTTCTTATTTAATTCTTTATTTATATATAAAATTGAGAAGCGTTTTATTTCTATTTTGCAAATTTATGAGTTTATTGATAACCTAGTTTCCTAAAAAATATCTGAGAAAATGTTTATTTGGTAAAAAGGTGTTGAAAGCAACAAAACCAGTGAAATTGTAGTATTTATGGAAATGTTTTTCATAAGATCAATAAAATTATTTCATCTTGTCTCCAATATGCTATCCATACGATCATATTGGTGACAAGTTGAAATAGCGATACGACATTATCCTACAGTATTCGAGCTTCACGATTTATTACAACTAATATGATGAGTAACTGTTAAAATATTCTTCGCCAATATTCAAGTTCAAATATTTTTTTATTAAACAAATTATATAGCATAAAAATTATAAACAACTGCTTTTACGAACCTTGAATTTAGTAATCATGATATTATTTTCAATGGTTGAAAGAATAAAAAATTGGAGTAAATTTAAAACCGTTTTAATTTACAATTTCTTAAATATATATTTGAGAATAATATCCACGTTTTACGCGTATCGATAATTTTGTTATTATGTTTTAAAGTCGTCAAAGTAAACATTTTTTTGCTTGACAATGAGATTATCAGATATATAAGATTATAGAAGACGATAGAAGTAATAAAGGAAAATCAATGTCACACAATCGCGATAGCTGGAAAAATATAACTGTAATTTGAAATGTAATGTTTCATCCTTTTTTGGTCTTTCTTGCATGCGGTAAAAACAAAATGAAATATATTTTTCAATACAAAAGAAATATTGTGATTTAATCCTATAATCTAGTCTTACAGTAAATTAAAGGGCCACGTTTGCTGGATAAGTGAAATTAAAATAAGTGCAAATCATGGACGTACGATTTTCAAGAGAATTTGTATGCCCATATTCTGCATATAGAGAGTTCGTCGATTTTTTAAATAATTTCTGTAAACGAATGCACGACCCATATAATATTACATTTTAACATGACCTTCCTCATGGTTAAATGTATTCACTTCCTTTGGAAACGGTTACGTGTCTGTCAAAAAAACGAAGTCTCTTGAATTAAAAAATAATGTTGCTTTTTGCAAGTAAGTTCACTTTTATTTCATGTTTGTAATACATATTATTCGTTAATATTTCGCCGCCATCTTAATTTAATTAAATATTAAGGAACGTAATCTACATTGATAATTTTAAATTTAAATAAATGGTGCAATTTAACATACCTACCCTATTGAATATGTTTATCAATTATATTGCTGAAAATAACTTAGTTTATTTGGATAATGAAACATACTATTGTAAGTAAAGTAGTAATTAAAAAATTACAAAATATCTCCCGTTATACTGTATCATCGAAGTAGTTACATTCTGTAAACTTAAGATTTCTCTCTTCATTGTATGTATATTTAGTTATTTTTCTTATAAATTGTATTGATGTTTGGAAATTCTTTACTATTTTGAGACCTAATACTGATAACTGGTTACCGTTGAGAAACAGTACCAATTTGCTCGCAAGATTTCACACCCAGCAGCTTTGTGATATGTGAAAAAGGATACAAACTAGTTTTAAAATAATATGATTCTTTTGCTAACATACTGGAAGGTGCTAACGGGAAACACGGTTATAAATATGTGTACTTTAAAGCGCACAATACGTGTAATAAACGTGTATATAATAAATTAAGATTTATTTGACTTAAACTTTCCAAAATCACGGAAAATAACTATTTATCTGCTGAAATATTTAAACCCATTAATTACAATATTTAAAACTTTACACTATTTCAGCAACAGGATGGACATTTCCTAATTTTTGACAATTTTTCTGTAAAATAAACTACAATTTTTTTAAAAATAAATCGTGATACGTGGAAACGTAAGCATTTCTAATTTGGAAATGGTACGATCGTTCTTGATTATGAGATCCTGTGGATCAGAAATATTCATATTACGTACTCGAATTGTTGTTACAATTTATCGCGATAAAGTACCCCAAAAAGATGAAATTGAAACAAAAAAACAGACAATAGCCGAAGTAGTACAAATCGTTGTATATTCGTCTCTCTTACTCAAGTGGATTCTTTATTTAAATGCTCATGAGTTTGTATTTCCTCTTTATTTAAATGCTCATGAGCTTGTTTGTATTCACATGAGTTCGTATTTCCTCTTTATTTAAATGCTCATGAGCTTGTTTGTATTCACATGAGTTTGTATTTCCTCTCTCCCATTCATACGTTTTACTGGCAAGTTAAGTCTCCATACAAAATGAATTTAATGCCCTCTCCGTTATCTATTCTTATCTGCATGTCGCTATTTTATTTTATAATTAATAACAGAAAGTTCACATATAGTCGGAAATATTTAGTATTATCTAATCTAGACATAATATTATACCATATATTTTACCCCTTCATAAAATTGAGAATTGCGCCTAATTAATAAAATATTACAAATAAAAATCAAACAAAAAATATTCGTATCTTCCAACTAGTCCAAAAATTATAATCACTTCCTTTTCAGAAGCGCTTTTTCCTGTAAAGCAACCAATACGTCAATACGACAACGTAAATAAAGAAACACACAATTTACGACTATCATGCAAATATTCACAAAACGTGAAAATGTGGAAAATACGCCGATAAGAGGAAACGCAAATAATTTTCACGATTGTTTAGGTTCGATCCGGTGATTTACAGATGTCAGTTGGTAGGGGAATTGACAGGGGTAAGGAAAATAGTGTTTACTGTAAGACTGATAGTCATATAGAATAGACACGACCGAACGTAACGACAGGTAATATCGCTTAAAAACAAGAACACATTACGATTAGTAAAAGTATGACTTTGAAGTCGTTTTTATTGTTGATTATTTTCAGTACACAAATTCAGTTTAATTCATTACTCGATATTACCACTATAAAATTAATTCAATAAAGTGTATAAATTATCTTTGAAATACATGAAATTATAAATAAAATTGCTTAAAATTTTTTATTATAAAACATAATATAATTTCATTTGGCAAAAATTTGTAAAGAAAGTATTGTAGTTTTTTTCCAAGAAAAAGGTAAAAATTTGGTAGAGATCCTTGACGAAAATAGTTTGTGATCGCAGTTTTTCGTTGTTAATATACATGGGATAACATTTCAAAATAAAAAAAGTTCATTTTCCTTTCAATAAAATACAACAAAATAAAGCAAAAAATAGACTTTTTTTCTGACTTGATACATATTATTTATGACTTTATCTGCGGCACTGTTATTGCTATGTATATTTAACTCTGCACCATGATACTCAGTTTTCGTAGCAGGATGTACTTCGTAAACGGAATATATTATCAAGTGTAGTAACTGAGGTAATATGGATTTTGTTTGCTCTTGATATTCTTCTATTGAGGGGATGGAATAGATATACGAAAAGTTAAAATTTCATTATGTTTAAGAATGATAAAATAAGAATAGTTTTAAAGTATAGGTAGTACATTATGGACGAACCTAAAATAATTGAATATTTCAAATTGTAACTTTTTCTCCAGACAATTTAAAAAAAATAACCAAAAAATATTTCATGGAAACGACGAAACAATGGGAAACAATTTTAAAGATTAGCTATTCATAAATATTTTAATCAAAATAGTTTTATACAGGTTTCACATAAAAAAAATTAGAAATTGAAAATTATTTCCAATGTATGAACGGGTATGACGTAGTATACAAAGAATGAAATAAAATATATATAATATTTGTTTAACAGTATAGAGAATTTTTAATTATAAATTTATATTTTTTTCTCCAATGCGACCTACTTTTTGGGTCGTTTCTTGCTCTGAAATTATTATCTGAAATTATAATCACACAAAACTTACTTTTTTGCTGCTCTCGCCACTCTCACCATCGTATAACAAAGATTTGTAATAAATTTATTTGTTTTTAGACTTTATAAGAAAATAATTCCTTATCACTGACGTATTAATTCAATTTATTTTAACTTTTTACTAAATTTTAGTATTAACTATCTGTAATTAATTTAGATAAAAGTATTGTAAATACTCGTGTCACCGATAGTGCTTTCCCGTTTCTAATACGCGCCAGCATTTCCTGCAACCAAATTAAATCTTCTCAGTGGAAAAATATAGATGTTAGTATTTATTTTTCAGAAATCGAAAGTTTGTCGGTTCTATTACATAGCCATCATCAACCTTTATTAACTACTAACGAATTGAAAAACTGAGATATTTCTGAAATGTCTATGAAACAAGTTTGGGACGGTAGCGCAAAAACAGAAATTTATCTTGATAAACAACTTCTTAATAATGTCTTCAATGAAAGGAGGGATATCTTGCAGAGAATAAAAATTTTAGATTTAGTAAATGGACGGCAGTATAATTGGGCGTCCTAGTAAATTATATTTGTGTAAGATCGTAATAATGTAAAATAAGAATGTTTTTTTTTAAACCTGTAGGGGAATTTCTCCATAAAAAGTTTCATATATTCCATTGGCTATTAAATAAATCTACGCAAAAAGAACCATTCTATTCTTGTTTTTACCGTCCTCTTATAACTGCCGTTAACTAACCGTTATAACTGCCTTCTTTTTCAAACTTTGATACGCAATATATTCAGTTCTTTTAATGTAATGGAGCCAATGTAATTTCTATTTCTTCCTACGTATGATTCATTCCGGAGATACATTTAAGCTTGTTGATTGTCGACGATATGAACACAAGTTGTAGCACGGGAGTCGGCTACTATAGCACATCTATGAGAGTATAAGAATGAAAATAACCTGTTGGGTATCCATAGCTATCGCTAATATATTACTGACTGGAGACTGAAACTTTATTGCATCAATTTCAATTGTTTTTCTGTTTTTCCAGCTTTATGGTGATATAGATCTAAGTCTGTCACATATTTTTTTTCATGTCTTGCTTTAGATCCTTTCACTTTTGCCTGCATCAAATCGCACATTTGGCAGGTATAAGTCCTTAAGCGCCCACATTTCTATTCACGAAAGTGCTTTCTGAAGATATTATAGTGAAATCTGGAGTTGACAGATGAATCTGGATATTTTACTTTGAACGTCATGAATAAACGGGTAATATTCGAATCGGGACTTATGTAAGACTTTTGGTTATGACGTCGGTTGTAATGGCTGTAGTTATATGGAAATGACTTGATATACTGTAATGGCTGTAGTTATATGGAAATGACTGTTGTAATGGCTGTAGTTATATGGAAATGACTTGAATTATGTTCGGTGACAATAATTTACCAATCCCCAGTAAATTTTATCGGCTTGTTTCTGGATTCACAATTATTTCTGAAAAAATATTTTCTTCGCTTTCCTTATTCTAGAGAATGAGGAAAGCGAAGAAAATATTTTTTAAAAATGTATACGTTTTTAAGACCTATGGAAACACAGATTTAAATATTTCTTTGCAAACTTGAACATAATCACCGGTGCCATGAGGCGGCGTGTAAGCAGCTGATGTCTGTTTAATATTCTAATCCACTCGGCGACTTTCGAGTGAATCAGAATATCTTCCATGACATCTTCGCCTTATAGGTGTTACGTGAATGATGTTGAGTAAATATGTACCTTGTTTTCTGTCTCATGGATTTCTTCTTTCCGGCCACGTGACAGTTGTTTACATTGCAACTTACACTTGCAGGCCCCCTGAAACTTAAGTATGTACGTAAAACAATTAGCAAAAACTTTGTATTATCAATAACTAAAGCATTTATATGGAATTCGGTACCAAAATTGTTATGATAACTAATACGACTCAAAAACACACTATATTCCCGAGAAACGCCTAGTATATAATTACCTACAGCGTAAGACAAGTAAATTAAAATACTGTGCACTAACTTACTTCGTTGAATATTTTCTTTACGACGGTTATATTTTTGGACTTTATACACTCTCTTCTATATATAATCGACGTCCCTCTTGTTCAACAATTTTATTTTTTTTTCCGTTTTCTACATTTATTAAACGACGAAGTGCCCATATTACTGCCGTTTATTCACTCCACTTAATAAATAATTAAAAATATTCCATGCATCCCTCACAAGCCCGCATCACCCCGCGTCTTCGACTCACACTTGCACAGTCTGTTTCAGAGCGCAAATACACTAGCACCTAGACCGTTTACCTAATTTATCTCTCTGTGTGCAGAAATGAGAAAAAAATATACAATTGTTTGCCTTTGGATATTGTTATCATTGGCATATAAATTTTATTTTCATAAAAATATTGACATTTTAATTTTTGGCACATAAAACATTTATATTTACAACTGTTCAATTTTTATGGAAGTAAAAAAACAATGTTACTCTCCATACAAGTAAAGTGGAACCAATTTTTTTTCAATCGTTCCATCGAAACTGAGATAATATAATATAATAATTTAATTTTTATATTTAATAATAAAATTTTTATTTTTAAATTTATTTCCATCCGATAAAGATATAAATTGCCAAAAATTTAATTTTCTCATTTTTTAAATTCTGTATTTGGAAATATGACAAAAGATTTCAAACAATAATATTTAAATATTATCATCAAATAAAATATTTCAATTAACTTGCACCGATATTTCAATTAACTTGCACCGATAATTTGAAGAGTTAAAGATAACAACGGAATTACTTACATAAATATACGTACTTGGCCATTTTTTTTATATTTTATTATCACGAGTCTCACCCTTAAACTCAGTTTAGTGAGAGAAATGCTTGGTGGAAACCATTAAATCTTTCTAGTTTTTTAATCTCACAAAAAATATTATTGCAAATATGGGAAAGTTTTTCTATAAAAAGTTACTCTATAAAAGTAGTGATGTAAAAGCAGAAAGTTCTTGAAGAGCTTTACTAGACAAGTATAACTTAGTGAGTATCTTTTTAGTTAACTTTGCATTTACGTTTAATGAATATTACAACTATCACAATATTCAAATAGACCGCAGTCAATAGATGTCATATATTTACGTATTTAACAATCAGATATTTATACGTTAAGAAACGAACCAATTCTCATATTGAAGAAAAATTCCATTTAACGAAATCGAAGCAACTTTTAATTAGGTATTTTAAACCAAAACATGAAATTACCAATTGTCCAATTATTTGCAAAAAAATGGTTTTTCTATACTAAACTGTTCGTATCTGAGACCAAATTGCTATCGCAATAAAAAACCTTGCAAGTAACAAGGATATTGATGTACATAAGGAAATCGCCTATTTATAACAATATAAAACAATGTCCAGTTTAAAAAAGGAATTGGTGCCATATAGGTAAAAGTGTTTTCTAGAATCACAGCTGGTTCTAATACTAAGAGCTGTGGAATCCAATTACGCACGCGTGAACCTTGATAGAAAGGCTAATTAATCATTATTTCTACTCAAAAATTCCCCTATTTTATTTTTAAATATTATGTACATACCAAATATTAAGATGATCTCTCAATTAATGAGTGAGTATATGTGGTAATAAATTTAGAATTTGAAGTCAAATATCTCCGCGAGCAATAGAAACAAAATCAAATTAGTAATACTTTATAAACGGCATTCAGCACTTTTATAATATTATAAATAGACTTTCAACATTTAATTGGACTGACTTACGGTGAGGTTTCAAAATAATCCCGAAGTATTTTAAATAAATGGTACAGTGTTGCAGTAAAAGCACAGTTAGAACTCGCAGCAAATATGTTGTAAAATTATAATATATAATATAATAGGAAAACACGTAAACTATAAATAAATAATAGGAAAGCATGTAAACTACAAACTTTCTTATTTTATGGGTGATGTCAATTTATATATTGACATTACTTATAAAATTATTCAATTCACGTTTTAAAAAATACTTCAATACTTGTATCACTTCGAAAGACATTATTTTTATTTTTCTTTCTATTTTGAAATTACTTACGCATAAGTGAATAAAATTTAAATCTGTAAATAATTTTCAATATAATTTTGAATTCAGCATTTTTCAAATGAAAAGTCTTCAGTTGCGTTTGAAAAGGATATATAATTACGACAAAAATTGTTAATCGTGAAAAAATATGATTCATTACAATACATCAAACCAATCGTGTTTTCAATCATGCTAATCATAAGAAAAGATAATATTAAATTATTACTTCGTTAAAGAAACTTCACTTCAATCACGTGTAAAAATTAAACGTGATAATTAACATTTTCTTTGAGCGAAATTTCATAAAATTATTTCCCAGTCAAATTATTTTATTTTGCAGTTCGTTGTATTCATACTACAAGATATTTTCAGAGCGTGCTTTCAAGAATATTTTTAAAGTTAAAAATCACACTACAAAGATTCATTAAAAAGCTAGCAATGAATAAACCATGATATATTTGGTGTTAATTATGAAGTTAATTATGTCTCTTTGTTCAAAAATATGTGTAGACTTTCATACTCTTGACTATAAGTTTGAAACTAAAGTGCTTACATATATATTTTAGGCTATAGGGTAGCGGATTTAGTGGATTAAACCTAGCTATAAGAATTATGGACAATTATGTTTTTTTATGCCGATTTAAGTATCAAGCGTTGGAATGGAATGATGGTAAACTAATGGAACTGTGTCAAAAATAATATTAAAATTTATCAGCCATGCATACACGCACACGCCCATACACGTACTCGCGCATGCACACACACGCGCGCACATACACACATATACGTAAAAACACGCGCTCACACGCACACGAATAAGTAAACGCTCCACATACACGCGCGCAAACACGTGCACACATGCTCCAATTCAAAACAGCATAACGGTTATTACACATATAATAACGGAATTGTGAGAAAAATTGGAACTCTGCTCATTTTTTAATTTACAAAAACTTTCAGACATTTGTCTCTCTCGATTTGCATAAAAAGTTGTTTGATTGTTGTTATTCCTCAAAGTTAGATGAAAGTAACAAATTATGTTTAGATGTTACAAGTAACAGGACAACGAACAGCTGGTCATTTGAAAAATATTGGACGACGTTAAGATCTGAATTACCAACAGTTAATATTTCACCCTATATTCTGTTGATGATTTTTGAAAAACATAATTCCACAGAAAAGTGAAGTCGTTTTAATTGGAACGATGTGTCCATGAATCCTTATGGACATGTCGAGCAACGATTCGAAGAAGTTTTACTCGAAAACATCCCTTGCTAAACCTAAATTTTACCACCAAAAGCTTCAATAAACATGACAATTTTCATAATAAATATGCATGCAATAACGTATTATTTTTTTAAGGGCTTAATATTTCTCTCTAAACGACTTTAGTTATTTGAAGCATTACGTCCCTCTTATTTTTAGACGTACTATTCGCTAAAGTGAATTGGCCTATATAAACATACATTATCGCGAAATTTCTGTAGAACTATTTTATGTGAAAAATGTTTTTAATTATTGTTTTTGCTTACCTCTGACTATTAACGAAGCGCATGCCAAAGATCCTCCCAAGCCATTAGTTTTTTAGGGATTTCAATTTTATAGGTCATCATAGAAAATATTTATAAATTAAACACGTAAATTATCCTCGGGATTCAGTTTGAGGTACTAGCTATTGGTAAATTTTTGAAATTCAAAATTGTTATAATAGCTATAAGTATTAGCATAAAAAACAGAAATATAGATGCGACGGTACTTTGTTTTATGCTATGTGGTGCGACATTTTATTAAGTTAAGAACTTGATAGCCAGTTAACCAAGCGCAAACTCAGCATTAAAGTCACATTTTCTAAACCCAAAGATAAATGTAAATATTAGAAAATACGGGTAGAGTTTTCAACTTGATTTAAAAAAAAAACATCGTTAAAATCCGATTAACATATATCTCCACGGACGATAAAAGATGTTCAATATGAGTTTTATGGAGAATGTAATTGTGATACTTTTTAAAATCAGTACTTAATACATTGTTAATCGATTTGTATCCTTTATCTGGGACTGAAAATTATTAAATCTCTCAATCGTCCTAAATCCTTTCGAAATATAGGCGAAAAGCTTTATTATCACTGTCATAAAACATTTGTATTGAAAAAAGTCAAACAATTTCGTCGTTTATAATTTACTTCAAAATTTTTATAGAATTCGTATGCATAAATAGGTAAAATAATTTTCCAAGTTGCAATTTTCATGCTACGGAGTTTCAAATGTAAATCAATTTGAGAAATTGCAATAAACTATCTGTGAAAATTTTGCACTTTCTCTGAATCTCTTCTTTTGCATTCTTTCTAAGCCCCTTTACCTAGTTAATTACTTAAAAAGTATTTACCTTTCCTAATATATCATAACACGAAGAAAAAAGAAAGAAACGGAAAAGGAATATAAGATAACGACATTGTTTCAGCTACATTATTTTTAGACTTCTACTTTGTTAATAAATATATAATCAGGGTATTAGGGTATACCCTGTAAGAACATTAACAAAATATCTTCATAATTTCTATTAGCAGGTTCGAAGATTTTTGCAACGCAGCCTGCGTTTTTTAATTTTCAGAAATTTAAAATTTCGATGTATATCTAAAATAGTCTGATTTTATTTATAATACGTAGGTAATTTTACGTTAATCGAAATAATTTAAACTAAATCAATAAAAAAAAATTATGATTCACCCATATAACAATTAGACCGTCAATAATTAGTTTACTACTAATTTTTATGTCACTATGACTAATTGTTGTGTTAGTTTAGAATTAACATGCGTATCTTGAGTTAATTTCTCTTAATATTTATTCCTCTGTTTTTATATACGATTAAAAAAAGATTTAATGTAAAAATTATGATTCCATTCGAACCTTACGCAATCCAATACTGTTCCTGTGGGAAGCTTAAACAATAATAGTTGTAAAACTGCACCTCGTCTAATTACTTATTACAATTATGCCAGTAGTACTTACACATACGAGTATTTAAATGAACGAAAGTAGTCCACAAATTGAGGTAATTTTTAAGAACAGTCTAATACACTGTATAGAAAACATTGTAGCCAATACGACATGATTCTTCTTGTCATGGTGACATAATATGAACGTCTTTCTATAATGTCTTCCTTTTTAATAACGCTAAATGCTGTTAAATTTCTACATCGCTATTAAGATACCTGGCATGACATAATTTATTTAGAAGTAAATTACATAAGTGGGAGAAATATGAAAGAGAGCTTGATAGACATATTTAAAATTGTTCAAGATACGGAATAATGAACTCGATACTCGTCTTCTCTCTTTTTTTTACATCTACTTAGGGCAACGACCATACACATATCATGAAATAAATAAAAAAACTTTTATACGCTTTCTTTCAATAAACATATTACCGATATATAGACGCCACAGAAGAAGTTGATATTTCTTTATTATTTAAGATGCGCATTACGTTTCGACTGTGATTTTTGCATTAAATGGCCATCTCTGACATTTTTATTATAAGAAACTGAATGGTGAAAAATAGTCATTAGTATAATTAGTAGCGGGTAAGCTTATTTCAATTTTTTCTCATCTATTTATATAAAGCCAAAATTCCAAAGCAAGCATTTGATAAAATGGGCGACGGTACTTTTTCGAGCTCATGGATCGAACTACTGCATATAAGTAAATGGAATGAAAGATATATAATAATATATCATAAATAGTGGCTTAATTCGTAGTAGTCTCGAACTTTTGAAATATGTATGGAATATATTTAAAGAAAAATTCCATTTAAAACCACAAAAGTAGTAAAACGCCCAGAATTAACTGTAAACTTCTTCTGAATACATTAAAATTAATACGTTTAATTTATACCGGAATAATCTTTAATTCAATAAAAATAAAAACGTTGTACTTTTCTTGTAAAAAAATAGTAAATAAAAATTTTTAACTAGTTATTCATTAATTATAATATATAATTTAATGTAAAATGATAGTATTTAATTCACAGTAAATATAAAATTTTATAATAATTAAAAATTTAAAATAAACGTAATTACTACTGCCAAATTGCTATATAATGAATTGTGCCGGCCCATAATTTGCAGTACCATGCAATCGCTCGTTAACGTCGGACCTATGTCGAATTTTTTCGCGTCAATCGACTGTAAACCGTGTAGCGCGATTGATTATGCAAGTATTCTTTGTTACTCTTGTTATATTGAACAATTATTTCGTATAGAAAAACTTATACGTTGACTAGTTATTTTTTTTAGTTCGAATTTTTACGTACTGTCTGTTTATTTCTAGCACTGGTCAAAGGGGCTCCGTGTACAGATTTGTTAGAAAAAAAAGATATACATCCACATTAAGAAAAGAAAATGAAACAAGGTACATATGTCCTCAATAAACCTAAAATATCTCATTTTCTTTTGTTACTTTTCATCATTTAGTGCAGCAATTTGTACAGTAATTTATGGGAATGTTTCAGAAAGAGTAACTATTCCACCAAGAAATCGTTTTCATCTCCCGTAGATGTGGAAAACATCGACTTAGAGGAAGCGGGAAAATTTTTTTTTCGTTAAATATTAGTATATAACGAATATTTTATTAATTCTAAATATCGTAATATATTTTTATTTTAGCCTAGCTGTTAGTCCGCTTCATAACCCTAAAGTATTATGACGTTTTAAGAATAAATATTAATCTATTATGAATCAGTTAAGAGTAAATCTTGGGTCAAAAAACAGTTCATATCCAGCATCGGCCATTTTATTTTCAATTATATTTATGAAAGTGGTTAGTGAATAAGTTAGTGAGTCGATTATCTGTCATTACACTGATTTCCACATCATCCTTGATGTACTGTGTAAAGAATGACTTCCCATTATTTTACATTGTGGATCCTCAGGAGGCCTGAACAATGGAACTCCCCAACCCTTCCTGTGCAAAATATCACTATGAAATTTTTCCCGAAAGTTCCAAAAAAACGAAAATAAAAATGTTTCCAAGTTGCAAAATGAAAATGACTAGATTTTGAACATTAGAAGAATACAAAGCATTAAAATGAGGGTAACGTAATTCAAAAAATTAATTTCGATACTTCATCTTACTTGATACTCTCATAATGTTCAAAAACATGTTCATTTCAGTTTATTACTTGTTAAAATATAATTTTTTGGGAAATAAAACTTTTTGCCAAGTGTTTTACCTCTCTTTAAAAAGCAATCTTTTAGAGCTAAAATAAAGATTAAATTCAAGTAATCAAATTGATAGAAATAAAACGTATTAAACTTTTTTTTTTATCATTCCAAATACGTCGCTGATTTCTTGAAATAATCAGTAGCTTAATTATATAAATTAAATATATTGTAAAACTATAAAATAGCGCGTTTAAAAATGCCAGCAGCGCAATTCAATAAATGAAATTAATATTTCATTTATATAATTAACGTGCAGTTGGCTTAAAAAACAGCGGCAAAACTTAATAAATCATATTAACCAATATTAACATATAACAGTTAAAACTGAACGCTAGCACGCTTAAAAACCAGCATTGCAATTGAATAAATCAAATTAGAATATGTTTGATGATACTAATCAATAAAATGTTTCGGAAAATAGTGTGTGAATTCAATTAATTAATTTAATATCAGTAAATATATCGTGTTAAGTAATCTTTTTCCAACTGCAGTAATTCCTAAAAAATGGGTATATTATTTGATCTGTACCTTACTTGAATGTATGCTTCCTTCAATTATTTTATTATTTATCAAAAATAATTAAATTTTACTTATTTTTATTTATAAACACAATATAAAAGTTTTATAATAAAATATCAACGCATAATCAAAATTCATTAACGAAACCAAGTAATTGTCATTTCGATATTCAATTAAAATTTGAAATTAATGCAATTCTGTAAAAAAATTAATACTTACCAAGCAATTTGTAATTATCAGTTAATTCACATTGGAATTTTCAATTAGTATAGATCTATGCAGCACATAAGACTATTTTATTTTAAAAAACAGAACGGTATTGTGTTTCGTTTTATGCAATACATAGGTGTTGCCTGGTCATTTTGCTGAGCAAAGTACATCATGTAACCATACGTTAAGTTTTAATTTATTTACGTCCTGGCTTATTATTATTTTTTAAAAATGTGCATGAATACTTTTTTTCCTATTCCAATGGAAATTGTACTAAATATAAAGTGTGCCAGTCTATTGTTCAAAAACATTTACATTTTTTTTGTAACAAATCTAGGCAGGTCGCCTTACAATTAAAATTTTTCATTAATAATTTTCTGCTATTTCAATTTGAACTTTTTTAAAATTTTAAATTTAAACTCTAAGTTTTTATTTTCTGAACAAACGAACTATTTTTTTCGACACCCCCGCAAATCCTTGCTAGGGACTATTAAAAAAATCATTCATAATTTTTGTTTATTCTAACTATTTATAATTTTTATTTCCAATTTAAAGTCTGTAGGTCTTATTTCTAATAAACACAAAATATTTATTTTCAATGCCCCCGCGAACTCGAGTAGGTGTCGATGTTCAAAAAAATGTTTCTTTTTAATTTTTTTTTTTAAATATTTCTTTCTATTGTTTCTTTTTTTTTGCAGAGTTATAGTTTTGTGAGAATGAAAAACCTTTCCGGTGTGAAATTTTTGTTTACGACCATCAATATAAATTATAGCCTTAACAACTTTCACCGGAATCGATTCATGAGTTTTTGCATTATTGATGTGCATATAATCAGATAATCAGATTTCGATGGCGAGGAGTATTTTCATTATACTTGCGGTTGTTTGAATTTTCTTGACAAGTCTTTTGATCACAAGTAGTATCTATACTTGGATGATGGAGCCAAAATGTAATGGCAGTACTTCTTAACGGTGAAAAGTATTTTCATCAAGTTTGCACTCGTTTGATTTATGGTGTTGAATCCCTTGGTTTTAAATAGTAGCCAGAGTCAGATGATGAAGCAGTAAATTAAGAATATAAATTCTTCAATGGCGAGGAGTGAAAACATCGTCTTTAGGCTCGCTGGACTTGTCTTAACGAGTCCTTTGATCACAAGTAGTGGCCAGGAACTGTTAACAACAGATCGCTGGCAGGTCGTAATAGCTGATAGGTTGTAAAACGAATTTGTTAACGGTGAAGTGCGATTCATCCATTTTGAGTTCTTTTGACTTGTTGGACGAGTCCGTTGGTCAAAAGTGGTCATCATGATCTGTTGATAGTACTAAAAAATGGTGACAGGAATTCTTCAGTAAGGTGGAGTAAGAAAAAGTAAAAAAGGTGGAGTAAAAAAAGTTTTAAAGTAAATAGATATGTCCGTGCAGTTATTTGTAGTGGTTTGAAGCAATTAAAATAGTAGCAGGAAAATAGTTAAGACCATGCGTTCTTCCCACTGGCTCATTTTCTGCAGTTAACGATAATATTTCAAGTTTCTACATAGTTTCATTCAACACAATATAATATATATCTAATATGATTGCCATATAATTTAATTTAATGGAAAGCTTATTCGATTTTACAAAATAATAGTTGCCAAAGGGCTTCATTAACAAAACATTGTTGATCAGAATTGATTAAAGTGATTGATTTAAATCATACCTGTATCAAATAATTTGACAAACTTACATGCTTTATTAGCACAGTCATTTTGCGTTGTCAACATACAGAGAAAGTCAAGTTAATATCTACACACTTTTCATTCTTGTCAAAAATATTTTTACTTTCTGTCGAAATTTTTTTTAATCTTAGTTTAAGAGTTTCACAATCAATAAACATTATATTTCATTTTATTTCAATATATAGATATTTTATACCCTTTTTGACATTTTTTACAAGTATTGCCCGTTCCATCGTGCGAACGCTCCATGGAAAACCTATTTCTTTTGACCACAATTAAAATTGTAGGATCACATTGGTAGTGACCACAATTAAAGTTGTGCCTTATTACTGCATATTATAAACTGTTGTAATCAGCATTTCTATTTTCGAATCTTAGTCATTGTTTTATAGTGATCCATAACTTTCTTTTTGGTTTAATTTTTCTTATTTAATTAAATATAAAGAAATCACTCATCATCTCGTTTAACAATAATTCGTTTTATTCTCTTCTTTGCGTTTTATAGTAAAATTTAAGGTACATTTGTATTTTCAATCACTTGCTTCATCTGTACAACTCAATATCACTTATTTAATTATGTGACAAACTTTATTACGGATGTCCTCTTATTATTATTCATACACTCGTAAAGCTTTTTTCAAAATACCTTCACTTGGGCAGTATATGTGAGAAAAAGTCACTATATCAGTTTACATAATAGTGGAGAATTTAAAAATTAAACCAAACTGATCGTTTTCAAAAAGGAGTGGAGTAGGGTCAGTCTTGCACCACAGAAATAAAGTAAATGGTTTAAATAATACGGTTTTGAATATCTTCCGGTTCTGACAAAAATATTGATTTTGAAAAAAAATTAATACCGATGAAAGGACCCAGTTCTTCTTAGACTATGACAAAATATTTTGTAAATCAAAATCATATTTAATTCTGTGAAACAAAATAAAACACTAATGTCTTAATAAAAAAGAATCATTGACTGATCAGTTGGTTATTTCCTTTTCACAATGGTAATTGTGATTTGTATACTAAATGTTAGAACTGAAGAATTACGAATATTTATTAATTATTGCTGCTACTATAAGATATGGTTGGTGAATTAGTGTTTAGAAAATAAAAGTAGAACTTGGAATGTGAGTACGTTTGAAATTCAGGGATTTTCAGATAAATAATTGAAACTTATTTAGCAACCAGATAATATTAACGTTACAATTTTTTGCTATAAACAAAATGACGGATGTTTACTCCGATATCCATTCGTTATTGACTTAAGATTGAAATCCCCAGAAATATGATTAAAAAATTTTTTTTGTACTAAAACTTAAATCATTATTTCACAAATTTAGCTTCAGTTTACATTTTTTAACAAAATGCTTAAAATATTAGTACCAATTGCATATCAAATAAAGACTAATAATTTCAAGACATTAAATATTAACTCAAAAAATCCTATCTCTGCTTCACGATTATATTATCATATTCCTAATGTCGTTATACGATACCAACTACATAAATTAGAATTTAATCTCCGTTTCAAGCATTACGAAGCCAAGAAACAATAATCCTCATCGTAACCAATAAGTGACTGGGGAAAATTTGTTTATTAATTTTTTTCAGATAACATATTTGTGGTTGCCAATGTGTTGCGCCGGTCAATCCATATTATTTTATGTTGCTTCGTTATGTTTTAGAATTACTTTTCCAATTATCTATAAAACGTGAGACTATATCATAATTTTATCGTGCAGAAAACATTTCCTACTATGGTAAAAAACATTTCCTACTATGGTAAACATTATAACAAAACAAATTATATCTCATAAACTTTTGTAACCATTGGAGTGAGTTAAAAAGCGCAAAATAAATCATTTTGATGGGAGAGATATTATAATTCGAAATTTAAAATCAGATAATCATTATTCTACAAGGCTTAATAGCGATGAAAATAGTACCAATAATTCTGAATAAAAAAAATTAAAATGATTATCAAAAATTTACTGTTTGTATGTACCTAAGAACAACTTATTCCTTGCTTGCACATATCAATTTATTTACACATTTTTAATTAAGTTGTGTGTATATTTCGTTATTTTTCGATCGAAAAAAGTGGCTTAATAATTTCAAAATGACGGAATATCAAAAGATAAAACAAATACTGAAGTCATGTCGAAATCGAAGTATGCAAATGATACATTACTACAAATTTTGTCTAAAACATGTAAAACGTTTTCTTCTATCACTTATTGTTGGCAAGAGAAATATAAGAATATGTTTTAGACAAACAATATTCCAACCAATTTGCCCATAAAACTGGCGGTATCTTCCTGAAAGTTCATTTTATTTTGTTGAATATTTTTATTATCCAACACTACATTTTATTCTATGTTGTAGTGCATTTACTAAAGAAAATAGAGCTTATATTTAATTGATATCTTCCTTCATCCTATGTCATATGTAGGTACTTCATGAAAATTAGATAATAATATATTTTATTCAAATTACCTACTTTAGATGGTAATTACCTATTTTAGATGTATTTTACTTTTTGCATTTTTAAAATCTTTTTCGCAAATCAAGGTTCCGATTGAAAAGTGGATTTCTGAATAAATGAAATGCAAAAGATTTGTTCCTTTTACATTGTTTCTCATTATAACTTTTTTAAACTATTTTGATGTAACTAATTATAAATCGATTGTAAAATGTCATTTTCTCTTTTATATTTATAGTTCAACCTAAATGGTAGATAAAATAGCATATTTTAGTAATAATTGAGGTATTTTTCTCAATTTTATACTCTTTTTTTTACGTGAATATTCCGATGACGCATCTAACTATGTTTTATGATACGTTATCAATTACAAGAGTAGATTATGATATATGGAATATTGTAAGGGATGAGAATAAAATGATTGGATTATATCAAAGACTGGCCTGTTTTGCTTTTTGACTTTGACCTTATTGTTATGGAAAATTTCAGCAATATTAGACGGCGAGGTAAATATTTAGAATCACAGTAATTAAGACGTTTACACTTTTGGAGCAATCTATTTACTTTGTCACTCAATCTGTTATAGTGGTCTTTTACAAATACTCACCTCGTGGAAGTCTATATAATATTTTATATTTATACATTTATGGTAAAATATTTTTTACGTCCCTAAGGGAAGTAAAATTTATTCTTTATGAATTGTGGCCGGATTTTTTTGTTATCTGTATGAGTCAATTATATCATTTAAATATATTACACTCGCCAATTTTTAAGCATAATTAATTTGTTAATATATGCTGAGTTAGTACGTTTAAAAGATCCTTTTAAAATAGTTCCTGAAAATACCCTAAAATATTATATAATTAGTTAGAAATTATATCAACTTGATCTTTAATCTACCAGAAATAACCACGAGCCGTGCCATTCGCCTTTTTCATTTGGCCACGGTTTCTCTTTCCATTAGTTGTTAATAAGTTTATTGATACATTAATGGTAAATAAAAATATTTATATATTAAGATACTAGCGTAGGGTTGTTATTTAATGGATTATTTACATACTTTTTGTAATATGGGACATATTACGTGTCCTTATACGGCATATATCTTACATCAGTAAAGATAAAAAGATGACTCTTCAGTTTCTGAAAATATAGAGTATATTTTTTTTGGTTGTCAAATTAGAGTAAAGTTAAATTAATCGAAAAATATCTGTATATTAAATGTTAATTATTAACTTATTAACTAAAAATTACTATTTTATTCGCAATAAATATGTTGAATTATATAATACAAATATATTTTTAAATATATATAAGTATATTATGATAAGATATTTAATTAAAGTCTTAATTTCACCATTTAATAATTCAAAATTTTAGAATTTTACACAATTCTTATTCGGATTAAAAATCAAACATTTTTATTATTCCCATTTACTTTTTTAAACACATATCTAAATAGAAAATGTAAAAGAAAATATTTTTGTTAATTAATTTTCAAACAATAATGAACTTTACTGCTATAACCCTATTTTTTTTCCATTTTAGGGTGTCACCTCAAAAAAAATACAATCTTTATAATATCACTCATCTGCCTGTCCATCTGTTCGTCTTTTATAGTATTTATTTTCAGAAACCGTTTAGCGTAGAACTTTCAAATGTTCTGACAACAATATTCAAAAATATTTACATAGAAAATTTAGACAGAGAGAATGAGGTATGAAAATTTCCATGAAAATACGTCCTCGCTCTATTTCGAAACTGCTTAGCCCAAAATTAGTAAAATAAACAGCGGTACTTGATATTTACTCTATGTGAATGGGACTAGTATTGCAATGATACTGAATATATATATATATATTCTATTTGAATAATTCCCGATATTTTGACGTCGATGAATATGTATATATATATATATACACACACACACATACACACACACACACACACACATATATATATATATATATATATATATATATATATATATATATATATATATAAGTGTGTGTATGTGTGTGTGTGTGGGTGGGTGGGTGCTTGCATACGGGCCTCTTTGTGTGTATTCGTGCATGTGAATGCATGCGTGTGGGCGAGAGTGTGCACGTGCGCGGGTTTGCTATCTTTTTCCATGAAACAAGTGTGTTTTGATGCGTTTATTTTGTGTGTACGTATGGGTATCATTATCCTTCTGATCGACTATCTTAATCTTTTATTAGTGGAATGGTTGTTGTTCTTGTGGTGATCTACCGAGTTTTTTATTCAAGTCACGATATGATCGATTGGATGAAACTTGATTTGACTGAATGTAAAAAAATCTGTTCCTTCTAAATTCGGTACTATTTAATTTTTTCTTTCGTTCAGTCTTTAGTCAAAACTGTTTCATATATTGCATTACTCAATAGTGAATTAAATTAACGTACAACTATGAACGTATTTATTAGAAAACTAAAAATTGTTGAATAGTTCTTTTGCATGTATGCGGTAAAAAGGATTGGGATTCAGACACTATTGTGATCTATTTCTTGATTTTTTATTTGTATTTATTATTTAATTATATTTGTATATGTATATATGCAAATATGTTTTTATAAACTTTGATTCTTGTTGAAAATAAGGTGTCAACTTCAGATTTTTCAATTATTTTTTTTATTTCGATGGATTGCATTAAGTTCCGCATGTTAAGTTATATATATGTTAAGTTTCCGCATATTAAGTTCCATATATGTTAAGTTTTCGCATATTAAGTTCCGCACGTTAATGCCGCATCGACTACAGTCGATGCGGTGTAAGTATAATAATATATATAATTACGATTTTGGTATCTTTCATTACAATTTCTTGTAAATATTCTTTATAAATTAATTTCACTATAATTTTTATGATTTCATGTACATTTCGAATCGGCGCGGGTCACGCGTTAGGACTTCGTTCAAATGGAAAACCATTGTATTTTGATGCGTTTATTTTATGCTCTTTTATAGAAATAAATAATTTAATTTAAATACAGCGCAAGACGGTTTGGATCTTCCTCGCATATTTCCTCACATTTATGGTGCCTTTTACCATTCGAGAGATGGATTTTTTTAAATTGTTTACTAAACCCTTTTAAATATAAAAGTGAAACGAAATACAGATTAGGCTCAGTTGTATGCTATATATGGAAAAGATATAATAAAGAAGACATATAGTTAATACTTATTTATTTATCTATTTTAATGTATATAATTGATACATATGGCGGACTTATTGCAACGAGAGCAATCTGTTACAGCCAACCAGAACACCAGTCTAGCCCCGCTCTACGAACGATCTGGAATCGAGCACGAGTCTTCGCAGTACGCCGCTTCGTCAAAGGCTGTATGCGTTGAGATCGACGACGATCGTCGATCGAGTTTTAGATACTAAGACAATTAGTTTAATATTGTCAACCGTTCTAAAGTTGTTAACGTTTCATTTTGAAGTTGTAATCCAAAATTCTAATAATTTCAATTTTATTTCTGTAACGCAGTTATTATTGTAAAGTATCATACGTTATCGACGTAGTATACGTTATCGATAGGACTTTCGGTTTAAAGATAAAGCTTTCCCTTGAAGAAAATATCCAATCCATTAAAATTAATATAAAATACTATGAATCCATCACCCTTATTGCGACATATACAAAGCACTCTAAAATTTCGAAAATGCCAATCATTCACCGATGCATCAGCTTTGGGTTATTTTGCAAAATTTGTAATCGAAGTTGGTATTTGAAAGCTTTCATTTTCATAGCTCTATGGTTTTTAGTATAAATTAAATTATAATCTGCATTAATAGGACTGATTGAAATCTATTCACTAAGAAAGTAAAGTAAATATGTTAATTTTATACAAGAGATAAATTTGACAATACTGATACCAATTTTTCGAAGCAATCATTGTTTAATTAAATGTAATTTGTCATTATATCATCATATACCGGAATGAAATGTACAGTAAAAACTCAATGTCTCATTATAACGTTAATTTAAAATCGCGAAAACGTAACAGTGTTGTCACTGTAGTGATAGAATAAGTAGTTTTAAAGTTCCTTGCCCCAAACACGTGTCCGTCCGTCTATTTATCTGTCACTTATTTTTCTCGAAAAATGTTAGGTAAAACATTTGACATTTGGCATGTGATGAATAACATTATTCCGCATATATTTTATTAGTTAATATCAAAAACATTCGTATGAAAATTTAGAGGTGGGAAATCAAATAATCGTACTCTTTATAAATTTCTTACATCTGAGGGACTCTATTTGAAAGTGAAACATATAAAAATTCAAAACTATTTTTTTCAGAATCTTATCTAAGGTAAACCTGGGCATTTTCAAAATCTCCGTATCGGTTTTTTGAAGTTAGCAAGCGACATATTTTATGCAAATGGAGTAATTGATTTTTATAACTTTGTATGTCCTATGGAACACAAGAAAAAGTTATATAGATTCCAAAATTATGAACTTTAGTCGTGGAAGTTTTACGACTAATGGACAGTTGTTATTTACAAATCGTCGCTATTGTTCTATTTTCTTTTATTTTATTTAGAGATAATGGTGTTTAAAAGGCACGGTTTTTTTCCATACCATTGTTCTATGACTTGTGTAAAAGAGAAATTGTTTAACATTGACTTTTTTAGGCAATTTATTGGAATGTCCTATTAATATTTACTTAAACTTCATTGTACTTTTCACTGTCAAACCCTGTAAATTCCAACTGGTAGATATGTTCTCTTCTTTCCTAGAATAAGAAACTTTATTTATTATTTTTTGCGTTATAATTAATTTATTTCGTCAGACAGAATATGGGATCTGTTTTTGAAGTTCATTTCATAATAAAGTTACATTACTTTGAAAAATATCAAAAATATCAAAAATATAAAAGGCATGAAAGGAAAGACTTGTCAAAACTTTTAAATTCAAGTCGGTGGATCAATATTTATAATTAAATTTCCTTCCATATATATACAGGTATATATATTTTTTTAATTCCCATTCCATTTTAATGAGATGTGCAGACGAAAAAATCTACGACATCGAATTTTTCTCAAGAGGTTCTATTATTAGATTCAAATTAAATATCTTAGAAAAGTAATCTATGATTAATCAATAAAAATGTTGGTATTGGTATCCAAGATAAATTCAAAATTATACTTTTCAAAGAATACACTAAGAATATCTAAACTAAGATTTTTCCACTAAGTCACTTAGTGTTCTAATGTCTAGCAAGCTCAAATGGTTTTCCTTTTAAGTCGTCTAATATTGTTCCGCACATTTAAAAAGTTGGACGCTCCTATGTTAATATGGTTTTGACGTCTATTCCGGTATATTTCAAAAATAGATTCCGTATTCTGTC
The DNA here is from genome assembly GCA_039881145.1 of Druceiella hillmani. Classification (NCBI taxonomy): domain Eukaryota; kingdom Metazoa; phylum Arthropoda; class Insecta; order Lepidoptera; family Hepialidae; genus Druceiella; species Druceiella hillmani. The sequence continues at coordinate 17,441,666 of JAYKKI010000016.1, read as the reverse complement.
TGATGATAACTAGCAAATCTACTAATAGTGTCATCTACCATCTCAATTTCAAGACCACGGTGGACACATTATAGTTACGAACGTACCAAGGCGCGTTAATTACATATTTAAAAACTTTGTTTTCGAATATTTGTATCTCGTGGATATTAGACTTACTGGCGCAGCCCCACAGTTGTATTCCATAACTTCAAACTGGGCGTAGAGCTTGCTTATATAAAATAAGCTTGTTGTATGTTAAAGAATTACGACCAAGAAACCAATAAAATTTTTCTGAACTTGATGTTAAGTTCGTCGCATTTCTTCATGTTCACCGAAACTTGGCGTCAAGGCTCATACCAAGGTATTTAGGGGTGGTATCATATGGTACTTATGTGCCATAAATTAAGAGTGGTTGTTGTGCTATCTTTTCATTTGTAAAATTGATACGTGTCGGTTTTTTTCCAAATGATCAGTAGTCTTTATCGGCACCGTGAGGTTTACATCATTTTCTAATAAGTAATTAAAATAATTCCAATCTGTTTGTTATTGGGGTTAGTTTTTGTTCTTTCACAATGATTTTGTCACTATCCGTTAGGTTAATTGGAGAATGATCAGAGTCCATGTCAAGTCTCCCTTCAATTATAATATAATTTTATGATACATTTTTAACAACACAAAGTCTATAAGGTGTTGAGTTTTATTGGAATCTGTGGGCCATTACGTTGGTTTGTCAATTGATAAGAATTTGCATTCATAACTGACAGCAGCCTTGTATAACTCTCGTCCCTTAATAGTAATTAGTCTTGAGCCCCAGTGGGTGTGTTTAGCATTGAAGTTACCTTCAGTGATGAAGCGACATCTAATTTTTTGAAAAGTGTGATATATTCATTTGCATAAATATTGAATCTAGGTGGGCAATAGATTATACTGACTTTAAGTTTTTGTTTAGTTTTCTCAACCGTTATAATTGTAGCTTGGATATCACAAATCATATATTTTTCTTCTTCAAAGTATTTGATACAGTCTTTGGTACCTCCACGAACAGCACTACCTCCACGAGTCGCGTTAGCAGGCAATTATTTGATAACATAAATAAAATACGAGCTTGTGAAAAAAATTGTATCAATTTTAATTTTGCGAATTTCTGTGTCTTGAAACATATAACTTCTTTTAAGTCTTTTTCATCTACGACAGGGCATACATTTTTTTTCATGCCGTTTCTTTGGTGCAGAGAATCTCAAACTATTTATTTATTTCCCATATTAAGATTAAATTTTTATGTTGACAAGACTTTTTTTAACATCCTTTCCATTTTTTCCGTTTTCCTCACGATCGAAGTCGCAGATCGAAGAACGTCAATACGTCAAAAATGAAAAATGTGAGAATAAAGAAGTTGTGAAAACAAACTAAAAAATATCTGAATTGAACAACACCGGAGACAGAATAAAAACTGACTAATCAATTCGAAGGTTATTTTAAAATTACTTTTTTTCAAATTAAACGGTTAAACACTTTTAGCTATATAAAGTTGCTATCGTCTTCATGGCATGGGCAATGAAGAAAATGAACATTTATTAAATTAATAATTACTCGAAAATCATTGGGAAAAGCATTTGTGAATAATGCATATATATATATATATATATATATATATATATATATATATATATATACATATATATCTTTGTTGTGTTGCAAGTTCTTAAAAATTAATGAGGAAGCTTTCATAGCCGTGTATATAAATTATTAATACCTGGATTGGTAATTAACCCAAAAACAAATTACCAGCAGAACATGTAATACGTTAATATTATTCACGGATCACGTTAATAATTCACCCTATATCAGATGAATTCTGAATTAGAGTGACATTAAATGACTAAATTGCGGTCGACTGTCATTAAATTGTGGTTGGCCCCATGCGGCATATATTAAAAATTAATTTGAACACACAATACCAGCATAATGAAGGTAATTACAATTACGGTCGATAGTAACTTGTTAATATATTATGAATCGATTTCCAAATTTCGAAGTATGGAAGACGTTAATTATAAATAAATGCTCAACCATAGACATAATGCTAATGGTAAGTTATAATATCCAAATATTGATGTAACAGAATTGTAGAAAAGCCAAATATTAGCTATCGGAACATTGTTTACATGCTACCAAATAATTTTGTATGGAAAAAACCGATTAAATGCGCGTCAAAAAACACAAAACGTAGGTGCCAAAAAATTAGAGCTGGAAAAGATATTGAAGGTATGTTGATGCTTGACGTTTCGACATTTCCATTTTTTTGTATATCATAACGTCGAGATCTGCGTGTTTCACAATAATCCATAACCCACTGCTTTGATAATTTTGGTGCATGTCATTCAGCTAAAATAAAAATCCCACCATGTTTTCCTGATCGATTGATCATCTGGCTATTATGTCTGAAATACTTTGTCGTTTCTATCTCTGATCTTATACTTTCTTTGCCTTCAAGTCATTCTGCAAACTGACATGCTTCAATAGTCTCATTTGGAAATTCTTGTTACATTTAGCAATTTCCTATACTGTCTGTATTGATGTTGAGATCTGTATACCCATGTTTGTATGGCTGTGGTTGTTGAACACGATTCTCTTAGTTTTATTCTACAATCCTTCACGTACTTCAAAATTATTAGAGCTGGCGGATCACTACAATTACATGTCGTATATACAGGTTTATTGAGTAACTTTATAAATAATTTATATGTCGATAAAAGTTGAAATTGTCATCTTGTTGTCCAGTAAAAGCTTTCATATTGACTCTGAAACTATTTATTTTTGCTCCAGATACAAAATGTTTTATGCAAATTAACTCGTATAACAATTTACATTTCCAAGTAATTTTTGCTCTCAGCCCGTGGTATTTTTTTTTTTAAAGTATATAGCTTTTATAATGAAAAAATCTGCCTTCTGAATGTCAATGTAGTAATGTCATGTAGTAATTTCTTTCGAATTGTGTTTATGCGCCATTGATTGAGCCGCTTCTCAATATCTATGAAGTGAACCTGTAAATTAGATAAAGCTGACACCGCATATTCATGAATAGGCAAGGGCACGTTATTATCTGCGTGAGTAGTTAGTATATATAGGTAGATGTATCAGTTGAAATATCATCGATAAATATTAGACCGAGTGTGCTACTTCTGGGATACCGGTTAAAAATTTGTACATTAGAGTGTATGCATTATATTTCAGTTCGTAACATAGGATTTGAGAATTTGGTAGTACGATGGACTTCTTCGTTTTATTTTTAGAAAAAAGGGAGTTTCCCTATTTAACTCGTATATTTTTTTAAATTGTTATTTGTGTATATTCTTTTAAAGCTTTTTAGACTGATTTTCATATTTCCTTTCTTAAATGGTGGACCATTATTATGACGTGGTCTTGTATATTTATATGTTATCAGGAACTGACAAATAACTACGCAGTATTCTCTTCAGCCAAGTTTGACCTCATTTAACTTATCTTGATGAGTCCTTTAGTTTCAAATAATAACCTATGTCTGATATGTATGTAAGTATATACACATGTAAAATTGCATTTACATGTACATACATACATAAGAATAAGGCAGTAACTTTACACACTCTTTGAATTTACCCCCATTCGATGCTCCACGACTTAGTATACACTTTTACATTTAAAACTATATTGTTACTTTTTTCTTATATAAAAAAAAGTCGAACGAGTAAAAACATAGTGAAATAACTCCCCATATTTATGGAATAGCTGGCATCATCTTCTGCTTTCATCATCAAACGCTGGACATAATTTATTACTTAAGAACTCATCAAGACAAGTCAAACGAGCTCAAACGCCATTAATTAACTCCTCCCTATTGAGAAGTTCTGTCAGCACTTTATCGTTCCGTCATAAGACTCCGTGACTAAAATATAATATATAAAGACAGAGTAAATTAGTTCAAATACAAAGTTAAATTTTAAAAAGAATTATTTTTACTCTAATCCTTTGAGCAGTTCCCCAGGATATTTCCGTTTTCGACCATGTTTATTAGCTATTACCTGGAAAGAAATCGGTCCGCATTGTGAAAAGTCCTAAGTAAAGATACGTGAATAATAAAAAATATATAGGTCGAATAGAGAACGTCCTTCTTTCTTAAAATTTGTTAAAAATATTATGTTATTTTGTCCCACTTTCAAAAAAAAAAAATATAACAAATATGAGATTTTAAAAATAGAGATACATTATTCCATTGGCATCTAATTTTAATTTGTTAATCAAGGAAGATAACTTTAAAGTAAAATGGTTTTGTTTTTTCCATTTCTGCGTTTTTAAAGCAGGTTTTCTTTAAAATTATTTTATATATAGTAAACCGTTACGCTATATTTTTCGAATGCTTAAATTGTGTCAAGCATTCAAAAAATATGCTGCCTTCTTTGGAATCTAAGAAGCAGTACTTTTTACCTTTTAAGATTCCGCTGATGATATCCAAAAGTCGCTATACATTTTCTATGTTTCCGAGCTTCTCACAAAAGGCCGATGCCGATGTGGCGGTATTGTTTCCTATAAATGGTATCGCATTCTGACCAACCATATTTTTTAAAGAGTTTTTGCATGCAGACAGAAACAGGCTGTCTATTTCTGTCTGAGTGCGAAAAGGGAAATAGACAAGAAGCCCTTTAAAAAGTAAAATTATTGAACTAACATCTTGCGTCCACTGAATTATCTTCAGCAGTATTTTTTTAAGTTTTCCTGGGAGAGGGTATTGTGACTGAATTATTTAGTATATTTAAACATCAAGTAAACTCAGAATACCAGCTTAGAAATTTGATAATGTTTGATTATATTTTTATGTAGCTATTCCTAGAAATGCCTATGAAAATTTGTTTGAGATATTTGAAATCAATTTTAGTTTTGTGCACTTCCGAATTTCTAAAGTTTCAATTACTCCCACGTCTAATTTATCTCTTATGATTTAAATAATTAAAATAAGACAAACTGAGCAGAAAGCACATTATTTGATTTTGTAACATTTAAAAAATATGGAACGTGAAGCAATTCTTGAAGCTTTTTGAGGGTTTTAAATTTACAGTCTAGAAAATTATTGAAAATATTTTGGAAAAGAAATTAGCATCAGTAAAATACAAGGGTCATTATTACATTTTTATGGTGCCTCAATAGGAAAAAAAGCTCACTCACGTTTTCATCCGTGTGTTAAAATGCCCGTTTGGCTGATCAAATGTTAGCGCCATTTTTCTCCGAAACCGTTAAGGTAAACATTTTAAACTTATATTAATTATATATACTTTTATTTATTATATATATATATATATATATATATATACATTTATACATGAGCATATGTATTAACAAAATTACTCATACGAAAATTTTAGAGCAGACAGATATAGTGCCCGATTTTTTCAAAATTTTCTCAAATATATTTAAAGGTCAACTCATAAGGATTTCAAATTTATTCGTTTTCAAAATTGTATGTAGGGTAATTTTGAATATTTTGCTTAAAATGTTCACAAAAATACGTTCAATAGTTCAAATATCATATATGTTCAATAGTTCAAATAGTTCAATCAATTCAATAGTTCAAATATAGTTCAATAGTTCAAAAATAGTTCAAATATGGTATCATCAACACTGCGAAAGGTAAAATTATAAAAAAACAGAGTTGATAGAAGTGTTAAAAATTATAGCACGTAAGTATCTTACAGACTATGAAAATGAGAATACTGTTTTCATAGTTTGTAAGATATTTACGTTATTTTTACGTCTGTAAAACATGTATCCGGCAGTATATTTTAAAAGTGAAAACTAATTGAATTGAAATTTAATAATAAAAAATGTATTTTAATGGGCAGATTTTAGAAAGGCGCATAATTTTTTCTCAAATGAACTTCGGAAATATGAATAGAACTCGCAATACATAAGTTCTATATATACACAGTTTAAAAATACCCTTTACCTAGTTAATTTCATATACCATCCTTGGAAATAAAATATTTAAATTATATAGAGAGAAAAATAAAACACAAATTTGTTTTAGCTATCTGCCGTCACAGAAAACGCGTATTTCTATATAACTATGTCTATGTCCTCATTACACATATGATCATTAATATAAAAGAAACTTTTCCAAATATTTAAAAAATGATTATCGAATTTTCAAACAGGAATAAATATAGAAAACATTCAAAAAAGAACAGAGAAAACTTAGATAATATCTTTTTGATTTTACCGGCATTGATTTTGGGTCCAAGGCTTTATATTAAGTAGCCGTGTTGGGTTAATTTACAAATTGTAGAAAAGACTTGAGTGCATTAGTAAATTTTATAACGGAAATTTTTTCCTTATTTTAAGATTATTTTTTATTCAATATCATTTAAATTTGAATTTTCAAGCTATATTTTTGGGTTAAGTTATTCTTTTGGATGATTGACCGCATGTTCAATTATTCTGAAAACAATTACAATATAAATTGAAAATGTACTCAATTAAATATCTAGTAAGTCCAAAACCATTTAACCAATCATTACCAAAATGTTACTCCTAAAAACCGTTTATTATTATTTTACAAACTATGGTACAAAACACTTTTTATCCCAAAAACTGAGCGGAACTTTGAATAAAATAGAAAACGATTATTTTTTTAATGAGTTACTGTACTTTTAATTAATTATTCATTTGTTATGTTGACCAAATTGTTTTCAAAATAAAACAAGGACGAAAGCTTCTTTATAAACGATACTCCTCAAGAATTCAATTAATTATGTGGGTGACAGATAATTATACAATACAAGCGTGTGATAAATTTTCAGCCTTTGACGTTGCAGTTAAATATTACATACTCCAACAATTATGTAGAATTTTACACTAGGAAATCGTAATACCACAAATCTTATTCCAATGAAAAAAAATAGACTTTTTGGATGAATAAGTTTTTAATTCAACAGCTTTTTGGTTTCTAAAGGTAACTATATTTTATGTGCATTATACATCAATAACCTAATATTTGTCTTGAATACTGAATTTTCCCTAGATTGTAAGCATTGTATTTAGGTACTTATGAAGTCTTAATTTGTGAAAATTAGAACGTTAAAAAATGTTTAAAAGAAAAATATGTGACAATAATTTTATATTTTTCTACTATGGCCTTCTAATGTGACATAAATTTTAGTGAGAATGAAATTTCATAATATTCAACGCTAATTAGAAAATATTTATCACTCATCACGTCCGGTGAGTGAAAATTTTTTTTCAGAATGTTAGGACCAAAAAAAAGAAGTAATATTATTTTTAAAAATTCTCATTTTTGTTCACAACTAATTTAAAATACATAGATTAAACAATACCTTAAAATATATGAATTAAAGCAATTTACCCAATTATTAATATTATGCAAAAAATTAAACTTTTCGTCGTTCGTTCAAAATAACTTTATTATACCTTACATTTATTTGTTTGAGAATAAAAAAAAGTATTTTTAAATAAATTAGAACAAAAAGTGATTCTTAAAGGGTACTCAATCAGCGAGCAGAATTTTGTTTACAAATCTTGAAGGAAGCTGATAATTTGTGTTTCAATACGAAACCCTAAAACACAAACTGGATCCATTTTTATATAATTGCCAAACACTTCTACAGAAAAATAAGAACATTACCATAAAATCACCATGCCAAGAATCTTGCATAAAGAGAACCTTACTGCACACTTTTATAGTCATTAGAATATGTATTACATAGATATTAAAGAATTATCTTTAATATCTATGAAATACATATTATGATAAATAATATTGTACTTAGGGTGAATGATATTTGCAGCTTATCTTACAATTCAGGTTTAAACTTGTTTCTAAGTTATAAAGTCAGCTTTTTCACTTATTAAAGTGAAGAGGCTGATTTGATACCTTAGAAACAAATTCCAAACGTGAATTGTTAGATTGGCTGCAAATACAATTCACCATAAGTTCAGTATTATATATTATTAAACAATTTTGAAATACGATTAAAATTTCCAATGTTCCACGATGTCAATCGAAATTTAAAACATATTCAGTATCTTTCTGATGAAGATAAATGGAATGTGATCCTAGATTTTGCATCCATCAGAGCTTTAAACTTCCGCTGGAACTCTATGATTTGTTATATATTACTGTTAGATCACGGTTAATTTAAAATTAAATGTAATGGATCGTTTTAAAAAATTCCTCTGAGAACCGAAACAATAATTGAATGCTCCGTGCAAAACCCAGAGTTACAGGAAGGAGTTATACTAGACCAATACCCAATTGAACATTTACTCGCAGCCAATTGAATAGTGAAAGTAAAGAATAACTGAAGGAAAGATAAATATTTCCATAGTTAACGTGTGCAAGTCACCGATGTTTGTGGATTCTAATCTAAAATTAAAATGTTCGCCGTTGTAAAAGCATCAACGACCATCTGATTTATAATACTACTTCAGTACAAATCCAAACTAAAATTAATAACCATACCTACACGCGCACCTAACAAGTGTTAGATATTCTCCGTGTCACACATTTAAATTAGGCAGAACTTGATTCTCTGTACGAAGTCTGCTAGGAATATTTCGATATTTTTCGTCTTCCTTGTGAAAATTTGTCCTTCAGCAATACTATTCAACATGAAATCACGACTACTTCTTCTAGTCAAATACATACTAAATTCTACAGGTTTCCTGAATGCCACTGGCAGGAATTAAGAAATAAAATAACAGAAATGAAAATTTAAGGACTGGTCCTCCTCAGTTTGAGTGGTGCCAAAGAAATTAGATGCATCCGGCCAGCGAAATTGGCGAGTTGTGATCGATTACCGGAAATTCAATGAAAATATTATTTGAGATCCTTACCCTATCCCTAACATTTCAGATATTCACGATCAATTGGGAAATAGTCAATATTTCAATAACCTTGACTTTGCGTCAGGGTTCATCGGATTAATATGTCCCCCACGATTTCCCTAAGACGGTATTCTCAATTCCTGAAAGACACTATGATTTCACCCGTGTGCTTTTTGGGCAGAAAAATGCCGCGTCAAATTTTCAGAATATATGAAATAAGCTCTATCTGGCCTTCAAGGCATCCAGTGCCATGTCTTTTTTGATAATATAGTGATATATTCTTTTGATCTAACTTCACACATAAAAAGCGTTTCAAATATTTTCAAAGATTACTAGGTTTTAATTATAAATTGCAATCCGACAAGTGTGAGTTCTTTAGAAAGGAAGTTTTCTATCTAGGCCATCTAATTACCATTAAATGAGTAAAACTTGACCCAGGGTAACTCAAAGCAGTAGAAAATTTTCCAATATCAACATCGCCGAAAGACATCGAATAATTTCTAAGCCTAGTATCATATTAGAGAAAATATATTCCTAAATTCTTAAAAATCGCAAAACGTTTTACCGCGCTCTTGAAAAAAAAGCTCCATTCTCCTGGAAAAATGAGCAACCACTTTAATTTCAAGCCTGAATTAGCTTAAACAATCCCCTATGAATAGAACCCACTGCAACACGAGGTCCATTATCCGATATTAATTCAATTAACGATATCTATTCTAAGTTCTTAAATGTTTCCTCAAACAAAGATGTAAACTTCAATGCAAATTTAAAGGAACGAAGAGAAAGATTGATGCGAAGTAATTCTAAGACGCTTTGAAAAACACTCATTTACGAAATTGTGCAATATGTTTGCATCAACAATATTGACTCAACTCTCAATATACACCATAATAGAAAAAAATTTCGCTTTCCTAGTGAAATACCAAAGACGCTCGAGGTAAACAACATTATATCAATTGCAGGACACTTAGTTTCCTTAAGAATGTATGCCAGAATTAAAGAACGGTATTATTCGTAAAATGTAAGATCAGACATATAATCCTATATCAAACAATTCCAGTAATATCAGTCTAACAAAGTCTTACGGCACACAAACTGAAAACCAATACAAATCACAACGACTTCAACACGTCTATTTGATCGCCTTAGTTTGGACTAAAATTTATTTTAACGCTTTGAGACGACTTGACTAAATATTCTTTTGCCTACCTGATTTCCAATTCTATACCTGAAGAAACTGCAAGTAATATTCAATTTTTGGTATTCCGGGAACTATTTTGACCAACCGAGATACAAATTCCAAGGCAGATCTTTTCAAAAGGACCTGGGAATTTCTAAAAATCAAACAATGGTCATCACCATACCATTCCCAAGCATAAGGAGCTCTTAATGAATATGACTGCCCATACGAACTTAAAAGGATATTTTAAGTCCTATGTAAATTTCCTATAGTTTTAGATTTAAGGAACAAATATTTTTTTATAAATTTGTCGAAGTTAGCCTGATATTTTCTAGCTAGAACTTGTATAAAACAATTCCAATCCCAATACCGCATAACACAAAAGAACCGAATACATACGCATTGATTACACCTTCAAAACAAAATGTCGCCTTACGTAATGATAAATCCTACCTATAGTAGTATAGAAAACTTGAATACCTGCATACATATTTCTAACCATATTGAACCATGTACGCTCTTCTGTCCAATGTCTGCCAAACAGAATACCGCCATAGCCGGTTACCGGTTAATAATTATTCCTGTACTTTGAATTAATTATTAACATTAGATTAATCGTCGTATATCAATAATATTAATATGACTTATATTTATCAATTTTATAAAAAGGTCATTGTCATACTATCGTATGGAATATTTCAAACCACCATCCATTTTAATATTGTTTTTAATGTACTCCTTACCATTACACTTACAGAATTGTGAAAGTTGAAATAATTAAAATAATATTTTCTCTTAAAATTTTGTAAATTTTCAGAATATTAAATATATTACCAAGCTGCCAACCTCGCTATTAAATACACTGAAAGAACAAATATACACTGAATGGAAATACATAAGTAAATATTGAAGGAAATTATTTGAACTAAATCAAAATTAATAAATTCAAGACATTCGCTGCATTACAAACTCCCTTTCATAAATTAACGCTTCTATTTACGATCGCGTGATTAAATAAACACAATACACAATGCTACACTATGCAAAGGATATTCCTTCATCATATAAAAGGCGTAAACATAGAAAAGTATTGTTACATCTGGCAAGTTCAGATACTGGCGAAAAGCTATATTATACTATCGTGTGGTCTAAGGATTGTTCCTTAATGATAATTTTATTATTTGTTTTTATAAATGTCGCTTAAATATTGGAGATCATCCGATCAACTATTGATGGCAACGTTCCAATGATATTTAGTTCTAATTTATTTAAAGTTCTGAAAAACTCAATAAAACGCCGGACAAAGTATATTCAAAGGATATTAACAATAATTAAAGAGTATTGTTTTTCCACTTATACTAACATCAATTTATTGGCTCACTTCATTATTTATTGTGCTCGGGTATGAAAAATATGCAGCTACTATTCAAAGGCAATAATGAGGAAGACGCACAAATATTATTTTTATGTTCATTTGGTAGAACTAAATTTTACTTAATTATCGCCAGTTATAAAAGAGAAACATTTTAGTTACTGCCGAGAAAGTGCAATATGAAAGGCGGTGTTAAAAAATGCTTTGATACAATTTAATAAAAAAATACGCGTGAATACAGTTCGATGAAAGTAAATTTTTCCTTTTTTCTTCTTTTATTATTTATAAGAAAGTTAAGACACACAATGGTTTTAACCTTTATTACTGTGTTTTCCTCAATTTTAAGAAATTGGTATTAGCAAAGACGAACTTAATGAGAGAAAATTTTCAATCGATAATTTTTTCAAGATTTTCTTCGTGGTCTATTGAGACAGAAGACGTTTGAATTCAATTGGAATTTTATAATAAAACCTCATCCCGCGCTGTATGCAACATATTTTAGGAGCTTAAGCGCCGTCGAATCAAATTCAGTGATGAGCTGCGTTAGAGACTTCCCCTCGATAGTGGTAACTGAAGCTTATAATAATGTTGTGCGGCTTATGATAAAGACTGGTAAAAAAGTAATCTCTCAGCACATATGGTAAGGCTAGGCATTGTTAGGAAAGATTAAGCAAGGGCAAAATGCTGGACAGAAGATGGCTGCGTTGTTATCCAGATGGACGAGTTATTTTGAAATGATTATTCTAAAAAAACAAGAATAGTTAATGTGGACTAGTATACTAGAAAATATTTGCCTGTTGTTTTACTAGCACCCCCCTTCATTGCATCACCCTTTCAATCAGACAAACGACCGCATATTTTATTATTTCGAATATCGTTCGAAATTTATTCGAATAAATTATGGATCATGCACCATAAGGCGAAAATTGATATCTCATTCCGACTTCTGCGTCAATTACTTACATACTTTGGTATTTTGTGATACGCTGCGTTTGCTATTGTAACCTATCTGCAGCAGACATGTTCGAGGCTAGCGTACATGTCGGGTTTTACCTGCTTACACCTAGCAGGGTTACCTAAGTACGTCCAGTGGTTATATGTTAAGGTGTTGTAGGAAATTATCATGAATTCTTTTAACTTATTCAATAAAATAACTTATTTCTTTACTTCATCTTAGAAACAAAAAATGTACTTTGCTCAAAAACGTAATAGTATAAAAAAATAAGTTCATGTAAAATAACTGATTTATATGGTTATAATATCTATCGTACTATATTTACTATTCACCATATGATGAATTTCTAAGAATACGATAACTAGACCTAGTCACTGCTTCAAAAAAGGTCGTGGAACAGAATTCAAATAAGTGTAGACCTGCTGTTTCTCCCAGTAGTTCCATCGAATGAAACGATACATGTAGTGCCACGGAGCCTGTTTCAAATAACGATAAATAAATCATAAACTTTCTAATAGATTCTATTTTTCATATTCTAACAGCTTTCATTGTTATCACACGTATATGTTTCAATAGCGATAACGAGTTTTTTATCTATTTATATTTTTATTGTAGTAATTTATCGGTGTTATGAAAAACTAGTTAAAGATGGAGTGATTTTTGTTGATAAAGATTTAGACTAGTTGGGTGATAAAGATTAAGAATAGTTGGGTAATTGTAAGTGAACTTTGGTAAAAAATAACCTGTCATTTTTAAAGGGCGATAAGTGTATTTATGTACATATTCACAGATTAGTCCAAAAGGGCAATTTAACTGATATTTTATCTATAACTGATATTTTTGAGATAACTGATATTTTTGAGATAACTGATATTTTTGAGATAACTGATATTTTTGAGATAACTGATATTATATTATTTCAGAAAGTGGTACTGGAATAAGTTTAATGCCAAAAATATTTTAATAAATATTTGAATAAATGTCGTTAAATGTAATTATCTTTAGTCTCATGTCATTTTATTTAAGTAGACAAAAATAAATAATTGAAAGCCTTTACACACGCTGAGTTATTTTATCAATCGTTTTTATTTAAATAACCATCATTCACCATCGCAGATGAAAATAATATTGAAGTTTGCAGAAAAAGATTTGTGAAATTTTAAGTTTTTAAACATATCATCGTAAAAATAATTTAATCTGATATGTTATAAGATACTTACATATAAGCCCATAGCCAAAAAAATTGCCAAAATATATTAGGAATCCTGGCCTATATCCTTTTCTCATACTTCACGTATGTACAGAGACGCATATAATTTTTTAACAGAAAATTTTGGTCATAATAATTATATTTAAGAAATTGACAAATTACAAATTTTGTAGAGGTAGATCTTCCTCCTATTTTCATATAGAAAAAATTACGGTTTATTACTGGTAAAATACCCGAGTTCTAAATAAGTCAATAAAGTATACACCAAACATTTTTACGAGTAAAACGTAATACATAATGTGAAATAGACAAAATAATTAATAACACTACGGCAAGTAGTCACATAATGCATGCAAACCTAAATTCGTTTATTTTCACGTTCAAAAAAAGTTCATTTAAGGAATTAATTTTTTTTTCATTTAACCTCATAAAATTTATATGGCTTTTGGATGCAGTGAAAGATCTATTTACCCAGTATATAACGAATAGAGATTTGAATACAAATCCGTATTTAAAATATCCTTTACAATCGAAAATGCTAAACTCTACACTGTGCAAAGTGCTAATACAACGTTTGAAACCTACTACCGTTTTCTAGCAAATTTTTAGTGTTTCGAATGTAATATTAAAGTCAAATTTTCATAAAAACTTTATTTCATCCTTATCTTAAATGAAAAATGGAATTCGTACATTGTATAAAAACAGAATTTCTTCAGGACGATTAAAATTTTAATGAAGTTCTAAGATAAAGTAAAGAAATAAGTTATTTTATTCAACAAGTTAAAAGAATTCATGTTAATTTCCTACAAAACGTTAACATTATAACCACTGGACGTACTTAGGAAACCCCGCTAGCTCTACGCAGGTAAAATCCGACATGCGGGCTAGCCTCGAACATGTCTGCTGCAGATAGGTTACAATGGCAAACACAGTGTATCACAAAATTCCAAATTATATAAGTAATTGGCGCAGAAGTCGCAATGAAATATCAAGTTTCGAAGACAATTAATTTATTATGTTCTAGTTCCATTAATGTTTTATTTTATAATTCATAATTATATTTATAAGAAAAAACATACTTTGTTTGATATATATGTTGATATGACGAATTATCCCTTACATATCAATACTGCATATACTCTGATTGACGAAAACACATGAATTATACCGATGTTAATCTAGGACCTTAAACGACCATGTTTTAAAATAATGTGATTCTTACATTTACAATTATGGTAGAGCAAACCTATTAATGGCTTACTCTACAGTACGGATAATACTGAGAACTTTTATTATTCTAATAACTAAGTTCAAGGGTATATTTACATTCACAGATATATATCAGAAAATTTACATTATACCGATCACTTACATTTTCAAATATTTAATTTAAGTCACTTAAATGGGCTAATAATAGTATTACATACTGATGTACTGGGAAATAATATGAATTCTTCCTTTTTCCATTATCCATTAGGTGATTTTTTACTAGAATTATATTAAGTTGGCTAGTAGGTTTTTAGCCACAACCTCGAGACTTTTCTGGAAAGATTCCTGAAACTTCTAGAAGGTTTTACTGCAGGGTATAAAGAGGCCAAAGCGCAGTCAGTTGGGAATAATCAACGCCAAAACTTTAAGTGAATTACATAAAGATAATGGATTTAAATCAATATAAAATTCGGATTCTTTTATTTTACGAATTTTTACTGTGTCACGATGTAATGACTCCCAAAAATAATATATGTCAAGCCATGAGCGAATTCACGGTATCCTACGCGACGGCATAGATTTGGTTCAGAAAGTTCAGAAATGAGTACTACGAACTCCGTACCGGCGTCAGAGAAAGAGGAGTCTCAGTATCCAAACCTTAAATAAGTGCCAAGAAGGTGATGGTCAACTGTTGGAGGAATGTCAACGGCATTATTCATTGGGAGTTACTTCCTAAGGGATCTACAATTAATGCATATATTTGCTTTGAACAATTGGATCCATTAGCTAAGAAATTGAGTAGTCAACAGATATATTATTTAGATATAGTTATTTTCTACATGGTAATGCTTGATAAATTAGAGGAGCTCGGCTGGGTTCTACTTACTCACCCACCATATTCGTCGGACATTGCGCCCTCTGATTACATTTATTCAGGGTTCGAAGTAACCATTTACGTGAAAAAAAATTTGACGTTAAAGAAGATCAAAAGCAACCTTGCACAGTTTTTTGAAACAAAGTCACCGGAATTTCACAGAAAAGGCATATTGTCACCGCCAACTAAATGACGACAAGTAGTGGACAATAATGACGCACACTTAAATGAAATTTAGTGTAACACATACATTTCAGAAAAAAAATATTGTCAGCAACTTGGGTTTAAAAACTTTTTAGCCAACCCTATATATTGTGATATTATATTTATGTGACTTAGATTTGCCTGTACATTAGACAAATTTTATCTTTGTCAACTATGAATTGCTTTGAGATAAGATGAATTGATGAATTTTTTTTAGATGAATTGCTTTGTATTCACATAAAAAGTAAAAGGCAACATTCGGTTCATTCTCATATTTTTGGTTGTTCATGCAAGTCTTGGTAATTTTAAAGTTATTAAAGAGCTAATAAATAATAAAAAACGGTCATACTTACTATTTACAAAATATCTTCAGGTTCATTAAAATTATTATTATGATCAATTGAACCAAGTTTAAGGAAAAAAGTACACATTACGGAGAAGCATTGTCAATAGTAAGATAGTTCGTAGCTTGGTAATTAAATATTATTGAACAATGTTTATCTATATTGCCATAGCCGTGATAACTGAGATTTAAAGCACATGTGATTGGCCCATTTTTCCACCTATTACAACAAAACGCGTGAAAGGTATTGGCCAGGCAGAAGCAAGTATATTCCCTTTGTCCTTCCCAAATTTTGACCCTCTGTATTTCATAATTAATTTTAATTACTCGGCCAGTGGTAATTAGGTCTTTGCTACAAAACCATAAGTACTGAGTGAATTTATTTCTTCTAATTGAAATACTTCTAACTCAACATTGATCTGTTTATACATCAATAATTTAATCTTCCAGGCGCTAAACAATTTTTCCACTTTTAAAATATCTTGACATTAAATACGAACTACTTCGTTTTTCACTGGTCACGTAAATTTCAGAGATTAAATCGGAATTGAAGGATGACTTCTATCTCAAAGCAGACTAGAAAGATGACTAGAACTGATTTATGAATTCAGTTTCACAGGGGTTGACCTTGATTGGAATAAGATTTAATTTAAATAAAGTAATTATCACATTTGATAAAAACGATCTGATTTAGTTACAGTTTTGTTATTTATCGCATAAATTTAACTACTTAATTACACATAAATACCTTTAATTCATGTTCCTTACGCATAAAAAACTTCGTAGGAAATAATTTTCTCATCTTAAATTTCGTATGTATTTTCATATTACTCCCAAGCCTTTGATGGGACTTGGCTTTGAGACTTATTTTTGTGCAAAGAACTATTTTAAAATTTTATAAACTCATGGACAATAATCTCCAAATAGTACTATTACATTTCTAAACAACGTGGAATTGGTTGAAACCAATCATCACTTGGAAAATTTCAATGGTGTAAGATTACCTCGAGAAAATTACAGAATAAATGAAACAAGTCTATAAAAAATGAACATAATGTAGTATACATGTAAATAAATCAAGCCAAAAAATCATATTTTCCTACATTAGAGCTAGAAGTCTACTGTCATTACTAACACCAAAAAATTATAATGTAATAAATATTCGAGCACTCTGAGAAGTTCACCAAAAAAGATCATTCTTTGGGTATATTAATAAAGTGAACTTAAGATTTATTACATATATTAATGATGCTTGAGCTTACGATAATTTGAAATATAAATTCAGAGGAAAAATATTTATAATTAAAATATTACAAACTAATATAAATTTTGTAGTTAATATGTGACCTAACAACCACTTTGTGTCACACTGAAACTGTGATTAATGTCACACTGAAACTGTGATTGATTAAATATTACAGAGATATAATACAATGCAAGTAGATCTGAAGGCTTGTTTGACATTTTTTAGTTAGCTTAATGAGAGGTAGATAACATAAAATTAATAAGTCTTAAATGGAATCAATACTAATCTTAGTATTTAAAAAGAGACTAAATTAAATAAAGATTTTTTTCATTTGGAAAGATATGATTTCCGTTATTACGATAGAATTTGTTCATTCACGAATATCAACTAACAAATGCCGAAACCGATATATCGTATGCCTCAGCGCCGAATTCAAACTTTAAACCGAATATCTCGGCAAATGATGAGGAAGAGGGAGGGAAGGGGTGGCGTTCGATAGTTCATTGGCGCGGATTTTTAATCACTATATCGCAGTGGTCTGGCACACAC
Source organism: Druceiella hillmani (assembly GCA_039881145.1). NCBI lineage: Eukaryota > Metazoa > Arthropoda > Insecta > Lepidoptera > Hepialidae > Druceiella > Druceiella hillmani. The sequence continues at coordinate 17,423,671 of JAYKKI010000016.1, read as the reverse complement.
GCTTACGCTGTGGAAGCGTATTTCTGCAAAAGCGGAAGTGGTTTTCCTTTTAGTGAGGCGCGACATATATTTTGTAATCATTTTGAAACCCTGCGTTTTAATGATGGTCTACGTGTCCAGTTAAACAAGTTATGAGTGCGATTAATTAAAAATATTAATGGCGTCGCCGCTGCGGTCGAAGATCAAACAGAATACATGCTGCATCTTTGAATATCCATCTTTTACGTCTTCAAAGAATTTTTGATTGGGACTTAAATTATATGCCTATAAAATACAGATTGTTCAAAAAATCAAACCTAGAGACTACAATTAGTGAAAAATTTCGTAATGGTTGAATTTATAGATAATTACTCAGTTTGTATTCTAGCTTCTAAAGGAAAATCTAAAACCTTGGATGGAAGTTGAAGTTCTGTTCAATACACTGAGTCGCTTATAATAAAGAAATATGATATATTTTTTTCTCTTGTTTTAAGTCCCAATCTCATAACTGAGGGCTATGTATATTTAGAGGTAGCTAGCGTGCAGTCGCTTGCCATATCGCGATCTTGGGCATACCGCAAACAGCGTTAAACGACCGGTTATATCCGAGATTTGGTCGAGCAATTATATTGGAAAATATACGTGGTCGGTCTTCTTCCTTATATCTTTAGGCACCTGATATTACAAACGTTTCCAAATAATCTTCTTTTTTGGCTGCGTGGCTAAAGTACACCAATTTTCGGTCATGAAATATAAAGCATCTGACTCCAAAAAGAAAGTCATAAATTTAAGGTTTTAGCAAATTTTAATGAAATGCGCCAATTTAAGCTTTCCTTTAAGTTCATGACTACTTTGGTAAAATGAATGAAAAATAATCGACAAATGATTGAAATATATTTTTAAATTACACTTCCCTTAGTATCATAATTATTTACGATGACGCGTAATCTCAGTAACTGAAAATTTTATTTTGTTATAATAATAAGTGTTAAATTACAACACTAAAATGGAAAACATCAAAGTCAGAAAATTTAATAAGAAAACCTTATTTACTTTCACTGTAATATTACCAAGAAAGAAATCTATATCAAACTCAGCATAAATTACTACGCAAATGGTCATTTGTGGACGATTATTTGATTTAACATTTTGCTATTTAGTTAGAGGAATTAAACCTAGGTGCTCTTTCAGCTGTTACTTAGCAATAACGTAGTTAAAATTGAGGCAAATATTGGATTCAGTTTTATAAAATGGAGCCAATAAATATATGTTTAATAAAGGCTGAGCGGAATATTGTTGTTTTCATTTAATTTCCGCTCTGCACATTTTACACAGCCTGTTATTGTCTTGTAAATGATTCAAAGTTTAAACTTGAAATGTTAATAAAATGTTATTACTTTTCAATAATTGTTAATAAAATTATCCTATAAAGGATTTAAAAGTGATTTATATTTTACTTCCTGTTAAACTGCTATTTTTTACTCAAATTATTGTCGACTGTAGGAAAGGTCCTGCAGTCCAGTTTTGCATGTCCTCCACCACTATTAAAATTTATTTTCTCTCGAAAATACCGGCGATTATCAAGAGAAAATAAATTTTAAGCTTATCCTTTTAAGTACAAGGGCTTAGAAATATTTTAAAATCATAAGTTTGTATAAATATGTATCTACTGAACAGTTTATTTATATATTGATGAATTAAAAAGTATGGATTTAGAATGAGAATTTTTTCAAAAAATACAGTAACATTTTACGATAACTTGTCTGTTTAACTTTAAGTTTTATAACTAAAAAATAGTAAAGATACATTTATCACGAATGTGGCTTTTTGTTATGTGCGACAGAAGGTAATATAATAATATTACCTTTTGGGAGTGTTACATATACAGTAGTATATGTAAAACTTCTTTTTGGGTCACGCAGACCGAAAAAAATTAATGATTTTTTTAGGAATTTTGCATAAAGCTCATATTATATATTGGAATGAGAAATTTTACTTCGTAGTTATTCTTTGGGAAAATGATATTCAAATAATTTGTTTATGGCTGAATTCATCTGTTGGATTATTTTTTGCATCATTATATTATCAATTAAGGGTTCATTTTACAACCCTACTGGATTTTTTCTTCATTTTATCACTCTATCAGCCGCCGATCTTTACAGATCTTTTTTCTCCACTTCAGTTTCTAGTTTCTGCCATCTTAAATTTCCTAACACTATAGAGCTAACGATATGCCATGTCTTTCGTATGAATAGTCGTAAAAGTTTATAACACACGGCCTCAAATTACTGACAATTTGTTACATGCTCGAATCATTTTCCGCTATCCTGGCATATAACTATTTTATGTCGACTGAATGTCACATTTAAAGTCATCAAGTATTCTATGTTTTTCTTTTGTCTATCTGTATTTTAATATTTTTTTAATAATGCTCCCATTTTCTGCATTTTAATTAGAATTACATTTACTGTCGGGTGCAAAACAATAATTGGAATTTTAGAAATTCAAATAAGCTTAAATAATAATTACACATAAACATACCTAAGGGAACATTTATAATTTGTGAACTCGTCACCTAAAAAGCTATTCTTAAAATGCTATATATTTTTAAGGCGTTAAACATTTGTAAGTCGGTAAAGCTATATGTTTCTTATTATATCAAAATTTAATGATAATTAAAAGAGTTTTGATCATTTTATAATATTTTCTCAAGTTATTTAGAATTTCTCACGTATTCCGATAAGTTCCAACATTTCACCAAGTCGTTAGATAGGTAAAATAAGTCACAATGCTCAATCATTACCCAACCACTTCGTTACTGTATTCGTTATCCGTCACACTGTAACATATCAGTCTTCTATGACGGCCAATTTTCTTTATTCGTTTGCAATGTTTTCCGAATTGCTTTTCGTTTTTCGATTGTCTTATCCATTGAAGGGATCACGAGGTTGTCGATATAAGTAATTGCACGGGTAGAGTTTTTTATTAAATTTTTGCTAATGGAATTATTTGGTATATTGATCAAATTGAATGCTTCTTATTTTCCAGTAACGTTAAGAGCGAAAAAAAAATTTAACCATTTAAAAATTCGTGTCATAAATTTTCAAATAGATTTAAAAATAATGCCCATGCCTTGTTTTTATAAGCCGATAGAATTTAATATCGATATTTGGTATTTATAAATGTATTCCAAAAATTTACAGGCATATTTTTGTTTTCATTCCACATTCCAACTTCTTAGGACATAAGGACAAAAAAATCTACTATGTCGAATTTTACTGATGTGGTTCTATTAATAGATACTACCCCCTACATTAAGAATCTACTTCCTTTATAATTCTACTTCATACATTAATAATCTGTCATAAATCAATAAAAAAATCGATATTGTTTTTAACGTACAATTCAAAATTGTACTCGTAAAATATATTAAAATTATAATTTTTTTAACATACAGAATTTGCTTTAACATGTCAATGCCTAATGCGATATAATATTGTTATTGTGGTTTTATTTGAATATATTTTACTTGTAATACATTAGAATTGTAGAACCATTGATTTTTCTCCCAAAATTTACGTTAAACAGTCCAAAACAAAAACTAAAAATGTAATGTTTCACGGCTAAAATTTGCGAGATTAATTTATCTCCATTTTTTTGTGTCTCATATTTTTCTATTACTTATTAACACATAAAACGCGAGTTTTTACCTTGGGATAAATATTTATATCAAATGCTTCTTCTTGTGAGAAAATTATTACGAATTTCAATACGAATTTAAAACTTACTTGATCTAAAAAATGTGGCTTCCTTTATACCTTTTTTACGTACAACAAGGCTCACTCTTTTCATGCCATTTGTTGATGCTATGCATCTTAAATATTTTATAAATTTCCAATATTAAGATCGAAGTTTTTCTCACAAGATCATTTTTTAATTTCGCCTCATTTGTTTCCCTCTTCCTTACGAACAAAGCCGTAAATAAGATAATTAAGGATTTATGGCAACAAATTAAAAAATTTCTAAATTGGAAAACTGTGCATAAAATAAATGTGATAAACGTTCTTTAATTAAAGACACAATTTCCAAATTGAGCACACAAAAAACAGACTACAGTTTATCACCGTATATAAACCATAATGAAATAAGGTCCGCGAATACCTCTTTCTCTTAAAAAACATATAAAACGTAGGTATTCGTGGTTAACTGGAATAATTTGAAATGTAATTAAATCAGATCAATTTCTAATTAATTCAAAAAGTTTTCTGATCTCTCAAACTCATAGTGAATAAATTAGAACTGGGGGATTTATTGAAGTTACGTTGACGATGAAAATTTCGCAAGTTCTTTTTTTGTATCTCGTAACGTGACAATCTTTGTTTTTCGCATTAATGTGCTTGAATAATTCTCTATAGTATATGTCATTTATGTAAGGTCAAAATCCTGATGAGTTTTTCTCGTTCATCCATAGTCATTAAATCTGACCCTTTTGTCTGAAATAGTTTTTATTTCAGGCTGTGATCTTACACTTCCTCTACCTTCAAGCTCTACTGCCAGCTGATGTGCTTTTCTAGTCTCATTTCGAAGTTCGTACTATCTACTATGCGTATATTTAGCGATCTACTATGTAAAAGTGTGGTTGTTTAGATATACGTACACATGTTTATCGTACACAAGTTTATTTGTCTCGGTATGTTGAATACAATTTTCTTAATTGTATTCTCTATTCCTTCATGTACCTTAATATTATTGGAGCTGACGGATCGCCATGATCGCATGTCGTATGTCCATATTGGTTTTAGGATGGTTTTAATTCTTGAAAAAGTTTTATAAATATTTTACACGCCGAAAAAGTTGAGATTTTCTCCGTGTTGACCAATACAAGTTTTCGAGTTACACTCAAGCTATTATATATATGTGTTTGCTATAGATATGCAAGCCGGGTGAGTCCTCGATTAAGTTATATTTCCATATAGTTTCCGTACTCGGTCTGTGGTAATTCTCCTTATATTACGTGGTTTTACACAAATCTACCTTCTGGATGTGGATGTAACATGTAATGATTTATTTAGATTTAAGAGTTATTTAGCTAGTCGCTCCTCGATGTCTATAAAGTAAACATACAAATTAGCTGAAGCGCGGCAGGCAAGAGTACTGTATCTAAGAGTACTGTTTTCATGAACAGACAAGAGTACTGTATCATCATAGTACAGGCAGATGTATGATTTGGAAGATCTGCAATGAATACTGGACCCAGTGTGCTGCCTTGTGAGAATTCTATCTTGTATATCGGAGAGTCTGTATTATTTCACGCTCCTCGCAGAAAGTCGATGTATATGGAATGTTTCCTGCAAATGTTATTGCGTTTTACCACAAATTTTTTGAAGGGTTTTCGTATGCAGATATGCGACCAAAACTCCTTAAAAAAATTAATATTGAACTAATATTTTGCGCTGGCGTGACGTGAAAGTAATATTCCAATATAAATATATATATATATATATATATATATATATATATATATATATATACACATATGAACATGTTAAACTTTAAATGTGTTTTTGTAAAGTGTTTTAACAGAATTCTTGAAAAGAAGAAAACATACACGTGATATTATCTTGGGCTAATCGACTACATTTGTATAAACACGATTCACATCGAGAAATTAAACAATAATATTATACTTGTGGATTGTATTATATGCGATAATCGATAACAACCATCATCACTAAAAATATTAATTTTAAAATGTGACCTAGAAATACGTGCGTCAGAACCATTTTCTTTTCTTGGTATAAATTTTGCACCTGTAACTTGTGCCACTTGGTAATCATCCCTTCCTCAGTTTTGTCGACATGCGAACCCACTGTTAACTCTGAAACCACGGGTAGTTTTGTATTATCAAAAATAAAGTATAATTTGAAAATATTTCTCATGATGGGTGAGGTAAGTTGTTAGGTGTAAGTTAAATAAGTTTTTTAATTATCGCAATAAATGTACCACGTGGCAAGATATGAGAGGTTTAGCAGCGTATTTTGTTAAGAAATTTTATATTTCTCGATTTAGAGTTGGTGGGCAATTGAGTGTTGAAAAATAATATGATACCCAGAAATTATTATACCTAGAAATCTCAATAAATATATTTTGGGATGAGTGAAATCAATTTTAATTTAGTTGACTTGTTTATCTCAACCTTTGAACTTTAAAGTGACTCCGCTATAACCCACTTAATTCAGACGTTCTAATACTTCAATTACTCTTACGTCCAACTTACATATTATGACGCAAATTGTTAAAGTTAGCCATAATATACAAGAAAGCAAATTATTTTATTTATATTTAACGATATAATTGTGTGTGTATGTATATAATGTCACATGAAATGATCGATTTTTTAAAAATTTATTGCATCGTGTGAGATATCAATTGAAAGGTACGGTGCAACACATACGGATCCCAAACTTATAGATAGTTTTCGAAATTTGGCTGTAATTATCCACAATAACGTATCTACTTTAGTTTCGAAGAGACAATATTCGACACTGCTAAAGGTAAAATTATGAAAAACAGATTAAGTGGAAATTTATCTAAATTTTATTAAAAGTCTCCTTGTTGATATCTGTCAATTATGAGTAGAACTTACAATATGCGTGTCCAATGTACACGTACTTTGGAAAATAAACCCTTCAACCAGTTGATTAGTTGTACTATGATAAATAATAAAACAGAATTTTGCTTTAACTCTCTGCTGCCACTGAAGACGCATATCTGTAAATAAGTATCTCTAAAAATACATACACAATTTTTTTGGTGCAGAGACAAATTTTCCAAAGAAGAAAAATATGATTATCAAAATTACGGGCAGAAAAAAGTAGAGAAAACTTGTAAGATATCTAAGAACACTAAGATAATTCCTCGTTGATTTTATTGAAAAAAATTTGAGTTTAAAGTAAGGCTTTATCTTGAACGGTCGAGCAAAGTAAACATAGAAATTGTAGAAAAGATTTGAGTGCATCAATGACCTCGTTGGTGGAAACATTTACGTTATTCTAAGATTATTTTTTATTCAATGCCATTACAATTTTATTTATTTGTAGCTAACTTTATATTTTTGGCACATATTGCTATTTTGACTGTGAGTTCAATTACTAAGAAAACAGTAATAACATTACTACAAATACAAAAATTGTAATTCAAGTAGTAAATGTTTTTAATTTTGTACCTAATAAGCCCAAAATCAGTTGACTAGTCGTTACCAAAAATTTCACGCAAATAGACTATAACACAGACACATACAGATTTAGATATAAAACAATTTTTAACCTAAAAATTGAGCAGTAGTTTAATAAGGGAAAAACAATATTATTCTGAATGAGTGACTCTATTGATAAGTATTTAGTTGTTATATTTACCTTTTTTCAATATACGATAGGGACGTTAGCTTCCTTTTAATCAATATTCCTTAAAATTTCAACTTATTATTTACGTAGGTATCATATTAGTTATTATTAGTTATACGGTATAAACGTGTTTTAAATATTCAGTCGTTTGACGTTGTATATGAAATTATATACTTAGAAATCGTAATACTACAAATTTTATTCCATTACAAAAAAAATATAACTTTTTAATTCAACAGGTTTTTTTAACTAAAAAATATTTTAGATGCATGATAGATCAATACTCTAATATTTATCCAAAATTAAATATCGAGCTTATAACTAACGATTATTCAGAGATTTATAATAGTATGCCCACTATAAAAAAAACGACGAATACACACAATTCTCAAAATTGCTTTTCAGATATTCTTCACTTCAAAAATACGTATAAAAAACACATTCGACTATTTTAAGTAAATTATATTAATAATTAAAAAAATATACAAAGAAAATAAATAATGTATTAGAATTTGACTATTCCAGTATAATATAGTGTGAAAATAATCCATTTATGAAAAAAATATTTTCCATGATAACTCGTTTAATAAAAACACGAGTATTAAAAAATAATTAAAAATTTTATTTAATTAAGTTAATGTAACGTAAGTGTAAGGTAGAATTAAACATATATAAATAAATTTCGACCACATGAATTGAATAACGTTGAATGCAGTAATGATTATTGCCTTCCCTGTCAATAAATAAATCATATTCAAAATAGAGGAAGCCCTTTTCCCACTCCGTAGGTAGTATCTGTCGCCATAAGTATATAATGTATTTTACGATATGAATAATAATATGAATAATAATTGGCGCCCTCAGTGTAAGAAAGTCCCCTCTCATCTATTGTTATATTCGTCTTTACCACAATGATTCGACATTGCTTTTACGTAACATTATTAAGAAATTATACAATTCATTTGTATTTTCTGTGACTTCACGCCACCTATTGTTGGTTTTTCAAGTGTTTTTTTCTCTCTAGTCCATATCGCACGCGCGCTCAAATATCTTGACTGAAATGTTTTCTTCCATATTGAAAATTAACTTATTATGTCACAGGTTGTAATATGATGGCAAAAATTATATTAAATTATTAATTAATGAAATCATCTTATCGACCAAAATTAAAACGAAGTAACACTGTTCTTTAATTAAATTAACTCTCATATGAAAATTTTATATTAGGAAATTGTAGGATTATACTTTTATTAAAAGTTGCATGCAAAATATACCAATGTTTTCTTTCCTAATATGTTATAAATTTTATGGAGGCTATATTACCTAAAACAAAATAAAAACAAAAACTTTAATTATTGTGTGAAACGTGTGTTTTGTGTCATTTAAAGAAAAGTAACAATACTACACTAATAGCTGGTAGAGCAATAAGTTTCATATATATGGAAAAAATATGATATGATATAGGACTTTTAAAAAATCTTGGTATATAAGCAGTACAATTTACTCATTTTTGTTCAATACGCTGCACCTTGAAAGTATTCAAATCGTCGACTTTTAATAATTTTAAGTAAAGAATTGTAACTTTTTTTTATTCAAATATTTTTTACATGCATTCAAATACATTTACTATCCAATCAATGCTTACAAAATCCGTTATAAGCTTTCATAATTTATTTTTAATATTTATCTTTAACACTAACCTTACATTAATTTAAATATTTTGTGCATATTCTGAAATTTACTTGGACTGTAAACATTTTATCTTAGATATAAATGAAGTTGTGGGATTTATTTCTGTCAATTAGTACGTTGAAAAAAGATGCTTAAAAGAAAAATCAGCGATAACAATTTTATATTTTTTTACTATAAACGCCTAATAACCTAGTGTTACATAAATTTGGTAGAGATTCATATTTCTAAATATTTTCCGCTATGTAAAATTCATACCCGATAATTGGAAATATATTCAAAGAATGTTATTGGCAAAAAAATTAACCAAAATTTGAAAATTCCCAATTTTTGTACACAACACTTGAAGATCTAAATTAATGAATTAAAAAATAATTTAAACTATTTGACCAATTTATCCAGTTATAAAAATTTTGCAGAACATTAAGCTTTTTGTCATTAATCCAGAATAAATTTTATTGTATTTTGTTATACAGGACATTTATTTGCTATAAAATAAAAAAATCTTGTCAAAGAAAATTGGGACAAAAAGTAAATCTCTAATGTTATTGAATCAACGAACAGAGCTTTCGTTTAGAACCTTCAAAGAAACTTATATTCTTTGTAACTCAACGAAACACTAAACACAAAGGGAATCCTTTGTTATATTACTACAAAAAACTTCTATCAAGAAATATAAAAATTATCATTAAATTACCAAATCAAAAATCTTGAACATAGAGAAACTTGCTGCATATTATTATTGTCATTATATATCTTTTATCGATATTAAAGTTTAGAAGTAATGGACTGATGTCATAACTAAAAAACAAATATGCTGAAAAAAAAAGTTGCGAATACAATTTACTGTTGATACTTGTACAGTATTATTTATTATAGGAAGGAGAAGGAGCTATGAAAAACTACGCACTATGCCTTTTGTCGGTTATCTTAAGCTTGTTTAAATTTCCATTTAAATTTTGTATATAGCTCTGGCTTGTTTAAATTCTATGTATAATTTTTAATAAATAATTTACCATAATATGCATATATAGACTGAATGAATTACTTAGATTAGTGATGAACTCAAACAAAACTCTTATTAATTGAAAACAAAAACTTAACCTGCTGAAAAATTATATCAAAATGTCTAGATACTCTTCGAGCCTTTTGTTCCGTATTTGTCTATAGGAAAATAACATACGAGCGCAGTAGTTTAACTAAATATATATGTGAATATTTCTAAAAAAGGGCACTAGGAGTTAATGAATATTTTGGTCTTTATATGCTTTTAGTCGTTTACAGTATATTTAATTATATTGGGCCCATAGCTTGTAATAAATCGTATAGTCTTGAATGGTCGCAGCCGTCGAAAGAAACACAGAAGGCAAGTGAGCTAATAGATTTCCTGTATGCAGAACTTCACAGCACTACTAGAAGTATATATTGAAAACTGGGAGTATATTCGTTAAGATTTTCAGTATTAAAGTAAAAAAAAAGTGATATTAAAAAGAGGTTCGTAAATAAATTACATTTCCTTTCGTTCCGTCCTACTTACTTTTATAAGCTATCTTAGAAATTGTCACCGTATTAATAAACAACTATTTTAATGATACGTCGATAAATAATGTTTATAAAAAATTTACATCTCAGGATTACCTATGGTATGAATAATAGAAATATAATGAGTAATATAAAACCCAATTAGCAGTAACAAGACCATCCTTTGTCCTAATAAAATATATGTGGATTAATTGATAAGATAACATTTTTAGAATTCCGTAACTCAAAAGGAAAAAGGAACCCCCACAGGATTACTTAATTGTTCGTATGTCAGTTTGCCAAGATTTTTTTTTCGGAACATTGTGGAGTTATGAAGTTGAAATTGATATGGAATGCTTAGGTCTGCGGCTTCTTGGAGCTGTAAAAAATCAAGTATCTTAATCAACTCAATCAAGAAGAACCCTAAAAATATGGTCATTTATGCCGCATATTTATGACACTCGCACATAATGCAAAACCTATAGGTTACTTTCTGTTGACCTGGAAACATGAAATTTGGCGAGAAGTAAGGTTTGAGACTTTACTTCTCATGTAAATGAAAAAGCGCATGTAAATAAAAAATCCAAAAGATGTTAATTTGTAGTTACATCACAAAATAAACATATTTTTTTTAAATATGCCTTTATGAAAGATGTAGTAGGCAATGTATTTTCGTTCTAACTAATAAAAATGTTGTAAGTTGATTAATAGAAATTTTACATACAAAGAAATATTTATAAATACCTAAATATATATGGAACACTCGTAGTGCGAGTTCCTCTAGTGCTCAACAGGTTTCAACTTTATAATTTTTCTCTCAATTTTACTAAAAACTACTTCTCGTCTTATTTGTTTAAATTTAATTATGCGAAAGCGAAGTGCGGAAACAATTTCACTTGTTTGATATTCTTTTATTGCATGTACAAACAAACGCGAGGCTAATCAAATCGCAAATGTGTATTTCCTCATTAAATATTAAATACATAAATTTATCTTTCCTCACAACAACGAAACAACGCAAGTTCGGATGAATTGAATAAATTTGAGCAATGACTAATATTGTCTCCGTCAACAACCACATCACACTCGAATACAGCTTTCCTTCTTCCTCTGAAGGTAGTGGATGTCAACAAATGAAATGTGTTTCGAAATCTCAGTAGTAATTTTAAATTATTTTAAATGATGTCTTGTGCTAGAGTCGCATTCGCTACGAAATCCTGACGATACCTTTACGTGACATTTCCGATTTTTTTCCAGTTTGTATAATATTCTTATACTTATATTTAACCACTATTAGATTATTTAAGAATATTGCTTAAAATTTTGTAAAAAATACTCAATGAAATGCGTTTTTTTTTAAATTTTTAAGTATTCACATCAATACTTCAACGTTCTCCCTAATGTACACTTTTTGATAAGAATACCTATCAATTGCAAATTGTTTGTATTTTATTTCTCCTGTATAAATGACAGCTATTGAGAAGTTACATGCCGAATAGCATTTGTAACAGTAACCATTCTTTTATCTATGTTTGTCGATAATATTTTTACTTTCCTGTCGGTTATTAAATATTCATACGGCAGGTTTTTGTTGTCGATTACACTTGTTATTTTAATCACAATTCCAGACCCACGAATCGAGTGTATTCATGGCCTGGGTCTTCCTTAAGACTACTACATACGCTTTTCATTCCTAAACATAAAACCATTTTTTACAAATATTTTTTACTGTTCCTGCCATTAAGTTATTTAAATTAGGCCCCGATGTTGGGAAAAACTGGTCAAACTAATCAATCTTGTTCTTGCTCGCGTATAAACATAGGCATTTTTTTGTATGTCATTGTTACTTTATTACGATTAATTTTTTGTATTTTTTTTGCTATATTTTTTTTAATAATGGCTATTTTTTCGTTTGTCTTTTATATATTATATTTTATGATAAAAACTGAAATTATTTAATAATATTTTATTTTTAGTCTACGTAGAGAGGTACAGTTTTCATTAGTAAACTTGTAGCAAAAAATTCGTAATGTCTTTGTTACTTTCAGTGCATCGAAGTAAAAAGATGAATTATTTGATATCGCTTAATAAAATTAATTGTTAATTTCTGGTGAGTTACCAAACAGCAATATTGCCATGCTTTCTTAAATACAATGGAGTTGAAAGCTTCCCGGTATCTCATTAAAACAAACTTCATGATCTGAATTCAAACCGATATCATAACAAAACACAGCAAATAAATTCTAAGGGACCTTCCCACGTCCTGAGAAAGTTTGAATGAGATATTCAACATTTGGTTCATTTAAATGCGTCTAGACTAATTAGTAAAATCAAGCTTCACAAACAATATATTTGAGCTTTAATGAGTTTAATTCGCTTTTGTATACTTAATTCATTTCAGGAATTGTAAATATTTGAAAAACAGTTATAACAATATACTTAGTAAATTCATATAATATTTGTATTGTAGATACGCTAATTAAAATGAAGATGAAATCGAAAATAATTTTTTTTTGCGTTCAATTATTTATTTTGAACGAAATTAATTAGAAAAAGTTAAAGTATTAGGCATTCATTTAAGTATGAAGGTATCGTCACGATTTATATAAACACATTGTAATTATCTGCAAATATTTCGTGTATGTAACTTTAGACACATCTCGATGCAACAAACTTCGAGAAATGTTACGAGAGTGTTAGGTTTTGAACAAATAATATCCACACATATTTTATATGATTTTATTGAGACGTGAGAGACGTCCCTCGGTAGTGGTAACTTTAGATAATATCAATCTTGTACGACTCATGGTAAATACTGATAAGAGCGACCTATCAACAGATTCGGCAAAGTTAGGCATTGTAATGAATCAAGCGCTTAATATTCTATAAACATATATGCGTCTGAGAGCTTTGAGATAGTCATCATTTTTAATCAACCACCTAATATTTTAATAAATATAAAGGCGTCGGAAAGCTTTGCAACAGTTGAATTGCACCGAGTGAAGTTCAAGAGATCCATTGCGTTACTTGGCGTCGCAAAATGTTAGAAAACATTGATATAGGTTACTAAAATGCTTTATTCAACATCGTTACAGGTGATAAAAGATGCATCTACTATTGCGCACTCGATACAAAGAAGCTGTTTCCGCATTGGGTATTTTCTTCTGAAGGCTTACCTGGAAAGGTCAAGAAAGGGAGCAGTGCTGGGAAAAAGATCACCACCTCGTTTTTCGGACCGACGAGTAATTATGTAACAATTGTTCTGAAAAAAAATGAATAATTAACTTGGTCTGGTGTACCAGCAGCTATTTGCCTTGTGACTTGCTAAAAGTGCGAGAACATTGCCCTCGCACTAGCATTCTTCTTCATTGCGCCCCTCGACCAGAAGAATGACCGAATATTTGACTACATCGGATATAGAAATAATGGATCATCAGCCAGCAGACCCCACCTCGTATCGTCAAATTTCTATTTATTTTCAAAGATAAAAGAAAAATCTCAAGAGGTAATTTTTCTCTAGGCCTTCAAAAAGCCGTGGAAAGGAGTTCAAATGACAGTGGATTGACTGCGTCAAATAAAATGATATAAAGAGTGCCATTGAGACTATTTCGAAAAATAATAAATAAATTACAAACTTGTTAATTGATTCCATTTTTCAAGTTCTAAGAACTTTAATGTTATCACTTGTACATATTTCGATAGCAATAACGAATATTTATCTATTCATATCATTATTTTACCAATTTAGCAGTGCTATGATAAACTAGTGATATTTAATAGAGTGGTATAGGTGAAATACATTTAACTTAATAGGTTTGTGTAAGTGCACTTTGGTGAGAAATAGCCTTTATTTTTATGGCCAATAAGTATGTACATATAAATGAGAAAGATTACTTACTGATGTATTTTTCCTCAATTTAGTTTAGAAAAGCAATTTAAATTGTGCTTTATTTATTTCAATTAATGTTTCATATAAGTTTCAGTTTATATTTTTGTATTGATGACGTAAAAAGAGGTATTAGTGATTCAAGTTATCGGATAAATAATAAAATTTTAACACGTTCAGTGCAGCATGCGATTTCAAAGAGAGATTTTAGAGAAAAATTAGATATTCTTAATTGTGATATTCATAAACTATATAATCATAATTTGAAGCCTTGAAAAATACGGCATATCCATTACGAATTGCTCTGTATATTAACTGCTCGGTATATCTATTAAAATGTATTTTTACAACTACCTAAAATAAAATAAAATCGCAACATTGTCATTGTTTAGAAATTAGAAGTGATATATTCAGTTTTATTATTTGGTGATCTCAGTTTCTCAGCTGTGCAATATTTTTTAGTAGTGGAAAGTCTTACTACACGGTGAAGACAATTATTTTTTCTTTTTTTTATTTTGAATGTGGTATTCGATTTAAATTACTTATTATGGCAATGTCATCTCTAATGAAAAATGTTTATTTAAATAAAATTTCAAATATTTACAATTATGAAGTTTTATTTAAACCTAAATATAAAAAAATTTAATTAATCCCGAACTAGATTAATTTTTTAAAATTAACAAATAAATGATACTTATTATAAATACCCTGAATTTCAATGGGACAATAGTGATTTATTTGAACAGCAGAGACAGTAAGGTGATGAACATTAACATTTGAAATGAAATATTTTTTAAATAAGTGGAAAACGTTTGAAGTTTACTTTTATCGATTCTTTAATATAAATGTAAATAAAGAAGTTTATTTTTTTGTTTGACAATCGCGTAGATACTTTTAAAACGATTAGTCTAATATTTTGCCTAAAGAATGTGATAGAATAGTTCGACCCACAGGCAAAGAAGAGAAGAAAAAGGAAAGAAATTTTCAGAAGAGTAATTTTGTGGAAAGAGGTAATTCATAATGTTTATTTCAAAAAATTTCGCTATTTAAAGGAATCAAAATGAAAACGTAGTTTTTTTACTAACTTGAGTTGGAGTGTACTTATTTTACTAAAATTATTTTGCGTATCAATGACGTAATTAGAGGCGTTCGTGACTCAAGTCATTGGCTAAAAAAAAAACAAGTTTAATAAGTTCAGTGCAGCCTGCGACTTTCAAAGTAGTAATTAGTATTTAGTCAAATATTGAACATTAAATTCCAGAAAGCTTTCAAGCTTTATAAAAGCTTTGTAGGATAGGAATATTTGACAACCGGAGATTACCAGCTGGTACAAAGGACTTCCTTTTGAAACTTTCATATTTCTTGAAGGTATACTTCGGATATACCGGGTTCTGGTTTTTCATTACCGGAATTGATTTAATATGAAAAATAGTTTTACAGGTACAAATTTAATTAGGTGTTGTCTGATATAATTTTGTTTAGTTTCATGTTATTTAATTTAAGAAAAAAAATAAATAATTTTAAGCCACAAATGTATACAAGTTGAATTATTTAATCGATAGCTTTACTTTTAATAGCTAATTGACCTTGTTTTTACTCTAAATATACAAATTTTATTAATATACCAATGTATTAATTATTATGTAGTTGTTATTTATAAAAACCTATTTCATAATGGAAAATATAAAATTCTTGTTCTTTACTTTATCAAATCGTCAAAAAAACTTAATTTTCAACAACAACCATCGCAGATGAATTCAGCAATTTAATGCTATTTTCAGTTTTGGGGAAAAAAGTTTTTTAAAATAAAAACCATTTAACATGTCATTGTGAAAATAAACTATTGTGATTTTTAAGTAACAATTAGACGAAAGAATAGTCAAAATCTATAAACAATCATGACCTAGAGTGTGTATTCACACTTTACGTACATACAGACAAATTAACGGCGACGCATATTTTTTTTAAGTTTAGATCATAAAAAATTATATTAAAAATAATTTTAAAATGGTGCATTTTATAGGGGAAAATATCCTTTCTCTTTCCATGAACATAAATTTACAATTGATTACTTTTACATTTATAATAATTATATTGCCCAACTCAAGGATGCTAATCGGAAATAAAGCACATACCAAAATGTTTTCGGGTATAACGTATTGAATAATATGAAACGAATAATATAATTATCAATATTGTGGCAATTATTTTGGAAGTTTTATGCAAATCAATAATTAACAAAAATTTATTTCAATAGAGTCATTAACTTTTAACAGTTAATTTGGAGGCGGCAATGAAAGACTTCTAATGATTCATTCAATTAATACAAAGTATCTTTTATACTTGTATACTAATCGAATGCCCATTTTGTCAGAGCCTTCTATTAGCAGTCATCGAGTAATTACCATTAATGTAAATGACAACATTTATGACACAAATTCTCCGACATTGATGGTATTCAAATTTTTCTCGACGAATAGTTGTAAATTATGTAAAAATTAAAAATCCATCTGGAACATAAACCAAATTGCGAACGCATTCCAACCACACGTAAAATTACAAAAATGTTCACGATATAAAAGGAATAGCGTAGAATTCCCACACGCCAAAGAATATTGCTCAGTTCTCCTTCAACCGCTTTATCACAGCGCCACCCAATTACAAGAAACCGACATTTTTACAACCAACAACAGGCTTCTCACCCTGTGTCGCTCAAATAAAGAAACGTCGCAGCTGAGACGTATATTCACTCGCCGAATGAATAAATTACTTCAAATGGAATCGTCTTTTATATTTATAACAGTTTACCTCCACACCCTCGTTCAGCATGAAACTCTTTCGCGAGGATTTTTTCACGCGTTTCTTTGATTAACTTTTTTAGGGAATAAGGCTGTCATATCTAAGAAGCTAGGGTAATAGATAATAGTAATGATACAGACAATATCTCAAATAGGAAAACATGTCGGGGTTGGTGATAAAATCAACCAAGTGCGAGTCAGAACCCGCTTAAAGCAGCCTTCTTATATTTTCTGTGTTTCTATATTTTTTTCCCGAGTCGGTGATAGAAAGTTTAATACTTCAGAATAAGTGCTGTTTATTTTTAATAGTATATTCGTTCTTTCACCCAGCAAGCTACAGTATTCAACAGTAAACCGAGAGTCTCATTGTGCATCGCTTATTTCCCTCGTCTTGCACAGAATAAATGTGATTTTATAACTGCACAAAATCGAAAAAAAATTACGTTAACGTTTAATTTTATAAGTTACAAATGCATAATTTTTTTTAGTTTAAATTTTGTTTATAGTGGTTCAAATCAGGCTTATGAAGTTCTCACAATTTCCACAAAAAAAATATCATGTGATTCCATTATTTTAAATGTAAGGAAAACTTTGAATGAATCTTTAAAAAAAATATTTGTGTTGTATATACTTGTATGTAATACGTCTATTTAATATTATTCTATTATTTAAAGAGGTGCATAAATTCAGAAGAAAAATTATTATATTAAAAATATTATCAACTAGTATATAATTTTGTGGTATATATCGTATGTGACTTAACAACCATGTATTTTTAATATGACACCGATACTGTGTCTGATTTAATTTTACAGAGAAATAGTATAAAGTAATTAGATCTGAAGATCAAATGGAACCATCTTTTATATTTAAAAACCGTGAGTAGTAAAGGCAATCGGTACAAAGGATTAATATGAAAAAAAAACATAAAAATTTCATAAAAAACGATTTTCTTCGGAAAGAATTGATTTCCTTTATTTTGATTGAACTTGTTTAATCAGTATATTTACTTTACTGATGAATTGCAACTGGCAAAGGCCTAAACCACATACCAACTCATAAATTTTGCATCTTTATCTTTTATATAAACTTAATATAAAATTTGTTATTCATGCAAGAGAAGGGAAGTACAAAGAAGTATTGCTGTGAATAGGGAACGATGTGCCGGTTTTGCTTCATCGCGGCTAATTAATTCTGAAATGAAAAAAATGTTTATTTATGCACACAAACACATAGGTACCCGTGCACAATTTTGTATGTGTAAACATAGATAAAATCCCTTTAAATTTTATTTTTAAAGATTTAAAACAGAAAACAAAATGGAAACCTATTCAACGGCACGGCATGTGATGTATTAAAAAAATTATTTCCAAATTCACACCAATGAAATACAAACTTAAATTTTCATTATTCGGACAAAAGAAAGTTTTTGCATAAGGTATGTCATTTCGTCTAATATATATTCACTACACATCTAGGCTTATAACTTACCTGTCCAATATCGCACTAAAATAGGTGAGTCACAGGAAGGCAATTACTACACCGACCTTTAATTTTTAAATATTCTGTATCCACCTTTACCATACAATTTAAACAGAGGAGAAGTATTTCTCTACAAGACTTGCATGCGATCGGGAAGAAATCCTCGTTCAATTATCCTTTTCATACTTTCAGCAGCAAAGTAATTTATGTATATATATATATATATATATATATGTATATATATATATATATATATATATATATATATATATGTAATTATATCCACTTATTTTTAATTCTTTTATTGTGAAAGTAAGTCATTAACAAAGTCGTATTAAACACAGGTTTTCTTCGTGGTAATGTATCATAATGTCCTTTGCAGGTTTAATTTCATAAATATAAGGTAATTTAAATATAGGCGTTATTTTAAATTCTGATTTTCATCGCGGAACTATTAAAATGCAAAGAGCTTGGATGACTCACTTTTGATTTGCCGACGATGTGATTATGAGATAGTCGCTGACGTATGCTGAGTTTTCCAACACATAGGAATTAGTATTAACAGGAACAAGATAAATATTACATTTAACATCAATGTCGCACCTTTATCGTAACATATTGGAATGGCGCTCTCGAAGTTACTGATCATTACCTAAACCAAAGATAAGACTAATTGTATAATCAGGTAAATCCGTGCTGGGTAGTTTTGGGCTAACTTCACCATACTCAACACACTTTTAGCAGACTTTTGTTTTCAGTTTAATATCTAAAAATGAAATCCTTCAACCAGCGTGTATCGCTAGTGACCACCTACAAAAATGGGACAAGTTTTCTTATAATCAACTTGGTAAAAAACCTCCAAGTCTTTTCCTCTTTCAATACTAAATACTAAGTATATTGAAGAGATCGAAATAAGAACTAAAATTACTGACATATCTTGCAGGATTGGCTAAATCAGACGCAAAATGGATAACGATTTGAAGAACGTTCTCAAATGGTGACAGTCCGGGTAGGCTATGCTCCGATTCTACCACAAACATGAAGATGGAGAATATGAAAATTTATACAAGACTTACTTTTTTGGCGCTAGATATTTTCCTTTCATGCCAGATCTTTGTGATTAAAGGTATGGCTTATACTCGACAAATTATTGAAATATATTTTTAAATTACGCTTTGCTTAGAATTATAATTCTTTGTGATGGTGCGTAATTTTAGGTGAATGAAATTATAATATTTTTATTATATTCAGTAAAATATAACACTGAAATGGAAAACATGAAAGTAAACCACTTTAACAAGGAAATTTCATTTGCTTTGACTAATGGTACTAAGAGTGAGTTCTATATCAAACCCAGCTTCAGTTCCTCCCCAAACTACAATTTGTTGATGATTATTTGGTGTACTATTTTAGTATTTAGAGAAAGTCTAACTAAACTGAACGTAGTTAAGCTTTTACTAAGCAAGTACCTAGCAAAATTGAGTGAATAAAATATGGACTCCATTTTGTGAAATAGAGCCAATAAATCATGTGTACATATATTATTTATATACAAGTTGTATGTAAAACTGAGTTTTTACTTTAAAATTTAATATTCGCATGTTTTGTGCAGATAAACACGTAATGAAAAATTATTAGCCATTAATTTATTACTAATGATTCCGTAGTTATTACTAATGATAATTTAATTAATTCCTTAATGTGTGCCATGCTCTTCTGGGTTACTCACAAGGTATACACTCTTTTGACGGTGCTGCGCATACCACGGAGCCGGGATCGATTCCCGGCCGTTCGTCGAACGGGCCTGGACTAGTGTTATGGTTGGCTGTAAGAGATTGCTTTTGTAGTAATAAGTCCACCGTATGTGTCAATTCCACACAGAATAGTTATTTATTTATGTATTTATTTATTTTAAAGTAAATAAATATATAAATAAATAACTATTCTGCGTGGTCATTTTCCTGCAATAAATATGTTGCGATTATATTTCTTTATTTAAATATTAATTTAGTTTTTTATATTAAGCCGTAGGTAAGCTTTTACTTTTCCATTACTTTTATTTATTAAAAATAGATAACAAAATATATTTTTAATGCCCAATATCTTAAAATATATGTTTTAAAAAGATCTCAGCAGAACAATTTTGTTTTCATTTAATCATCACTCTGCACAATTTATAAAACCAATTATTGCCTCGTGAAGATTTAAAACGGAAACTTGAAAAATTAATAAAATATTATTACTTTTTATTAATTTTTTCTACTAAGGACTTAAAAGTAAGTTATTTTCTACTTCCTTTAAACTACTATTTTTTACTCAAGTTATTTTCTACTCAAGGAAAGGTCCGCCAGTCGACAAATAGTTTCACAAAAATTTGTAACAAGGCTTTGAAAATCTTAATGACGCAAATTCTGAAGTCTAAAGGTATTGTATAAAACAGCTGATACCATTTATAAGCACCTTTTTTCTTGTTTTTCCGAACATTTCTTTTTCCGTCGTGTTGTTTTATTACCCTGGGTTATTGGCTATGTACCTATTTTCCGTCCTTCTTGCTTTAGATTTCTAATATTTAGATGTTACAAGAAAACGTTGCATATAATTTGGCCTTGATATTTTACTCTCATCGCACCCAAAAAAGTTTCACTTCAAAAGTATTGGAATTGTTTTTAGCTCATAAAATAAAATTTTCTTATAAGATATTTTTTATACAACTTATTCTTTACTACTTATGTATCTAAAAACGCTGGCTATGAAAATTCTTTACAGCACAGGTTCTTCTCCACTATCCCTCCTCCCTAGCGATTATTTTTGTAAGCTATTTAATAATGAGCAATAAAAGTATTCTCCGCTTTGTGTGGAAATCAAATAGCGTTTAACAATCATATTATAAATTTACAACTTTCAATATCGGACGTGGAAGTAAATTTGTTGGATATTAATTTGGCTTTTTAAAATATTATGTAGAGATTCAAATAACTTACCTATAATGGATTTCATCGAAATCTACGTGAACAAAGTATTTCCCTTGCTCGAAGACTTTACGTAGTTGACAAAATTCTTCATTTCCAAAGTGCCATTTCTTTGGCCTGTTTATTTTTCAATTGATCAATTTTGTTTAAGATTCTCGCAGACCTTTAGACATTGGAAATCATATGTACATAGAATGAAACTTTTTGAATAACATAGTAACATTTTATGCTATGTAATCTGATACACTTTAAGTTTTATAAGTAAAAAAATATTAAGGAGAAAACCCTATAAATCTTTTGCAAGTTTATAAATAAGCTGTGATGAAGTGCAAGCCTGCTCTTGTTCAGATCAAACTGAAATTTGATAATGAACCCAAGGAATTCAGTATACTTTTTAGCTATTACTGCGCAATGATAACTGAAATATATATAAACGAGGACGAAAGCATATCAAATACCAAGAACACCATTTGGATCAAACTTGATAGTTTACACAATCATATCACCATATGAAAAAGAATAATATTTGGTTAAAGCGTGCAGCAAGTATTTATCCGCACCGGAAAGCACTGTTTTTATGAAAAAAAGCTGCTTTCCAAAATTGGGGTCTAGCAAATAGTAAAAAATAGGCTTTTTCTTAGTAAAAGAAAAAATATATTTGAGCATTGCAAAAATGCACTTTAAATATAATTTTAATTAAATTTATGAAAATGATAATACGAATAATAAACTATACACACATTCATTAGATAAACGATTAAAATAAATGTGTATTTAATTTTAGAAAAAAAAACCTACTTAAACTTTTAACAAATGGTTTACATTATTTAGACCGATATTAAAAATTTCATAAACACTCCTGAATTTTTTCAACTTGAGATTTTTATTACGTAACACGAGGATTTGGAGGAAAGTGTTAAAAAAAGTTGAAGTCTTCATTAATAAGACTCTAATCAATAGTATGAAGTAGGAGATTTTTTGACGTCCTACATAGAGGAATTTCCTGTGATTGCAGAAAAACATTTGGGTCGAAAGTATATATTATTGTTTGCATTTTATCATGTTGATAAACCTTGTTTTCAAATGGCGTCTGTGGATTCTAGTAGAAGTTTGCACTATTGTTTATTGATCTAACTATGGAAAGAAAATCCTATTTCGGGTAATTTGGAATAAATGACAATAACGTCGCGATGAGAATGGGATCCAAAATTGTATCGGAAGGAACCACATTTTTCATTCAAGTTATAATGATGGCATCAAGAAAAATTTGAAAGTGAAAGACGCGATAACAATTGAATGTTTTTTTCCTCACAACTTTCTCACAAAATATTCTAAAAAAATAATTTAGGAAATTGTTTAGTGTCACATTTGTCTGGGTATTGACCGTAGCATAAAGAGTGAAAGTTATATCAGTAATCATCTAGTGTTATCTCTTATTATATTCTTATTTTACCTGTTAGGATACTATAAAATATATCCATAAACAAATTTAAAAATGTACACATACCCTTGAAGAGTAAAATAATGGGGGACGAAGGACAGATCATATTGTAAGGATATTCATTATTTTATTGTCAATTAAAATTTAAGTTGAGAAACTGAATAGCAAATAATACAATATATTTGTAGATGTAATTATAATATTTGTAAAACAGTAAATATTACCTACAAAATTAAATTATTGACTAAGGAGTGAGTATGCCATAATCACCGAAACGTGGTATTAAATATAAATGATTGATGGCACAGAATCATGAAATAATTTTGAATTTTAAAATACAATGTATTTAAAAATTAGAAATTATTCCTGAATTCTTTTATACTTATTGGATGAAGAAACAGTGAGTCAATTTGGAAATTTTACGTATATTATTTTGGTCAAAAATTTCACCTAAATTATTTTTATATTCTTTCACTGCATTATAAAGACCCATTCAATTTATTCCATTTTCTTATTTTGCTTCCTGGTTTATAAATTTGCCTCGCTAGAGTTTAAACTATTTTGGCTCTATTTACTCTGACAAAGTGTGGATTAACATGCTCTTAAATTTCAACGATTTAATAAATATGCACTAATAACGGTATGAAATTATCATTATGACACTTGCTAATATATTTCTATGCATTTCTATGCAATTGGGACCACTTTTTAATAGATTTTTTTCTAAAAAATTTATTTGATTAGTAATTTATATGATCTCTATGTCACTTACCACACATTTCGTAATTACTTTTAAGATTATATTGGCAAACTTATTGGAAGATTATTTTTTTTATAATTTAAAAAATGACTAAAGATTTTGTAACAAATTCATATAATTTATAAAGTAAATCGAAACATTTATATTGAAATATCACTTAATTGATTTGGTAAAAACTTGTTTTGAATATATTTGGCGTTAATTTTGTAGAAATTCATTATTCACAATTAAATGAAACTACGTGATTTAATATTATTTCCACTTTTTTTTAATTCTTTACCACGACCTAGGTTTCGTTGTATTACAACATCTTCAGGTGGACTATTAGCATCTTTGCTAGCCCACCTGAAGATGTTGTAATACAACAAAACCTAGGTCGTGATAAAGAACTTAAAGAAAGTAGAAATAATACTAAATCACCTAGTAGAGAGGATGAAATAAAGTTAGTTTAATAGTTGAAAGAAAACAAATAATATTTTATGAATATTTTGAATGGTATATAAAAGTATTTTCTGAAAATTTATATGTACAAAGGCAAAAAGTAAATTGTCCAAAAATTCCCAGCTGCCTGCTCGTAAACCTAAAATAAAATACGTTTTTAACAATATTATATTTCTAAAATGTAATCATATTATCCACTATATTTTTCACAAACATAAAATATAATGATTATTTGTAAAATTTTAAGTTTTAGGATAATCGCTATATTGTTCCTATAATCATCCATTCAGATTATGCCAACCGTGTTTTTTAATGATTTATCGCCCGGAAGTTCCAAAAATAAGGGTGGGGTTTGGTGACATCATATTTTTGCATGTTTTTTATAAAACTGAAATTATGAAAAAAAATATTATTGCTTCGTAACGAGCACTTTCAAATAATATATCAATAGATATGTAAAATTTAAAAAAAGTAAGTTCTCTAATTGCCAACTTTTATGTTAATGCTTTTTCGATTTCTTCAAGTTTGGATTTTAATAAGTCGAATTCTTTCCGCATTAAGTCATTGATTGACTTTAAATTTTCTATAGCTTTGTTATGATTTCCATGTCGCTTACCACACATTTCGTAATTATTTTTAAGATTATGTTGGAAAAATAAGAGACTATATATTTTTATAAATTAAAAAATTACTGAAGAATTTGTATCAAATTCATATAATTTATAAAGTAAATCGAAACCACTATTATTACCTTTAGGCAATCTTGTTCGCCAGTATGGAAGACCGACCGAACCCTTGTGTGGCGCAATTTTTTCTTTAATTGCATTTAATTCGGTTTTAATTGAGCCAATACTTTTTACATCAATATGAGTCATATAACGCTCAAAGTCAATCGGAAATATTTCTGATTTAATAAATGATGACGGTGATGCTTTTATTTTCGTATTCTGCCGGATTCTACATCTTGGATATTTTCATTTACTTTTGTTCATTGGATGATTTTTTTAAAAATCTTTTTCAGCCCTTGCAATGCAAGTGTAATGAAATTTTAATGTATATTTAGCATATTTTAAGCCATCGGCATCCTGGCAGTATTTGGAACAATTAGAGCAGTTCATGGTGGATTCATCGAAATAAATTATAATGGAAATTTATAATGGTATATATAGAGTGATTGTGTGCACTATGTATTATTCTCAATTATATTGTGCCATGTACCGATGACTTACTATTAATAATTACAACGTCAATATCAACGTGTTTATTTTTCAATTATCTGAGTCTTTAGTGGTCAATATAATACAATAGATTGATGTAACTATATAAGTTGCATAGTCAAAGTTTCAGTTTATTAGTTTCCTTTCTAGGAAGTGTTATAAACAGGATTTCAATTTTGGCTGAAGTTAATTATGTACTTTTTGCAATCTGTGTGTAATTAAAAACAAGATGATAAATTAGCAAACTTGCTAATAGTTACTTCTGAGGCCTGGATATGTACAGCTGCTTCTTCAGGTCAATAGACATTACAGTTTTACTTGTAGAATGGCAACGACTCGCAACTTCCTTCTCAGCACTTTACCACTGTTGATTGTTATTTATACCCGAAACTTATGATATCTTAATTAGTAATAACTAATATCACTTTCGAATTATACTTGATAAATTAATATTTAGATTCAATATAATAATCAATTGATTTCAAACTCCTATTAAACGATAATCAATAGAAGAATAGACAAAATAATATTATGAAAAATGAAAGTTCGTGTAACGGAATGACGTCATGCCACCACGTTATACTTGTAAGTCTATGTTTATGTTTTTTATTTTCATTCTAGGTAAGAAAATAATAATATTACTGACAAATTTAGATTTTTCAAGATTGTATATATACATTCAATCAATTATGTAACAGAGAACAAAGATCTGACCCTCAATCGATCGGAAATATAAAAAAAAATGTATACGCGTACATACATATATATAGATATATATATATATATATATATATATACATATATATATATATATATATATATATATATATATATATATATATATATATATATATATATATATATATGTATATATAACTCCAGTCGAAATGATTATAAGCAAAATATGGAGACAAAATCGTATTATTGTAATATTGCTTCTATGGCAAAAACCTAATGTGAAAAGTTTGACAAAATAATGGAAAAAATATAGTTCGGATATTATAACTAAAATTTTTCGCTTTACTTTTTTTTTAATACGACAGCAAATATTAAGCCTGTATTCATAGTATCAAATCTGACCTATCTATAAACAAAATATCAATAAAAATTTCCTCACAATATTTGTGAGAAGAATAGCTGAAATATGGAAAGAATTTTAATTTAACAATATAAATGGTAGATAAATTATTGAGCAGCTCCTTTTAAACTAAAAAATAAGTATTGTAAATATGATGGCTTTCAACAATACTCAACCCTACACCACAGGTTATGATTGAGATATAATTATTTGAGATTACGACCAACCAATGGTTTAAAAAACAATATTAGGTTTTTATAGATAAATAGCACAAAAATAATACATAGCAATACATAGCACAAAAATTAAGTGATTTCCAAAAGAAATAAATTCTTCTTTAGAACACACCAATATTGGTATATATCTTAGCTTTATATCTGTTCGTTAATTTTGCTACAATGAAAACTGTTAACAAGTTATGAATTATTTCCAAAAAATATTTAAGATTTAATAAAAAATAACTGAGCCGTGGCGTAAGCCGCACAAAAAGACGAACTAATGATTTTTTAATTTAAAAATAATGCTATGTTCAAAATATTATTTCTTAGCATTAGAAGTGTTACGATGCAGAGAAGTAAAAAGATGGCATGGAAAGAAAGAAGTTTTATCATTATGATAGATAGATGCAGTCTTACATTATGCTTTCATCTATTATTTATTTATCTACATTCACTCTTCTTCAAACTCTTTAAATCATATTCCAAGAACAAAGCAATATTCGTTTCCTTAACATGGATTTTATTTATTAAAAATTTCATGGAGATGAGTTTAGCAAAGGAAGCGTGAAAACGAGATTAATAAAGAGACGAAATTATTTTCTCTTTATGATATTAATAGAGATTCTTATATTCAGAAGAGGAATTAACACAATTTTTGAAAAGCGAAGTAATGTAAATCGTGTGGATTTATATTACTTCGCTTTTTTCTATCACAAATTATATTAGAAATGAATCCGTCAAAAAATGTAACTCTTTCGTAGATTGAAAATCGTTACATCCGACGTTTAAGCTTCAAGTAGTTAAATAACTTGGCGAAAATTCCACAAAAGTTAAACACTTGACATATGCCAAGTGTGTTATATATTTAAACAATTGTGATGAACGTTTATTAAGAAATTAATATTTAATTATAGCAATTATAAATAAGAAATTTAAGAATGTTTGAAAAAACTGTTAAAAACAATATTTTACATTGGATATCATAGACTATAATTTTTTCATCGAGCAACAATCGCTCAAATGGAACCATAATCATAATATAGTTTTAATCACTGATGTATGTACGAGTGCTTTATATTTATAACTTCTCGTTAATTGATCAGAAACATTTCCCATTCTGAGAGCGGAATAGTTGGAACTTTTCCAATGCTAAAGGGGCATATTTTAACTTTCTTTTTTTATTTGCGTCTTCAATTCACACTCACATGAAAATAGTAGTCGCGAAATCTGACATGGCAGAAGATACGGAAGTCTGATGAATGCATCGAGTATCGTTTATGCTGAGTGTAACCTGTGTAAGCTACGTAAACAAATATTGGAACTTGCGGTTGGGGGTTAAATGATGGATATGGCATGTTGCTAATTTTGCGTTTCACATTTTTAGGAACAAAAATTATATATATATATATATATATATATATATATATATATATATATATATATATATATATATACATATATATAATTATATTTTATATGACGAAACCTATTTCTTTTTATTTACTAAACTTATTTCTTTTCTTTTCTTAATTTTTTAGTTATTTTTCTCTATTTTATCTGCATGTAAACAAAACAATAAGTGTATTGAATACAATTGCAACTAGAATATCAGAAGATTTCATTATTGCAAAAAATATTATGAAAACTGAGCGTAATTATTTCATTTCAGTTATATTTTCCAAAAATATAAATCAATAAAGCATGACTTCTTCGATAATTCTTTTTCACGATATTTTTAAATGTACATTCTAAGTAATTAACTTAGCTGACGTGATCTAAGAAATTTTGACAATGTACATTTTGTACGTGGATTAATTTGCAGCCCGTTTACATCATTTTAAATTTAAATGATTAATTTTTAATAACTTTGAAATACCGATAAGTAATGTTTCTTTGTCGACTTATAAAAAAAAGTTTAAATTTTTATCATTTATCTTCTATCAAATTACCATTTAATCAATTGTCAACTTACCATTAATATAATTGTAGTTAAGTTCTAATATTTTTCTCCATTACAATATAATCAGTTAAGGGGAGAACAAATCACTTCAATCAAATGATATGATCAGTTAGTTCTGGTGTGAATCACAGAGAATTTATTCAACGCGCAAACCAACGTAATATTTAACGAAGGGGAAGTATTCACTATGCCTGTGATGAAGATTAACAACGCTTTTCACTTAACGATGATATATTATAGAATTCGATTAAAAGTAATTAATATGAAAAGAAAACAGATACCTCATGCTGAAAAATGATTTAAAATAATTTTACGTTGAAAATTACAAATTGGAACTCGAAGATTTACAGCAATAATGGTCTGAAAACGCAGGTACCTTTATGTGTCCTAGATAAATGTTAAAATCACTGAACATGTCAATTTCGCTTTCTTTTGCAACATTCAAATGCTACTGCTGCTGATGTTTCTATTCAAGTAAAAAAATGTAATATGACTATTAAAAAATTAATGTGAAAACTTACTACGTCTCATTTCAAATGAGCTTACTAACATCAAAATTTCGAGAAATTGTCTAACTCTAAAGCCTGATTTAAGATTTCATCCGTTACGACATTGTAATATTATTGATTGACACATTTCATACGACAATGTAATATTATCGATTGATACAATAATAGCCTCGCGCCTGTAAATATTCATTAAAATATAAAAGGTTTGTCGACGAATATAAAATAAATCGCTTATAGTGTGAGTGCGCAAATTATTTTTGTCCGCTCAAATTGAAACTAAGTTTAGGTATTTCAAAATATGATTAACTTTCTTTAATTAAAAACATAATTTCTAAATTAAGTCTATAAAGAACAGACGACAAGTTGTCATCGTATGTACACCATACTGAAATAAGGTCCATGAATGTTATCTATATTATTGCGGGATAGTAACTTTTTGAAAATAAACGCGCAACAATCTAGGCGAGTATTAACACCAAATGAAGAAAGGACATTTAGGAAATACACAAGTGACATATTTTGGTTCATAATACAATCTCGTGTCTTATGATTGTATTTCATTCTTTGTAATATGAAGACCGGTATAGGTATTATGTTTGAAACATCGGTGAAAAAAATCTTGTTTTTAAATTAGATTGCTCTTTTCATTTATATATATATATATATATATATATATATATATATATATATATATATATACATATATATATATATACATATATATATATAAACATATATATATATATATATGTATATATATATATATATATATATATATATATATATATATATATATATATATATATGTATGCATATAAGTATATCTTTGTTCAGTAAAGCTTTTGATAATAAACAGCACAATTATGTACAAAGAATTAGGTACGCAAAAGTACAAAAGTAAAATAGATTATTTAAAAACTTTATTTCGCTTCACACCACGAAGAACCTTCCACATTCGTATCATAAGGCTGTATGTAAATTATTAATACCTAGATAGGCTATTAACCTAAAAGCAAATTACGAACAGAACATGTAATAGGGTTATTATTATTCATGGCTCACGGTTATAACTCAAGCTAAGTCAGGTGAATTCTAAATTTCACTTACATCATCAAAAGACTTAAATTGCGGTCAACTGTCATTAAATTGTGGCTGTCGTCATGCGGCAGATATTAAAATTTAATTTGAACATACGATATTTACATAATGAAGGTACTTATAATTAAAATCTATAAAACGTATTAATATATTACAAAAACATTTGTAAGCTTCGAAGTTCAGAAGACAATACAATTAACATTATGCTACAGATATGTTATAATATCAAAATATTGGTGTGACATAATAGTAAATACGCCAAATATTAATATCAGAACTATTGTTTAAATGCTACCAAATAAATTTGGTGTTTAAAAAAACAGTTATGTACGTGTCGAAAAGCGCTAAATGCAGGGGAGAAATAATTGGAGCGGGGAGAAATATGCTTAATCCTTCGCAATTTTTTTTGTATCTCATGAAATCCATATCTATTAACTCAAATCATTTTGGTACATGTTATTCATCTAAAGTCAAAATCCTATGGTTTTTCATTGTCATTCATTTCTAAAACAATTTGTCGTTTTTGTCTGTAGTCTGACAATTATTTTTGCCTTCAAGCTTCTCTACAATCTGTTATGCTTCAATAGCCTCATTTAGCAGTTCTTGTTTTATTTAGCAATCTCCTATACTATCTGTATTGATGTTGAGATCTGCATTCATATATTTATGTGGCTGTGGATGTTGAACACGATTTTCTTAGTTTTATTCTACAATCCTTCATGTATTTTAATATTAATGAGGGTAGCGGATCGCCATAATCCGATGTCGTATATCCATGCTAGCTTCAGACTGGTTTCATGAGTAGCTTTGTAAATACTTTATATATGGATGAAAGTAGAAATTTTCATCTTGTTGACCAGTAAAAGTTTTAAAATTTATCTAGATACTATTTGTATTTGTTCCAGATATATAAAATGTTTTATGCAAACGAGTCATCCGGCAACTTGTATTTTTAGTGGTTTTTGCCCTAGGCCTGTGGTATTTCTTTGCTATATAATTTGATAATGCACAAATCCGCCTTCTGAATGTGAATAAAATATGTACTAATTTGTTTCGAATGGCGTTTATGCGTCATTGATTGAGCCGCACTTGGATATCTATAAGGTGACCTGTAAATTATATTACGCTGCGACCGGATATTTATGAATAGGCAATAGCACCGTGTTATCTGTGTGAGTAGTAGTATGTATAGATAGATGTATCGGTTGAAACATCTGCGATGAATATTAGGCAGAGTGTGCTACTTCTGGGATTCCGGATAAAATTTTGTTTATAGGAGAGTCTGCATTATATTTCAGTTCGTAAACTAGAATTTGAGAATTTGGTAATAAGAATGTTGTGGGACATCTTCATTTTAATTTTAAAAAAGAGGAGGTTCTTTATTCAACTAGTGTATTTTTTTGATTATTATTTGTGTATGTTTGCTTAAAATTGTTTGCTGGGTAAACTGATTTTCATAATTCTTTTTTTAAATGGTCCATGTTAATTCAAACAATTAGTTCAAACACAATCTTATATTTTGAAAAGAGTTTTTTTACTTTAATCCTTTGAAGAGTTCCCCAGAATATATCCGTTTCCGACCATATTTATTAAATACCACCTGGAAAGAGTGCTTAATGCTTCTTCTAAATGGTATTACGTTCTGATCAGTAATATTAAACAAAAGTATTTTTGAATTAACGTCTTCCGCCGATTTCGTTATTTTCCACTGCCTACAGTAGTCATTTTTCAAAAACTTTTCCCGACGGAGAGGATTTTTACTGACTTATTTATTGTATTTAAACATCAAGTAAACAGAGAATATCAGTCTCAGATATTTGCTAATATTTTTATATTAGCAGATTTATTTTTAATAATTTTTTTTTTATATTTTTATCTGGTTATTCTTAGAATCCCCACTAAACATCTTTTTAAGATATGTGATTCAATTTTAGTTTCGCACACTTCCGAATTTCTACCGCTTCAGTTACTTCCACGTCCAATTTATATCTTATGAGGCAAGAAGTTTAAATTAGACATAATAAACAGACATCATATTGTATTATATTGTATTTAACGTTCAAAAACTGTGAAACGAATAGAGATTCTTGAAGCTTACTTGGCTTTATTAATTGACATTCTACAAAGTCTGTGAAACATTTTTTTAAATAAAAATTATCGTTAGTATTTGTTTTCAAGGTGCAATGATCATTTTTAGTGTATCGTTCCTCAAAAGGAAAAAAAAGTCCATCTTTGAAAGCTCACTCAGTGTTCACCTATCTATATGCACATTTGTCAGTGCCATTTTTCTCAAAAAGCAGTTAAGAAGTTTGATATATATATATATATATATATATATATATATACATATATATATATGTACATGTATACATGTACATAAAGAAAAAAATGTAAGTATTAAGACTCAAAATCATTCATATGACAATTTTAGAGTAGATAAAGTGATCGATTTTTTTGATCTTCTCGTGTCCATATCATTTGAAAGGTCGACTCGCAAGGATTCCAAACACAGAGTTAGGGAAAGTTTATGTAATCTTTGTTCAAAAATTATAGTAACTATTCCCATTTTCATACTTTCTAAGAGTTTTACGTTTCTATGTCTCTAAAACGTTTATGAATTATTATATTTCAAAAATGAAATATAAATTGAAATTTCATAACAAAAAACATATTTTATTGTGCAGATTTTAGAACAACGTGTCATTTTTGTTCTGAAATAAACGTCTTAATTATGGGTAAATCTTACAATACGAATCTTTCAATGTACATACTCTTTGAAATATAAAACTTTTAGCCAGTTAATTTTTTATTTTCTCCTTGGAATAAAAATATTATACTCATATAAAATTCATACTAAACACAATTTTGATTTAGCGATTTGCTGTCACTAAAATAAGTTAATTATGTCTAAAAGTGACTTCATTACGTACATGATCTATAATATAAACAAAATGAATAAAATAGAAAATGTTCCAAATAAGAAAAGTATGATTATCATATGTACAAACAGGAAAACCGTAGAAACAAATTGCAAAAAATAGGAACTGAAAACACCAAGATAATACCCTGTTGATTTTACGGGCAAACATTTAGGGTTTAAGGCCTTTTCGTCAACAGCCGTGTGAAGTCAATCTAAAAATTGTAGATAAGATTTCGTTGCATGATAGATATCCTTTCCTTATTTTAAGTTTACTTTTTATTCAATGTCACACAAATTTAAATTATTCCAACTAGCATTATATTTTTGGTGAATTTTTTATTTTAGATAGCCGCTTGTTCAGTTACTTTTGATATATAAAAATTGTATTAAATTTAATAACTGAAAAACTACTTAACCAAAATGTTACATACACGGAACATATTATAAACTAAAATATGGAACAGTTTTTAGGCCAAAAATTGAGCGGGTCCTTGAATAAGAAAGAAAATTTTTTTTCTGAATGAGTTATTTTGTTTTTATGTATTCGTCGTTCGATCAGTTTGTGTTCAAAGTACAAAAGGGACAAAACCTTCCTTATATTCGAAATTTCTCAAAAAGTAAACAAATTATTTACATAGGTAGCAGTAATATTATTTACATAGGTAACAGCGATATTTACCCAATGTAAGCGTGTGTTAAGTATTCAGTCTTGACGTCGCAGTTAATTATTACATATTTCAGAATTGATGTAAAGTTTTATACTAGGAAAACGTAATATTAAAAATCTTATACCATTAATAAAACAAACATACTTTTTGGATCAATGACTTTTTAATTCAACAGCTTTTTCAATTTTGAACCAAAAAATCCATTATACGTGATGTAACCAAAACTTTTTATTTGTCCTAAATATTATCTTCAACTTAAAACTAATGACTAATATTTAGTGGACAAGAAAATAGAAAAACGAATGGCAACAATTCCGACAATCACTTCTCGGACATCGAACAATTCACAAATAATGAATGTAGAAAAATGGTATAGAAGAACATCTCCGACTATTTTAATTCAGGTAAAATTCTATGAATTATTGAACACATGTAGCTGAATTAATAATTATTATTACTTTTTCTATCATTAAACATATTACTTTCAAAGCATAGAAAACTTCTTCCTTCTCGTTTTGTAAGTGGTGTCTGTCGACATATATAATGTATTCTGCAATTTGAAAAATAATTTTTGGCGCTCTTGGTGAAAGAAAATCTCAACTACCGTTAGGTTGGTGTGTTTTTCTAGTGACTTTATGTCACCTCTTTTTGAATTGCGAAGTCTTTTTTCTCTCTGCTTCATATTGTACAAATAAATTTAA
Organism: Druceiella hillmani; assembly: GCA_039881145.1. Lineage (NCBI taxonomy): Eukaryota > Metazoa > Arthropoda > Insecta > Lepidoptera > Hepialidae > Druceiella > Druceiella hillmani. Next base: position 17,388,933 of record JAYKKI010000016.1, on the reverse strand, counting down.
TTTTATAAATAAATAAAAATAATTTTTTTCCATATCAGTAATTAACTTATTTCCTTGAAGGTTGTAATTTTATAGTACGCCTATGAAGTTAAATTTAATTATTAATTAATGAAATCATTCCATGGATAGATGCGGAAATAAAATAAAACGGTTTGTTAATTAAATTAACTTTCATAAGAAGTTAACTTTAAATCATGAGGTTATAGGAATCTACTAAAAGTGTTTTAATTAAACTTTTGTCAGACTATGCGAATTAAATTTTGCATGTAGAATACATCCTTTCTTAACATTTTAAAAAATGGAGGTTATATTATTTAAAACGTATTAAAAGTAATTAAACCTTTGGTTATTTCATAAATATTTATTTTGATAAATGGATTGAAAAAAATTGTTTATTGCAATACTTGAAAAAACGCGATTCCACTAAATATTCCTAGCTATGTTATAGAGAAATAACAATAAAGTAATAATCACTAGTGAAGTAATACTTTTAATATGTATGGATAAAATATTATATATAATATATGGAAGCTTCACTAAGACACTCTGAAACACAAACTGAATTGATATTCATATTACTGCAAACAATTTCTAGTCAGAAATAAAATAATTTCTATATCAAGAATTTGATAATAATATGTACCTTTTAAAAATATTAAAGGTAAAAAGTGTAAAGGCTGACTCTATAACTAAGATAAAAATTCTAAGCCTGAATTGTCAGATAAGCTGCGAATACAATTTACCCTTTTTATTGGTACTGTATTATTTATTATTCAAAAATTTTGAAGTCTGATTACAATGTCCAATGTACCACGAAGAAAATAACAATTTAAATCTATTAGTGAACAGGTTTAAATTTTTATTTTATTGAAGATGAAAAACATGTGATTTCACAATTTGTATCCAATATTTTGGACTTCACCCGAAACATTACGATTTATTTGTCAACAAATAAGACGTCTTAGGTTCGGTCAATCATCAAAATATTGAGCGATATTTTTTAGAAATACGCCACAATAGAGCACAAAAGACATAAAATATGGAAGCAATGACTAAGTTCGTCTAATCGGAAACCCTGTTTAGCAGGAAGAAACGCCAAGAAAATGTATGCATTTTGCATTTTTCCCTTACCGTAGGTTTGTTAAAATATTTATTTAACTACTCTATTCAGCTTGTTTGGATTCTGCGTATGATTTTTAATAAACTAGTTACCAAAATATGCATAAATATATAGTCGAAATTACTGAGTTTGAAGATGAACTCAAACAAAATCTTGTTAATTTGCAACCATAAATTAAACTGTAAATATTTGATGCCAAAATATCTGGTCACACTTGGAGCTTACTGTTTCATATTCTTCTATACTGGAAAAAGGTACAAATGCAGTAGTCGAGCTAAATATATATTTAAATGATTTTAAAAACAGCCCTAGG